>JANCMC010007202.1:7058535-7113258 GCA_024363005.1 Charaxes varanes | reverse complement strand
TCTGTACCCTTAACAGCGAGTATGTAAAATTTTATGCTTATCTGTTGATTAGTTTAGGCGTTAAAGCGTAACAAAAAACAAACACACATCCTATAACTAACGCTCCACTATACGTCACATTGTTTAAACAACTCACACACTTAAAATAGTCCCCCACGCACTCGCACGTGTTAAAAATTCACTTCATCTCGAACAAAATGTTTACATTATGCATTATGTTCCGAAACATCGGGGTCAATGACACTTTTCGGATGATAAATTGGGATTTGTTCCACTCGAAGGTTGATTATCTTATCTGATACTAGGAAGCTGTGGATAAGTAGATTAAGCTTTTAAGTGAGCTTTATTTAAGTTATTCGTGAATGTTATCTAAGTTAGGGGAAAAAAAGAATAAGAAAAATGAAAGAAAAAAATTGAAATCACTGAACTCCTCCTAAACGGCTGCACCGATCTTAATGATTTTTTTGCATACGTTTGGGTGGCGCCCTGGAAGGTTTTGATATCACGGAGTTATATAGGCTGTCTTTTTATCGATTTTCTATGTTCGGGCAGGACAATGTCTGCCGTGTCGGCTAGTCTGTAACGTAAAGTCGTAAAGAGAGACGTCTGTAAAGGCGATTATTTTTATTAATTGCATAATACTATAGACAAGATATCAATAACGAAAACAGAATTAATAAATTTTTGTCAGTCTGTCTGTTTGTTCCGGGTGACCTCCCTAATGGCTGGACAGATTTCGATGGGACTTTTACTGATAGATAGTTTATGTTACAAGCAGTGACATGGCTACTTAACTTTTAGAAATTAAAGGCGAAGTCGCGAGGTACAGCTACGAATGGTAATCATAAAAACACATAAAAATAACAAAATAATATAAATTATTATTTAATTTACGAAATATCTACTCATAGAACTGTTTTTTAGTTGGTCGTATACGATAGGATTTGCTTGAGATGGTACGAAGAGTGTAGAGGACCTCTCTGGAAACGACTAAACTAGACTTACAATAGACTGGACTAGACAAGGACTAGACTAAACTAGACTTAGATTAGACTAGACATGGATAGACTTTAGACTGCTTAGACTTTTTCTTTAGAAGCAGTATCAAATATTTTTATATATTTTTAAAAGTTTTTTTCTTAATCCATAAAAGATAAAAAAATAGCTACAAAAACATTACTTAACAAAAATTCTCTGATTTTTATAAGTAACTTTAGAAATCGAGAGGTACTTTGACGAGATATATAATTTGAAGACCGCTATTTGATACCGGTAATTATGCGAAGTTGTGAAGGCACAATGACACAGTCCGACGTAACAGGACCGTGGGCTTATTAGCGGGAGTGACTCGCCACTTTCCATCGCAGGCGCGGATCTACCGTGTTGGGTACAATGAGCCCACCACCCCAATTGACTTGTAACGTCACACTTCCACGGTCTATTGTGATCGAAAGCCCAAATCAATACCTTACTTACCAATAAATATCTTTTAAAATCATATATTTTACAGACATATCCTTTGTAGGAGTGCACTATATCGATCGCAGGTTCCAACTCGCATTTGTAACGTCACATTTACATGGTCTATTAAGATCGAAATACTGATTTAATACCTTACTCATATAAAAAATGCTTTAAAATCATATGTTTTACAGACATATCCTTTGTAAAAGTGCACTATAACGATCGCAGATTCCAACTCGCACTTGTGAAATCACACTTTCTTGGTCTATTTAGATCGAAAGCCTGATTTAATACCTTAAAAAAAATTAAAATCATATATTTCACAGACAAATCCTTTGTAGGAATTAGAGTTCTTGCCCCGAGTTTTTTTTTCTGCTTTAATATTTTAGTCTGTAACCATGCTACTACAAACTTATTTTAAGTGGTGTCATTTAAATTTAATTTAAGTTTCTATTTGTTTAGTATGTAATGCACTCTGTGTTAATAACCTAATAAATAAAAATAAAAATAAAAAAATAAAAATAAAATAGGAGTGCACTAAATCGATTGCAGATTCCATCGCGCATTTGACCAAAAAAAAACAAACCAAACATTGACTGTCTATGCCCACTGATTCTTGAAAGCTCAGTCCGCCCCTGTTCCACCATGCGTACGCACTGCTTTAATCCAATTTCCCTTATAATTAGTTTGAATTGCGATGTCATTTTTCTTCTATAACTGCAATTATAATTCTAACCTATTGATGACTACAAAATACCTCTGTCTGCGTAAATTAAAAAAAAAAAAGAAAAAAAAATTTAGGTAAAATAAATTCAATTTTAGCGTGATGATATATAACATTCTTCCTTACAGGGTTGGAATGTCTCACATTTGAAAAGGAATATAATACGATACTATGTTCTTCTGGCTCTGACCAAAATAATTTTGGTTCTTTTGGTAATTTTGGTAACCAAATATAATATAAAAGTTAAAATAAGAGACTTTCATTTTTGCTCCGGGCCGTATTAATTATACAATTGTTTTCGATGTCCCGAGAGCAACGAACCCAGATTTCGTAGCTGAAATTCTGCCAAGACGTATAGCGAATGACAATCTCGCAAAGGTGGGCCAATGTTGCGATTATATGGACTCCTGCTAATGGCCGCCGAAGACCAGGTAGGCGGAGGAAGAGGTGGCGCGACGACCTGAACGCCTTTGCGGTAAAAGAGTGGATTGGGTTAGCTCTGGATAGAGGAAAGTGGTCTCAAAGAGGGGAGGCCTTTGCCCAGCAGTGGAACATTACAGGCTAATAAAAAAATTATCAATATAAAATACATTTGCAAACAATAAATAAAAGCATTATAAAAAACTACGAAAGTTTGTCCTTAATGCTAGTAGATTGCGTTTAGCTTAAATTATGAATAAAAGTTGAAAAGAGTTGAAAGATGCCTATATATGTCACATTTGACAGAGCAGAAGAACGGTGTTGAGATACTCGTGCTAAAACGTAACAAATATTAAAAAAGGGGTACATAAGTTTCCGCGACGGTCACATGGGAATAAATTTGAGCAATTGAGTTGCTTAACCTTTTAGGTACATTGCTCTGCACTATTTCTTATATTTTTCTTAAATGTATATAGTTAATAGATGTTTGTTTTATTATTATTCTTTTGTAGGGTTCCGTAGTCCTACAAGGAACACTTATAGTTTCGCTCAGTCCGTCCGTCTGCCTGCCCGCAAAGTGCTCCCTCGTGAAGGTCCATTTCGATAGGATATACTAAAAACTCATTAGGAAAATTAAGTTTAAATAACTGATAGAATCAGGCGTTACTTTGCGGAAATCCACGACTAGCATGAAAAACTAATCCGCGAATGAATACGAGGGAAAATCAAAGTTTTACTAATAACCTTTGTAGAGTCTATCTCCTGATGATGCTTCGGTGTCGAAGCGAAACGTGCGTTGAGGCACATCGAAAGTACTACAAAACTTTGCGCAGCTACACAAAGTCCCCGACCACACTACATGATCATTCAAATGAAGCTATGTCTGGTTCCGGCATTATGATATGTAAAAACTAGCTATAGCCAGGGACTTCATCCGCTTAAAATTGCGAGATCCTAAATCTGTCCCTATCAAAAAATCCTTTCATACCAGATGTCTACTAACTATAAAATACCTCGCTAAATTACATCTTTGCACGTCCCGTGGTTTTCGAGATTACGAGTTATGTACCCTGTCACTTTTATAACGTACCGAATTTGATAGAATATGCATTTAACAGCTTCGGCGGCAGAAGAATAAGCTGCCAAAAATGCTGGGAAAACGTGGTACCACACAATGACCACGATGACCACGTGATCAAGCTGGCTGTAGTCCGACTGACGCCCAGACTGCGGCTTCTGTCGTTTCGAGTGTCAAAGAACTTTCTGTACTTTAGCTTCGCGAGACCCACCACAGACCTATTGGAGTACAAAGAGCTATGCGCAGAAGACAGTTAACGTTTTATGTAAGTCTTCTTTTCTAGTACCGTAATATCCCCCTATAACACGCTATTACTCCACGTTATAGGAAAACGCGTTATAGGAGTATTTTCGTACAACGTTCTTGTACAACCTCCAATGCGTAGAATATTATATTATATATACTTCTCAGAAAAATCAAAATAATTCTGTTTTTTTTTTTTTGACACAATACTAAACATTTTTCTGATTATCTTTACAAAACATATACGTGCAAGGTGTTTCGATTTTTTTGATGAAAAGTATATAGAGTATAAAAGACATCGTACCGGATACGCAACCCATGGGTTCAGTACATGATTCTGGACTCCCCAGTCGCAGTGGTGAAATTTCTTGTCGGCTTTTCCTTGAAAGCAGTTTGCCTCCTTGAGTTATTTTTGAACACCTAAACTGTAAAAAAGGTTAATTTATATGTGGTTATCACAATATATTTTAGCTATTAAATAGTTTCCTCAAATATCATCAAGAAAGCATCATTATTTTAATGTTTTTATTACACTACTTATGAAATTAATAAACTAAACTGTTTTTTTTTTAATATTGCATGTACTGTAAATTTCGCCGCACCAGCTGTATATTATTGTTCAATGTATTTAATCACGGTGACTACATACAGGAGTAACATCTCTATATATATATAAAATGTCCCTCGAATTACGTAAATAAGGAGGCGCCACATCAGCATGATTACTTATTATTAGTTTAATTATTTTATCTGTATAATCGGTTATCTGGTTGAAATCGCTCTGAAGCGATAAGACCGCCGATTGTACTGCAATATTATATATGTATTTGTATTGTCTATGAATTCTTCTGTTTGTACGTTGTGCTGTGGTACAATGAAGTATATTCATTAATTAATTCATTCATGATGGTAAATTTTAATGGTCAATTCATTGCTACCTTCATATCACGCAGCGCCATTCTGAACGGTTCTTGAACTACTAAAGCCTATATAGTAGTTACTAAGCTATAGCCTAGATAGTAGTTAAAAGTATCCATTATAATATTGGATCATCATCAGTATCAGTATATTATAATGTTGGATACTTTTAAATTTTCTCCCATAAGAGATGTTACTCCTTATTTTATTCTCCATAATTTTATATGTAAACATTCGAAACACTAAACGTATATGGAGGTAAAATGTAACATAATATAACATGATTAATATTATTGATCTTCTATTAAATTCCCTTAGGATTTGTGTTATAACTAATTGTTTATACAACTGGTTGTCTCTGCAGTTAAGTGTATGACGGAGAGCGCCGTATCTAGAAGATATACCGCTCCTTGGATGACACACAACGCACCGACAGCTAAGCCAACCTGGAATTAACATAATTTAATGTCACTCTCTCTCTAGGTATTTGAACCTATATATTTATATAAGGGACTTGAAGAAATGAAGAGTGAAATCTAAATAAATTAGAACATAGTACTATGAAATGACACGGGCATTAGCGTGTGGTGCAAATCGCTGTTAAAAAAAAAAAACCTATATGTTTTTTCGACGTAACGTCGCCTTGCCCGAATTTAGCCTCGTCTGTTAGTAGCCAAGTAACCAATCTCTTATCCAATAGGCACATCAAAAAAATATATTTGAAGTATTCTAAAGTGTTGAACAAATCTGTATTGCGAAATAAGGTGAATAAAGCAAAACAAACAGAGTTCAAAATGGCTTAGCCGTTTCCGAGGTTTAGTTAGACTAACGATCAAAAATTGTTTTTTTATATATAGATAACTATATACAAAATAAGTCTTGGTTAAAACGTATCTATAATATTAGTGGTATTTAAAACGAGCGAAACGTTTTATAAAATAATGATAAATTTCAATAAAATATTAGCATTTGCATACTCTAATTCTCCGTCAACGCAATTTTCGTGAAATGAAATGTAGGTTTTCTCTTCTCGTAATAATATATACATAGTTGATTATCAGAGGCCAATTGTAACATTGTAATTAGAATTTTAAATAGCTAAATAGGTCACAAGACCGTTTATCTTGATAGTAGAGCTGGTTTTTCAAAAAACTCAAGTTAGAGAATTGTAGTTGGGTAAATTTTAATTTTTTTTAGAGTTCAATGCGCAATTTCCCTTAAAAACACTTACCTGTTTCTCAGCGAAGACGAACTGGAACTGATGAGTGACGTGCTTTCTAAATGAATTTAAAAATCTCCTTGGCTCATTACATTCCGACAGCAAGTAAGTATATGTTAACTAATATTTCTAACCAGATATAGGTACATGTCTATATGTATATAAACGAAAGGTCGCTTGTCACGAAATCTCGAAAACCGCTTGACATACAAAGACATTCGCCAATAACGGATTTTTCGCTAGGGCTAGATTAAAGAGGTCTAAGGTGCCTTGCAAATTTAATTTTACGTGAATGAAGTCCCGGGAAATAACTAGAATTTAATAGTGTTATGATTGCTGTAGAAATGATGGACAAACATACAACCGAAGCGTTTATATTATAAAGATACAAGCTGTATAAGGTATACAAGCTACATTTATCCGGTATAGCATTAAGTATATTGATGCCGTTGCCAATGGCTTGGCAAATCGAATTATATTGATTGCAAGTCAAGTCTTGTTGAATGAGAATACATTTATGTTTCATTTATAAACATATGTAATTCTATTTCCATCCATCCATACCCTATAGTGTAATGTTGCTGTAAAGTTAATAATACGCCTGTGACAGAACGCAATCAACTGCATCGTATCCCCCTTGTACAATACTTGCAAATATTACCACACTCGTAAATTACCACAGAGATATATTTCTTCATACTTGTCAGGTTGGTCCAGCTACATTTCTATCCCCATCAATTGAATTTTAGCTCTTATAGATTATTCGCTAGAACACATTATTTGTTACAATAAGGAAAGATGATTTTTTTATATAACAAGGGGCAAACAAGCAGCCGGCGTTCACCTCAGTGACTACCGACGCCTAAGGACAACTGCAACACCAGAGGGACCGCAGATGCGTTGCCGGCCTATGAGAAATGAGTATGCTCTTTTCTTGAAGGTCAAATTTGAAATTCCACCCTCATCACCTCGATGTCCTAAAGTCCACAACCGTGCGATTCTCTAGGAACTTCTTACCTCGCACAATTCCTTGTCGAATCAGTTACCAGCTTCGGTATTCCGAATCGATACGACTTAGGGACCTTCAAGAAAAGAGCACACCCATTACTCAAAGGCCGGCAACGCATCTGCGGAGCTCTGGTGTAGCAGTTGCCCATCGGCGACTGGAATCAAGTAAATCTCCTGCCCCTTTGCCCTTGTTATATAAAAAAGTAAATTTATTTTTAAGTGCTTATCCCAAAGGCAGTACCAAAACGCGGTCCAGCTAATATCAGAGCTAAATGAGCCAATAGTGCGCTAAAATAGCCGATATATTACACCAATATATCACAGTTAAGCCCATTTGTCGCTATTCACGAAACAAGGCCTGGGGGCGCCGTAAATAAGTATTTAGCTGATAATGATAATATCAATACGAATTCCTTTAGAAATCTCATTAGCGGAACGTTTTATTTCATTAATGGCTTACATAATTTAAAGCCACTTAAAGTTTGGCTGAGTTATAACCTAGAAAGATGGCTGCGACTAGTGCGCTTAAGTAGTGCGTTTAAGCGGACTCTGGTATTAGATCGGGATAACACTTTTAAGCAGAAAATACAAAGCCACCGGAATTCAGTATACACATTTATAGAATAAAAAATACTGTTAATGAAAATGTTTATACTGGTTTTGTTGAAATCTTAATAATGGAATAAATACGGCTGGTCTATAGTCTGTGGTTCTTAACTTACTTTCTATATAAATATGACTGGCTCGATAGCGCAGTGGGGCATCAGCTAAGGAAAGGACACCGACCAGCATATTCGTGCCCTCATCAGGGCAAGAGAAAGGCAAATATAAGGGAAAAAAATATTCGGTGAAAAGCCGCGTCTGTAATGAAGTTTGTCTCGACGTATGCCAGAGCCTCTGATGGGATCAAGTAAGCTTATTAAAAATTGTAGAGATTTATTTTTGAACTATGTTGAAGCTACTTTTAGATATAATCGACTTGAGTTTAAAAATTCCGTTAGCGTGAGTTAGGTCATATGTGGAAGACTTTAGGTTATACGTTATAATAGCGCTATAGAGAAGGTTATAGGTGGCACTATATGGTTTTAAGTTGTAGTAGGTTATATAGGTTCTACTAGAAGGTTCTTGTTCTTCTAGAAGTAAAGGATTTTATTTCGATGTTACAAACAGTCACTTTGATTTTATTTATTTGCATTTATGAATGATTAGAGGACCCGGCAGACGTTGTCCTGCACGAATGTTGGATAACTTACTATAAACTGCATTCTATTATCCCATAATATTGTCTCCGTTCCCGTTCCTGTTCCCGTTTCCCTTTCCCGTTCCCGTTCCCGTACCATGACGGGTCACTCTTTTGGCGTTAATGGGTAAAATATGAAAGATAGATATATATGCTGTCGCTGGCTTTTTGTAGAACTATTTAAGATAAACATTTCCTTCATACACTATATACGTGTAACTCTAGCGGTTTTTGTAGAGCATGTCATAATAGCTCGCAGATGGCACCATTTTCTCCTATTTACTTGACATTTATCGTTATATTTTAGACAATTCATACAATATCTTTATAATTTATAGCCTATGTGTTATTCTGATGCATAAACTATATTAATGTAAAGTTTTATTAAAATCCAGTCATCAGTTTTTCCATGACAGAGCGACAAACATACATACATCCATACATCCATGTGAACAAACTTTAACGTTTATAATTTTAGTAGGATTGCAGAATATGGAGGCTGTATTTTAAATTGTCGTTTATTACGGCTACAATTAATTTGGCTTTCGTTGTTTCATTTATTATGAGAGCGATACGATAAGTATCCAGTACTTGTAATACGTACACGTATAAAAATAATTTGTCCGTCTGTCCATTTGAGTTTCCAATTAATTTGTTCATTCACGGAATTAAGTAAGACAGTTTGAATATGATTTTAAAGACAATGAATTAAAGAACCTTACGTTATAAAAAAATCTGTACTTACATGTAAAGCTTTGTTTGTTTGCTTGAACGCGCTAATCTCAGAAACTACAGGCCCGATTTGAAAGATTCTTTCAGCGTTAGATAGCCCATTTATCGAGGAAGGCTATAGGTTATATATCATCACGCTGAAATAGAATCTATTTTTTTACCTAAGTTTACGCGGACAAAGTCGCGGGTACAGCTAGTGTCATATAATACTAGCTGTACCCGAGAAATCGTCCATGTAAAATCAGGTAGGTAGGTCCAATTTTAGCCTTTCTCGATTCGCCCTAAAATTAACCTTCCTCGATAAACTGTCTATCTAACACTGAAAGAATTTTTCAAATCAGACTAGTAATTTCTGAGATAAGCGCATTCAAACAAATAAACAAACAAATGCTTCAGCTTTATGTATTAGTATAGATACGCATATAGATAAACAAAATAGTCGGAAAAACAACATTGAAAAACTTTACAAGTACGTTTTTTTTCTGATCAGTTATTATATTACAATCACACGGATGAAGTCCTAAGAAATAAAATTCTATAAAATCAGGATTTCGAAGAAAAACCTGTAAAGAGATTATCTGAGTGAGTGAATATTACTTACTGTAGAAACGCGGGACTCATTTGTTTCGTTCACGCGACACTCCGTCAAACCAAAAGAGCTACCTCTCCACCAATTTTCAGCCAAACCGGTTCAGCCATTCTTGAATTATAAATAGTGTAACTAACACGACTTTTAATACCTTCTATTATCTTTTAATATTATACCCGTCCCTGTTCCCGTTCCGTTCTCGTACGAACGAAACTCATAAAAACTTTGTATGGAAAAATGTGTTTTCTTTTATAATAACTATTTTGGCAATTCTACAATAGTTTTAAAAGCCATTCTGCTATTCGGGATGGACATAAATTTAACAAATCATTACAATCGGTCCAGCCGTTCTCGAGCTATAAGTGTCTGACAAACTCGACTTAGTTGTTGTTTGTTTGTTGTTGTCTGTTTGTTTGTTGTTGTTTGTTTGTTTGTTGTTGTATAGGTAACTTCAATCAAAGCATCTGTTTCTTTCTGTCAATGCTATAATGTCAAACTCATAAGGTAACATTATAAAAGTTTAAATTTTCAAAAGCGCTAAGTTTATATGTGATATAATTACTTAATATGGTGGTTGATTATTTTTTTTTTATTTTACGAGCAATTTTCTTTTTTTTTTCTTTCAAAGGAACCTTCTCCTGACAATAACAAACACAATAAAAATGAATTAGCGAAATCGGTACAGCCAGGGCAAAGGTAAATTGAGACTGGTTAATGTGTATATGTTTCTTACATGATATTATCCTTTATACATGACCACGCGAAAGAACATTTTAAAAATATTATTAAGTTCTTTCAATTGATCAAAATAGATTGTCATTGCCAATGAGATCTTAGATTGAGGCAGTCTTAGTTTTGTCTGCTGCGCGTTACGGGTGACACGCCAACATTTTAAAATACAGAGATACTGGTACGGAACATATGAAAGTGACTTATCAAGTTATATCAATGTTCTGTGAAGGATTCTAACATGAGATCGGCGTGAAGTGGCGGCAATGCTGTCACGTCAAGTGATGGTGTTGTTGTCGCGTTTCGTTCGGTTTATGAGACTCCCCGATGGCCTAAACTCGTCATTAAAGGCTGGCAATGCATCTGCTAGCTTTCTGGTCGTGCAGATGTCCATGGGTGTCGGGAGGCACTTGAGTGCCTGCTGCCTGCTCGTTTGCCCCTTGTAACATAAAAAAAGACGTATTATACAGTGGTAGCTTTTAAAATATATGTCGGTTCAAAAGAGCTTGTAAAAGTCATCGCCATCACCATCGCCGTCGCCGTCGCCGTCGCCGTCGCCGTCGCCTTCGCCGTCGCCGTCGCCGTCGCCGTCGCCATCGCCATCGCCACCGCCATCGCCATCGCCATCGCCATCGCCATCGCCATCGCCATCATGGCATCATGATGATTTCACGAATCTTCGACTAAGTATGAAATCTATAATATACAATCACTTTTACGGATTAATACTTCATTGTTTCAAATGATAATTCGTAGATGGAAACAGAATTCAAAATTAATGATTCCAGAACAATAGTGATGAATCCATCAATATTGATAGATCGGAATGAAATTACCAACCTTTATTTGAAGAGGCCTTTGATAAACCTCGATACTTCCTTATACAAACATTATTGACCTCAATTTAAATTGAAGTTGACTTAATGAAATAGTTTGGTAATTATCTATTATCACGTTTATCTTAATCTGAAATTGTATTTTCTTGGAATGGAATCAAACGCATTGACAACCGCTTTTTTATGTTACAAGAGGCAAACGAGCAGGCAACAGGCAGCTGTCTACTGACGCCCATGGACATCTGCACGACCAGGAGGCAAGCAGATGCGCTACCGGCCTTCAATGACGAGTTTAGGACGGTTGGTACCGATTGAAAGCTATTTTCGCGGAGGTGCGATTTTTTGACACTGAGTGTAGTAAATAAAACGGTATTGTCATATAAAACATTTGCATATACGTATAAACAATTGAAATTTCATTACGCAAATGTAGAGTATCGTTGCTGCATACAATTAAGTATAATATCAAGGGCAGTCATTATTTCAACGTAAACATGCGATTTCCTGACATAAAAAATAAATCAATACTGTAACAAAGTAATAATTAAATATGTCAGTATTGATGTTAAACATGATATCACGAATTCACTCACATACTTCACAATTTAAACTTCATGTAAAAATATAAATGAGTGTACTGTCGTTTTTTTGTGGGAGTAAATTTTTCCTCATTTCCACATTTTTTTAAGCTCTACTTCTTATTAGGCGTGAAGATTAAACCTACGCCAATGAAAACATTCGGTATATTTAAGAAGTATTCCTCGTATTTGATTTGTAATTTAAGTGTAATATTTAAAAATATAAACAGGGAACCAATGAAAACAAAGGATCTACGCCGTGATTTATATGGCAAGAAATCATACATATTCTAAATAATATTTTCATAAATAATACATACAATTTAAAAGGATTAAAACATTTTCGAATAAATCGTACATATATTATTTATTATATTCTTTGATTATTTGAAAGGGCGGTAAATGCGCTCACGCGCATTTTAAAATGGCGGGAGAATAATTAAATGTCAAAGAAGAGTGAGCAGAGATATCAAAAATATCTGTTTCTCTGTGGAAGTGAGTTGTTGTATTCCTATCCATAGATGAAGTGTGTGTAACTGAAAATACATTATAATCAGTAAGCAAAAACTTGTATCCAAAATATTATTTTAATAATATTTTTTGCCCATTATCTTACGCATACATCGCAAACGCTCGTCGGCTTTCATGTAAAAAAGCGGAAACACCTGGTTATGTACACCTGTCAGGTGCTATCTTCCGCCAACCATCAGGGAGATAATTTATTTCAGATGAGATGAATCACTCTAATTAATTATTATTCATTGTAATCAAAAGAGTGAAGTCATTAAACAAATTGGGCGTCTAATTGGGTAAAGATTTGTTTTTTCATGCATCCTTCTTTTAAGAGTAGAGTTTTAATTTCGGATGATTTTTAGTGGAGTGTAATTTAAATAGATTGATAGTTACTACTAGTACCTATTATTTAGCGATAGGATTCAATGATTTTGTTCGTTTGGAGAGTTTTACATTTTTCTGTGAATACCTTATACCGACTATTTTTAGACCCTCAATAGTTCATCGGTAAAAAATGAACTGTGATCCGTTTCCTTCCTAGCGTTATCCTGGTCTAGTACCAGGTACCACTTAAATTGCAGAGGATGTGGCTGTTGGACGAGTTAAGATGACTGATTGCCATCTGACGTCATCGTCGGAACCTCCACAAAATCTACAACCTTACGACTGATATCACAAAGTGACTTTAATCGGGGCCTACTATTTTACGTGTTTTCCGAAACACGGAGGAGGTTGGATATCAATTATATCTTGTATTTTGTATAAATCAGTGCTAGAATGGATAACCCATCTATCACCCGGTCGCAGCAAGAGCAACTAAACCTAGCGAACGACTCAAATGTCGACCACTAGGCCACGACTCCCTCATTAGGTGTATTATACATTAAATTTGAAATTCAACGACGTTTTCCGATTTCGAATTCCGGTTAAAGGGGTACGGAATAATGAAAGCAGCATTGAATTAAATACAAATTATTGATCCGTCTAGACTATTACCAAATGCGTTGCTGTCGCCAATTCACCATATCTTATGGTGTTTATGGTGCAAGTCGCCTCTGTGCAGACAGGTCATGACCTCTACGAGCTTTTACCAGATTTAGTTACTAAGTTTTGTATATAACGTATTTTTAATATATTCAGGATCGCCATATCTTTGAAGTAAAGTAGTAAGACGCATGTTTTTTTATTCACGTTTTAAATCCATTTTTTTACCTCAATTACGTGTCTGTTCTTCGTCTTAGCGTTGTCCCGGTACATGACCACGGTCCGCTTTACCGGTCTTACACCTTCATTTTGCCCGATCTTATGTATCCCGTATTGTGAGTCCATTGGCTATAATATCCTCCTTTATCTCATCCATCCACCGCTTCAATGGCCAACCGCGGGGCCTAGTCCCTTCCACAATGTGATTAAGGCAATATATACCGCGTATATAATTACGTGCCTGTTCAACTGGTACTAAACCACCTCCGCTGGACTAATGTCGAATCTTTTCTTTGTGCATGATTTCTTGGATTTGGGCTGTTTGCTCTGCGCTAATTCTTCGACGTAAAATTATACTTGCCCTTAGACATGAAGCAAGCGGGGTCGGCCTCTACGAACAATGCATCGCATTGTACAGTGAATGATTTCAGTACAGAGGGCCTAGCACGAACGTTCTCGTTAGCTTTGCTTACTTTTAACGTTCGAAACACCCTGTATTTCGACAAATAACCTGTTTGAAAAATAAATATTTTTGATTTTTTTTTTTTTTTTTTTGTAAACAAAAGTCAAATGAAGGTTCGTGCTTCCAGTTTAGACTACTTACATGGCCGTAATGTCGACGTTTCGATACGTGCGAGTTTTGATTATATTCGTACTAACAATATTTAGAAACTAAGTTGAGTAATACGGCAGAATTAATATTTCATTTAACTTTCGGTTTCGAACGTAAAAGTAAGTAAAACTATCGAAAATCTTCGCGCTCTGATATCGTATAACTTAAAATTACGGAAATAAAAGGCAATTACTTAAAAACAACAGGCAATTTCATTTATATCGAATAGATGCATAAATAGACAACGATGACGTAACTATATCTTAATAGGATAGATCTTTAAGAATTGTAATACCAAGTATGTGGTGATAAAAACCCAAACTATAAATAAATTCCACGCTTTAGTTCGTGATTATATTTGTAAGGCAGAATGACGTAATATCCTGGCCGACATTTCTTCGTCGACGTCGTGAAGGCTTTATTTATCGTATCACAGTCCCAGATTGTTGATACAATTGGGCGTTGCTTTGTATGACATTTTTTGCGGGGGAAAAAAAGCTGTGCTATTTTGTAATGCCATCATCAAAATTGTCCCCAAAGCACATCAATACTAGGCTATTCAATTTAGATATTCGAGTTTAAATTAATCCGCATACAGCTATTAATTGGTAGGATTTTTTAAAACATCATCGCAAAATAATAAAAATCTAAAAATTCCTCATCGCTTTGAGCTCTAGAAGAAAGTTATTTGAGGTCACAAGAATCGGTTCTTCATTTTTTCAGCTATCGGTAAGTTTTATCATAAAGTCCTCCAGGTAAGAATTATAGATCACATCTACAAAAAGTGTGTCAATACTTTTTTTTCGGCAGTATGTTATTTTGTTTTCTGCCAATGAACGTTTCATTATTAGGTGTTACAAATTGATCGATTATTTTCAAGGTCTAAAGTGAGTTAATGTTACAGGCAGCCTCGTTTTATCATCCTCTATCAGAAAATCTAAGAATTATTTCGATATCTCCATCCAACACTGAGATACAGCTATTCTTGTCTTTTTAACTAAAAATCTATTTTAGATAAAATGACAAAAAATAATAAAATATCATCAAAATGTCATTAATCACTTTATTAACTATTGTTATACTACATAATTTGTTACTATTATGCCGTTTTATCGAATTATAGTCGTAAATGATGAAATATTTTTTGCAATTTCGCCAATAGTCACTTTTTTTGAGTTAGGTCACTTTACGTTTAAGCCTGCGAAATCTTAAGTTGTTAAAAGCTTTTAAATTCTTTTTATAGGTATAATTTTATTAAAAATGTATTCTCATAATCTAAAAGATTATGTAAATGATTAAGAAACCTTGGGAAAAATGCTACAAACGTATTTCAATTCTAAAGATGCTTCTATATATACAAAATCAATGTACAGATATTGATTCTTGATATAAGTGCATTTCTTAAATAATTCCGATGACTGCAAGTGGGTCACTGGTGGGTCAGTTAAAGACACAGTTTTACTTATACACATACATATATAGACATAAATATTGTATACTTTACTTATTACACTTTGCTGTTACCCTTTGTGCAGTCGTATTACATGATGACACTTCGTTTTTGCAGTCAAACTTGTTTCAAGTAAGTGATAGAAAATGGGTGAATTGATGTGCTTAGTGTTGGTGTTAGTATGTAATATTGCACATTTTTGGTTTTGTAGGGTTCCGTAGTATTATAAAGTACTCTCATAGTTTCTGTCCGTCCGTCCGCCCGCCCGTAAGGTCGTTCCCCCTTCCTAAGGATTTCCAAACTATGTATCAGATGTAGAGACTTGAAATTTTTCATATTGATAGGACCAAAATCGTTTGGAAAATTATTCGGAGCGAAATCGGAAAAGTTTTGAAGTTATTTAATAAATATCTCTATCGCGAACTAGCAGTGCCCGCACAAACCCGTGCAAAATCCGCCGACGACCCAGCAGGCCTAGGAAGAGGCAGTGCGACGATATGGATACCGTTGCGGGGAAGTTGTGGATGAGATTGGCTCAAGAAAGAGGAAGATGGATCAAGAAGGGGGACGCCTTAGTGGGATACAATAGGCAAATTAAAAAACTAAGAAGTAAACTTAAACCACCAATCGATTGGATACTTTTGATGCCTTAAATTAAAAAACAACACATGATCACTAGCAGCATGTTTATTCAATAAAAATAACCAAGGAAACGGACTACACCTGAATCTAGTATTGATTCTAAGATGTGCTAGTTGGCGGTAATGACTCACGGTATTTTCCCGAAATCGACGAACTTTTTGGGCGTGTGTTTCGTTTTTTAATCAAACGAAATTCGAACTTGGCGTTACGTTAAAAGACATAAGACATAATCTTAAAAAAAAAAGATAAAGAGAGAAGTTCTTAGCATTCTATCGGATGTACATACGGAAGCAGGATCAATAGCGTTGCAGAAGAAGGAATCCAAACAGTGCCCGAGAATTGGGACTTAAGAAGGCAGTCTAGTCTATGATGGAATATAAAGGAAATTCTTTGTCCACAAGTACATTAAAAATAATAAAAAAATGTGCCCAAGAGCGTGTCAAGACACGCTTCTAAAGGATGGTTCCGTATCTAAGCTATACTAATATATAAAGCTGAAGAGTTTTTTTGTGTACTTGAACACGCTAATCTCAGGAACTACTTGTCCGATTTGAAAAATACTTTCAGTGTTAGATACCCCATTTATCGAGGAAGGTTATAGGCTATATATCAGCACGTTTATATTGAATCTATTTATTTACCTAATTTTACGCGGACGAGGTTGCGGGCACAGCTAGTGTGTATAATTTTGATACAATCTATATCAGGCAGCCAGTATTGAAGCAATATTGTAATGTAATGCTCAAAATCGAGCCTTAAACGTTAAGTTACAAACGAATGCCCCAAGTGAGGGAGCACCTTTAAATAAATGCTAGTATAATGTTTTGATCACTTAGTAACTCATCATAGTCATCATTATTACATAATTATTGTATATGTTGTTACGAATATGACATATTGAAGCACATAAAATTCTTGCGTAATTTGTTAACTATCTTTACATACTCGTAGTATAAAGTCGGCTTCCCGTTCCTGAACGTCTACGTCTTTTAAACTACGCAATGGATTTTAATGCGGTTTTTGTTAGAGGGCGCCACATTAGTTTTAGAATTTAATATTCTCTCGTTCTGTCGGTAGTGAACAAAAAAATATAGTGGGTGTATATTATCTGTATACGATGTCCGTCTGTTTGTCTAGTGTTTGCTCTGTGTTGTACTATTTACCCGTGGGTGACTCACAGTCATTTCCTAAAAGTGATGATTTGTATGACCGTGATGGTTACAATGTTTGATCATTTTAATTGCGAGTAATTAACTGCTAAAATCGTACGCTCTTTGCTCAGACACAACCTACCAGATTTTGTCGTATGTTTATTTAGGATGTAGTAAGTTGTAGATGTGTTAGAATTCGGATGACTCTTTACAGGGCGCAAGTTCGGGCCCGTCAGAAGCTTCTGTTAACTTTGGGTAAGTTCAACCCGATACCAGGTTTGTGGTAAAGGCACACCAAGGTGAGAGGCTTTTTGGCGAGGAATGAAAGGTGGGAGCGAAGGTCGATATGCTCAACCACCGCAAAGGAAGATCTTCGAATCCGGGCTTGTTGGAGTTGCTCGTGACGGCCGCGCCTCGCCGACATTTGTTCGTCGGAAGGTCTATATATAGTGAGTGTTAGTAGAAACTTCGCTTGCGTGAGTAACTGCGGTCGTCATCCGTACAGCGCCATCTAGTTTTGCTTTGGTGTAACCTTTTTCCACTTGACATCATTGCCATCTTGCTATGTAAAACGAAGCGAATCTTAGGCAAGTCTTTCCTTTTGGCTATACTAATATACAGGACTACTATATGACACACGGACGTCTGTTCCTAAGGTAGCCAACTTAATGCCTGTGTTATAGATAACGGACTTCTGTTATACAAAAACAATGTTTGTATAAATATTTAAATACATAAATGTAGATAATAAACCTAGGCTTTACCCGGGAATCGAACCCACGATCCCCGGAGCGGAAGTTTTCGGAATAGAGCAAGATAAGTTTTTTTTTAGTCTTTACAGTAAATCTTATCATTATCCGATTTAGGTACTGTAAAAACTAAAGAATAATTGAGTCTGTAAAGTTCGTTTACGGTAATTTTATACGTGATAATACCGAACGCTTAGACCGATCGGGCGTCTCTATCGCTTGTTCCGCGCTTTTCTTTTGCACTGTTGGCTCAGGCGGAACGTGACAATGAGTCATGCTTTTTCGTGCGTGCAACCACCGATCGACAGTTGATCGATTTATAAGATACGAGACATAGATACGAGATATGCATATAAGATTTTGTAGCAGTCCTTCTTAATTCAAACAATTGCCCGGGCCGTAATTATTTATTATTTCAAATGATATCTATTGTGTTGTTCTATTGATTAATAGTGGTTTTATTTGGAACGTATATTTGTATAATTAACGCTGTTCTAGCATACGTACCAATGGCCGCGAAAGATGAGTAATTAAAGTTTATTCAATAAACTAATTCAAGGTGTGTTCCGTCTTTTCGCACGTGCAAAATTGTAGGAAACAATGTTTAGGTTGTGCGATAATATAATCGTTGTTGCAAACAATACAGTTCTCTTATAATTGCAATTCACAAAGACCTTGGAAATCTATATTAACATAATAAAGCTGAAGAGTTTGTTTGCTTCAACGCGGTAATCTCAGAAACTTATGGTCTGATTTGAAAAATTATTTCAGTCTTAGATAGCCCGTTTATCGAGGAAGGCTATAGGCTATATATCATCACGCTAAGACCCATAGGAGCAGAGCGGCAGTGAAGGATGTTTCGTAATCTGTGGTTTTTTCCCTTTTGAGAGAACAAATAAAGGAAAAATCTAAAGATTATTTAAAAGTAGAAAAAAATTCACGTGACGGCTAATAGGTACTAGACCTTTTGATTGATGTACCATGCAAAATTATTATTTCATAAAACATTAGGCCAGTGTCACGTTTATGTAAAACACATAAGATGGGCTAACTGACAATCCTTTGATTGCTTACCCTTCTAGGATTGAATTTTTCACTGCTTCAGGAGACCGCAGACCGAACACAGACCGCAGTACTTTGTATTAATGTCAAATTTATAACTACTCGTTCATGAGATAAAGACTCTTGACAGACGAACGATGAAGTGATCCTATAGGGGTTTCTTTTTTTGCCTTTGCAAGTACGGAACCCTAAAAAGGTACCCAAACAAACCAAAATTCGGCTAAGACAATGTCTGCTGGGTCCGCTAGTACTATAAAAGGGGTTATAAACACAATTTTAATACCAATGTACCATACAACCAAAACCAGCTATTTAAAAACGATAACAAGACCACATTATTACGTGGGACGATGACAACTTTGATGTTATTTTTTGAAATCGTCTAATGATTCAATGATCAACAACAGTACACAATTCGTGATTATTGTGACCACACGTCAAAAACATGACGACGCAAAATTATTCTGTCTTCCCAAATCACCCAAAACTCTTTTACCAGCTCAGCTTGGAAGGACAGTCCCAAGTATTATATATTCTTTTAATTTTATTCAATTATTCGGTATATTATTATTTTTTTAATTACCCCGAATAAATTCACGAGATTTATGAGATAAAAATTGTTGTTTTTAATGGACTTCAAAAAAAGGAGAAGGTTCTCAATTCGAGTGTATGTTAGTAGACACCTACTCATGTGTTGAAGTCGGTACCATATGCATCGGTTTGGCTTGATACCGACTTCAAAGCATCATTAGGTGTCTGCTAAGTAATACCACGAAAGTACTAATTAATTTTTGCTTTTTAGTTCCATCGTATTTTTTGAAGGCGGTTTTTTTTATAATATTTAAAAATACTTTATCTTAACTGCATTCCTTAATAAGCTTCCCAGGTGAGAGAACTAAACCCGCCAAGGTTAAATGGGAGGACTATGTAAGTCGAATGTACTTTAACAATTGGGTATAGATCTCCATATAGTATATGTATTATTAGAGTCGACCCCCAGGGCAGTACGATCTATGGATCTCCAAGAAAAGAGAACATACACTTGTTAAAGGCGAGCAACGCACCTGCAAGCTTTTTGATGGTGCTGTTGTTTCATTGGTGTTGTCAGCCACATTAGGTGTCTCGCAAGTTTGCTAATTTTCGCATTAAAAAAAACACAGTGGCACTTCAGGACTGCCGACAGAAGCGATAACTTGAACACACTGAGCTTCCAATAAAAATGGGACGCAGCCAGATGTGTCGGTACGATGACAGTGTAGCGAGTTCAATGGTTTTCCGTCTCAATAATGTCGAACGCACCTGAAGAAGTTTCACTTCTAAAACCAATTTCTTTTTAGAAACGGTCCTGTTTTTTTAGTATATAATGGTCAACATAGCGAAGACCAATGATTGATGTGAGAACTTGAATTCTTGAACGGCGAATATGTGAAGCGTTTCCTCATGTGTCAGCTTATTAACAGCTATAGCGAAACTGGTTGCTGATGTCATCAGCAATGACTTGTACACAGTATTATATCACTTCGTTCTTAGTCAGCCCAGACATCTAGTCGCCCATAGAATCATTGTCAAATATTTCCCTTTAGCCCATTTGATGACTGCTGGGTGTAAGGTTTATGTTGAACTGGCTGAAACCCGACTTCGCCCGCGTGAATTTAATGATTTTGTTAAATTTTGCAAAACCCTAATGATTTAGCTAAAAGCAAAGTAGCCTATGTTATTCCTTGTAAAATTATCTACCATCTAATAAAAGTCCCGTCGAAGTCGGTTCAGCCGTTTCGGAGATTATTCGGAACAAACAGACATTTTTTGTTATAAGTATCCCATATAGAGTCATATGCAATGAGTAAAAAAACAGACCCTTCAATTTTATTTATATTTATACATCTATAATAATATATAACGCTGAAGAGTTTGTTGTTTGTTTGCTTGAACGCCATAACCTCAGGAATCACTGGTCCGATTTGAAAAAATCTTACGGTGTTAGATAGCCTCTATCGAGGATGGTTATATATCATCACGCTAAAATGCATCACTTAATTTTACGCGGACGAAATCGCGGGTAACAGGTGGTGCATAGATAAAATAATTAATTATTCGTTTTCCTTGTTTCAGATGGCGAGGGAGCATCTACAAACTAGTATGGCTGCTCCGCTAACATTGTCTTCACACGCATAAACTTTGCCTTTATAACATACATAAACATATATGTATTAATATATCGCACGCTTAGCTCATATTTAAGCATTAAGTTTTTAGGATTCTATAGCCCTACAAGGGCCCTTATAGCTTCGCTATGTCCGTCCGTCCGTCTGTCCGTAAGATGCCCCCCCTAGTATTCCCAAACTATTAGACGTAGAGACTTGAAATTCTCCATGTTGATAGAACATGCTAAAAACTCATTAGGTAAATTATTCTGTACAAAATCGGACAACAACTTTTGAAGTTATTTCAAAAATACGTTTATAGTGTATCAGATACGGAACCCTTCTATATAAGTGTGTCTTGACACGCTTTTGGACATTTTTATCGAATTATAAGCGGAATAAGTCGTAAATGACAAAACGTTTTTTGCAATTACCCAAAAATCTATTTTATTGAGTTAGGTCACTTTATAATTAAGTGTGCGATATTAAATAGTACTAGAAATCGAAATAGGTTTGGAGTAAGGACAGAGCGAAATTATAAGGGTTCCTTCAACTACGGAACCCTAAAAATAGTGATACAAAAACGTCGCTGACATAGACACACGCAATAAACCTTGTTTTTACGACAATAGATTTATGACATGCATAAAAATACATATAGTCTATGGCAGAATATAAAATAGACTATAAATACTAATCATGGATCAGCATCTGTATACTGATTGCAGTATCAAGATTAGTGATAAGATCCGAAACGAGACCACTACTTCCATGCTTTTGACTGGCCCGTTGGCGCAGTGGGCAATGACCCTGCCTTCTGCTATACAAAGCTTGTCTTTACGAAATATTTGAGTCATTCCATTTGTGTTTATCTGTATAACTGCTAATTGGGATGAGTCATAACAAATACATTCGGTTTAATACATACAATTCGGTACACACTGGCTTAGTCAGCAATGCGGACGTAGCTTTGAGACAAATATAGGGGTTTTTAAAGGAAAATTAGACTCAGATTTATTTTAACAATACGCAAAAATACGACTCATAACTGAGTCATAACGCTACTTAACTTCTAAAATGTATACATAAATATAAATACAACACATTGCTTTAAATTTTAAATGCTACCTGATATATATAGTAGAGCTATGGTGCTGTCAAACAAAATAACAAACAACCAATATTTAGAAATAATCAAGTTTTTAATGCAATTGAATAATATTGTGAAAATCAATTGTTTTAAAATATGTTCGAATGCTAATATTTTTTTATAATATGCAATATTAATATACTATAATAAAAACCACACGGATACTAATTTTACATCACTTTATACATACATGTCAAAGCGTAATCGTGACAACCGTATGTTATATTAAATGTCTAATAGAACAATATAACAATATATACAACAACATTATTTTGTTGTACTACATTCGCAAAAAAGTTTGAGGACGAATTCGACCAGCCGGCGATCTAGTAGCGGTAAAACTGAATTCAGAGTTCTGCTCTGAAATTTTATTATATATAAACTAGCGGACCCGGCAGACGTTGTCCTGCCTGAATGTAAGCTATTCTATCTTTCAACTTGGACAAACTTGTTTATCGGTTAAGAAGTCCATCTCGGACAAGGAAACGTGACGCATAATTTATATACCTAATTAAGATATGTGAAATAATTAGGCTTAAATTAAAGCACAAATACAATACAAAACTAAATGGATACATTATAGGCAGGAGGCGTAAGACTTGTGTGCTCGAGTATCGCGTAGCTAGACGTAGACACAGCCTGGCACCAAAACTTAAACGTGGGTCGTTGACTTGTTTTGCGCGTCAACATTTTGTTGACGATTGCTTCCCAATGATCACGATATACGATTTTATTTAGGACATTAAATTTAGCCTAATCACAAAGTTTGCAGTAAGATATCTTTTACACCCGGTAGATGTTGAAAGATTTCGCTGATAATGACCATAATATATGAGACATTTAAAAGAAATATACACTCGGAGTTTGGCAGAAGAGTACAAACTTGAAGCAAACATTTCTTCCAGCGTTGCCAAATTGGCAATGCCGTTAAGTGGATTGCAGCCACTTGTCGCTACAGATACGATGGATAATTTGTGTCGAATGCACTTGCGAGTAGCGTTTGAGTAGCAGGAGTGTAGTGTGCACTGGGCCTTATTGCCCCTTATTGCTGGTTCCAGTGATTTACGCTCGAATTCAATTTAGAATGCTACGTGTGAAAGTAGCCTAATAGCTATTTAAGTGAGTGAACTATGTGAGGGGATTTTGATTGGATGAAATATTACAATAGCTGTAACCCGCGACTTCGCTCGCGTGAAGCGAATGATTTCGTTAAATTTTGATGGTTTCTATTATTTTGTGCGGAAATTTTAATCATTTAACTTAAAAGCAAAATAGTCAATGTTATTCCTTGTTACATCAGTTATCTGCCACTGAAAGCCCCGTTGAATTCGGCCTTGCCGTTTCAAAGCTTAACCGCAACAGACAGACAGACAGATAGACAAAAAAGTTTTAACTAAAGTTTATGCTGTAGGTATTGTAAATACAGTGATATAATTAGTAAAATAATATAATTCTGACGTTACAAACATGCACTTCAATTTTGTTTATATTTATGAATAAGTTATTCGTTGAAAAGTTATTCGGATAAATTTATTTTTATTACTCCTCAAACCAAAGAGTGTCAACAAAATGATGCTATACTAAACATTGTCAAACTAAATAGTGTCAACAAAATGATGCCATACTAAACATTGTCAAATTAAACAGTGACATACGAAATATTGCCCATACCAGTCTCTTCTCGTAATCGAGTGATCTACTACAGTCCCCGGATTGGGGTTAGCGAACTCCGAACCCGTCTTCAGGAATATCCTCGTGTTGATTCTTTTCTGGACCACCACGTAGGTGATTGTGGGGTTGTACTCCTCACCGACACAAGACAGACTGATCTTCATTTGGGGGATTTCGTATTTGCCGATGGTTTTCAGCTGGCCATCGCCAACGCCGTCCCTGTAATTGAACACAAATATTCATAGCAATTTCATTAATATAATACCACTTTATACAGCTTATCTTTATAATTAAAAGTCACGGTTGGGCATGAATATCGAAACCTTCTTAATCTTCTAGGACTATATACACAAGCACAATCGAACAATAGAAAACAAGTAGTGTCGTATAAATCGTGCCGTACTACAATTAGCAACAAATTACGAACTAAACGTAGGCCGACACTAGTATACGCCGTAAACGAGTAAACGAGCCGTGTTTACGTGAGCCAGATAGCACTATCTCCGTCTCACTCCAGCAGGAGTTGGCTATCTCGCTCACTATGTACACTAGTAAAATCCCCACCCAGTTGGGTCATATATTGTCTGTTCACAATAGCTATGTAGAAATTAATGTCCCGTCAAAATCTTTCGGCGAGGGCACTTAATTATCATGAGTGCATTAATTACTTTAGCAAGGTACGTAGTCTACTTTTCTTTCAACTACATCGCTGTCTTTCCATTTTTTAAACTTTTTTGCGAAATATATAGTATAAAAGTTTTCAACGGCATAGATGACAGCATTGCCGCCACTTCACGCCGATCTCATGTGAAAAAGAGGTACTGGTACCCGGACGCGCCGGCCCAATTCGTCTAGTACCAGGATCCACTTAAATTGCAGAGTATATATATAGCTATAAGGCGATTAAGATGACCGAGCGCAGTCTGCGGTCATCCTCGGAACCCCTACAATCTCTGCGACATGACATTAACCAGGACCCACTATTCTACGTGCCTTTCAAAACACAGAGGAGCTCAATATTTGAAAAAACCGGTATTGGAATGGTTCAGCCATCTATCACTTAGTCGCGGTAAGAACTACTTAACTTAGCCGTCGACTCAAATGCCGGCTACTGATTTTTTTTATTCCTTTAAATGAAATTATTATTATACTCTTATGAAACTACGTTAACTACGTTTATATTGGTTGATTTTTAATGAATAAAGTATATGCTACATAGAAAAATGATAACGTATTTAAATTACAGACATCCATCAACAAATTCATTACCAGGTGATTCCCATAAGTGTTGCCAGCCTTTCTAAAATTGATATAGTCTTTTCTTGAAGGATTCCATGTCCTATCGGCCTGAAAACATCGAAGATGGCAAGGAAATTTCTTGTAATTTGCAAGATTGTACATTCTTGGACATCCATTTATAATAATAATCGCGTTGTTTACATTCAAAGCTATACCTGTTGATAATGCAGTAAAATATACAATTCTTTCTTTATATTACAATTTACACACTATATGAAGCAAGTAAAGGTAGGCAACTTTGAATCAGTAGCTGTCTCTATATGCTTATAGATTGGACCCCTTGTCTACCCTCGGCGGACATTTGACAAACTTTGGCACCCAGTAAGTAATTCAATGTGTTAAGTGTACAAATACGATAGTTAAATATTTATTCGAGCATGAGCACTGCTCGCAGTGTATATCGGAACATACCTTGTTAGAACTACGATTGCGATGTTCGTTTTTTTTTTTAATATTTTCCTTTCGGTCACAGTTTTGTTGATTTTCGTGATGATATCTTCTGATACTAATGGAGACAATTAAACGAAACCTTGCATTCATACCCTCAAAGAGTGTAATTAACTAACGAGATAATTAAATTATCCTCATATTCACCATTAAAAGTAACCCCGCAACATCGTCCGCGTGGACCACTTTTATCGCTTAGGGCTTTAAAATTTGGTTTTGGATAAAGATCAATATCAGTTTTATAAAAACACCTTCGCAAATAATGCATAATTTTAGAACAAATCTGGTTAACATAAAAAAGAGTTATAGGGATCTAACCTTTCTCGATAAATGGGCTATCTAACGCTGGAAGAATTTTTCAAATCGGACACGTCGTTCTGAGAATAGCGCGATCAACCAAACACACAAACTCTTCAGCTTCATATATTAGTAAAGATATAGATAATATCTCGATGTCGAGAACATATTGATCGTCTCGGTATATATAAAAGAGTAAGATCACCTATAACGAAAATCTCGAAAACCACGGGACGTACAGGGATGAAATTTGATGAGGATGTAATTTATAGTAAGTAAGCATCCGCTAGGGACACATTTTTCGACAGGGCCAAATTAAGGACGTGTATGGGTCGTCTTGCAAGTTTAAGCAGACGATTTCGCGGAAAATAATTAGTTGTTATATGAGACGGATCGTCTAAAAATGTTATTCTATCCTAGAAGAACTTTTTTGCTGGATAAAAAATATTCTACGCCCTTTTTTGTATCCCCTGACGATATGTATGCGTAATTTCACAACGATCGGTGGAGTAGCTAAGCCGTGAAAACGCCCATGGACATATGCACAACCAGGAAGCTAGCAGATGCGTTGCGTCACAAACGCGATAACAAAACCATCACTTGTCTTGACAGCATTGCCTCCACATTACGCCGATCTTATGTTAGAAAGAAGTACTGGTACCCGGATGCGCCGGCACAATTCGGCTGCTGACCATAAGGACTGCAAGCGTGGCGCTACCTTTAATTAAACATCCTTGCCTCAAATTAATCTCTAGTCAAAGAACTTTAAATATTTAAATTTTTCGTGAGCACATAAGGTTTCATTGCAGTTAAAAAACTTCTCTGTCAGCCTTTGAGTCTGAACTTAGGATACACGATATCTTATTGCATAAATATAGGGAAATATTAATAAACTATAACAATATTGAACAAAAACCAAAACACACAGATACCATTAATTTTCTTTACAAAAAAGTTGAGGAAGATGCATCCGATGAACATGCTGATGGCCATTACGAGGTATTCCCACCACTGGAGCGCCTGCAAGCATTATTATGTAAGCTGTTTCAAGTGAGAGGATCGCCGCAAATTAAATGTACACGCCTCTGTCTGTTGCACTATATTATAGATAAGTTTTTCCCGTTCGCACGTAACTTTAATTGGTCTATGCCCTATCTGCGGCCACTTTAAACATGGGAGCTCTATACCATCGTAAAGAGAAAAAAAGTTGATTTACTCCGATACTTAATTCATTTAAAAATAGATGAATGATGTTATCTTGTTGCGGGATCTAAACCCATAAGCGATAAGGCCGCTTGGTTGACTTTTCAATTTGTAATTTTGTATCCTTATCTTGTTGTGTACAGTAAAATTTATTCAATCTAAAAAGTTCAATCTATTTGTTCTAACGTTCGGGCTTACCTAGTCTAGGGTTCAGGATTCCGGCCTGCCGGGTCAGCTAGTTGAATATATTATATAAATCTGCGGATTTGGTGTTACAACCACTTACGTGGGAGGTATCAAACTATATGTGGTTAAAAATATTAGCAGTAAGAATCCGTGCCTGTTGAAAATAATCAGCTGTGCGGGCCCCGTACGTAGCAGTGCGTGATAACAGGCGTTTAGCGACCAGTCCGCTCCCCCGGGACGCTGTCCCGCTTTATTTACAAATCCAACTGTACTTTCGCTACTTTTATTCACTAACTCTACGCATTCACGCAAGTCTCAACGACCAAGACTCTACCATTACAAGTACCGTAACATCTATAGTACAAGTAAATAAAATTGATGTGTATGTTTGTAACGTTGAAATAAAAATCTTTTACTACCATCTGGGATCACGGTAGTGACTGCCACAATGAGGTTTATCGAAGCGCGAGGTCACTGCCTAACTGCTTTTTCTCGTAAAACTTTTTCGTCTTTTTTAAGCTTCATAACTTTGATTTAGATTCCACCACATGAACATACTCCTCGAAATATGATGCTAGTAGTGAACTTATTAAGCATAAAAAGTTACAATTGTACAGCTTTTAATAATTTAGACTTTATTGATGTCTAAAAGTTCCTGGTTTCGTCAGTGATGATCAGAAAACCGTACAGGATACTTCCTAAAGACCTGAAAATTGGTATGTAACTAGAGAGGTCTATATGAAACTTTTACAAATTTTGATGCTAGATGTCTGATATTTGGTATAAGCATTCCTTTTTATTAAAAATAAAATACATGCACAGGATTTTCACCATGTCACCCCACCCCCACCCTTAAAATTAGGATGGAGGTAGTGGGCATAGAACGCCCACGGTTATTAACTGCAAATATAGCGGGACACGAATTTGGCATTTTAGAATAAATATGGCTAGGTAGGTATATTACGGAAAACTGACAAATTTTTCTTCCTGTATTGCGTCCACAAACCTCACAGTCATGGCGTATTATTTCGTTGGCATGCTTCGCTACTTAGTCTTATTCCGGAGCCGGACAAAGCTCAAACTGCTTGTACATTTTTGTTCTTGAATATTACTGACTTCTACAAAACTTTGCGCAACTACACAGTCCCCGGCCACACTACATGATCATTCAAATGAAGCTATGTCTCGCTTTGGCATTATGCCGTAACTTCACAGTTTTGTAGTACATTGATACTTCAAGATCAAAAATGTACAAACACTTTGAGCTATGTCTGGCTCCGGTATTAAAATAAATGATAGATTCATAATGACTTCCCAGAAATCTATTAAAAGTTGCAATTTTTTTTTGATATTACATATCTTTCTTGAGAGCTCATTTTAAGCGTAGCTAATTACTCAATATCAAAAAATTTGCTTGTATGTAAAACATGTTATGTTGACTATTTAGATAAAATGTTAGTTTATGATCAGAAGTGAAAGTTGGAATTCTAAATGTTCGGTAATGTATGTGAAAAATATTCTAATCAAATACATAACTACATTAAATATTATGATAAACTTTTTAAAGCAACTAATTAGCTTTTTATATACTTACTAACTGTAACCCACGACATCTTCCGCGTATGCCACTCTTATCACTTAGAGTTTTAAAAGTAGTTTTTGGATAAGGATTAATAGTATGAGGAGGTCGTGGCCTAATCAGTGGTCGGCATTTGAGTCGATCGCAAAGTTAAGTTGCTCTGCCTGCGACCGGCTGATAGATGGATGACCCATTCTAGCACTGGTTTATATTTAATATCCGACCTCCTCCGTGTTTCGGAAGGCACGTAAATTTGGTCCCCTTTGTTTTTTTTTTGTAAGGGCTCGAAAGTAATTAGTGTAAATTGAGTAATTAATGCTAAAAGTAAGTAACTTAGAAGATTCTTGGCTGCCAGAAGTACTGTATGGGTTTCTGAAGTAAATGTTCTTTACGCGCGCTTGACTTGGGGATTAAACTGGTGAATGTGTAACGCGAACGATGACTTATCGACTATTTCGTAATTTAATTTTATTTATTAATTTATTTATTTACAATTTATGTACCAACATAACGAGTATAAAACTACGTAACAGACAATTTTGTGAACAAAGGATGCTTTATCTCTTAAAAGAGATTTCTTCCAGAAATCCTTAAATAGTAGGAGATTAATGTGAAGAGAGGGGGTGTAGGTACAGTAAATATTATAAAGATATAGGATGTAATAAAGTATAAATACTACATACATAACGATATACTACAATACATAGTTATATATATAATTACATAATATATACAACAGTAAATACATAATTATTTATAATAATGAACTTATGATAGTTCTTGACAAGCCAAGGTCTTTTATTAGTTGAATATGTATAAACACGTAACAATATAAAAATGGCTGAAACATTTACTTTGATAGTGCTTCCGATCTGAATAGTTAAGTCAATTGGAAATTCTACCAGACGATGTCTGTAATTTACCTTCATCTTAAACTTTATCGGGATTCCGACAAAGGTTTAAGCAATTTAGTATTTAAGTGTTTCAATGAAAAATTTAGTCGTATTTCATTTTATTTGATACTAGAGGACGCGGCAGACGATGTCCTGCCCGAAGGTTGGCCTACTATATCATCCCCGTTCCCGTATTATTAGAAATAACGAATGACTACGAATCGTTTCTGCTTTGTGCAGCGGTAATAAAGTGCAAACTATCATTAACAAAAAGAAATAAAACTATAAATAGATAAAAATACAAAACGAAGTGTCCTTTAGACCACACGACTGAACTAAAACTTCTTTAGCTTCATCTATATGTATGTATGTTACAGGCAGATAGCTTAATTGGCTATTTAATTAACTGCCTATTTTCTTTACTAAGCGACGCCGTTCAAATAGCTACCTGAATGATATTCAGCCATTTGATCAAACAGCAAGGCAAATGACTTGGATCGAAGACGTTTCATTACTCGCCTAGCCTGTTTAAAAATTAATGAAAAATAATACAATAGACGTGGTGGTATGGTAGTGACAATAAAAAAACCGGACAAGTGCGAGTTAGATTCGTGTCCTAAGAGTTCCGTACCATCATATGGCACGGTTAAGTAAAGATGCTAGGCATTTGTTTCAAAGGCTTATTAAGCTACTAGGCTGCGACATATATGTATATAGTATGTTTCTTACCTGAGCAGTAAAGGGTTTGAATCTGCATCCGAAGTATATGGGATCCTTGCTGTTGTATTCTGCCAACATATATCTAAGGTTCTCTACGATAACATACCTGACAAATGAAAGAATAATATATTTTAATAAATTACTTGTGGACCCGACAGACGTTGTCTTGCCTGATTTAAGGTATGACGATAGAATCAGTACTGACGCTATCTATCTACTGAAAGTATTCCGAAGATGCGAACAACTCTGCACTTGTTAGTATTTTTTAAATATTCTTTAGTGTTTTCTGCACCTTCTTTTTTCTAAAACTAAGAAATAATGGGAATAAAACAAAACAGGCAGCCGTCAAATAGACCCAACCATTTTTGAGTTATAGCAAGAATCCTATAAAATTTGAGGTATATCCCGACAGCAGCGCGACCTGCCGGATCCAATTACTAATAGATACAAAATTTTCCGGAATATAGACACAAAATTTTATCCAAATCGGCCCAGCGGTTATGAGGACTAGGGTGACGAAGGCTTGTATATCTATATATGTATAAAAAAGCGAAAGGGAACCTAACATGAAATCTCGAAAACCGCAGGACGTATAAACATGAAATTTAGCAAGGAGGTAGTTGATAGTTAGTAGACATCCGCTAAGAAAGGATTTTTCAATAGGGGAAGATTAAATAGGTCTCATGACTCTAGAAGTTCTGTGCGGACATGTCGCGGGAAACAGCTAGTATATTATAATAGGGGGCTAACGGGCAGGCGGTTCACTGTAGTGACACAACCATCGCCCTGTATGGAGAACTGCACTACCAGAAGGCTTGCATATGCGTTGCCGCTCTCTAATGAATCTGCTGTGTCCTTGTCACACTTTAAAGGGGAGAGGAGAAGGGGGGTAGGATATTACCTAATATAACATTGTGTGACAATTGGGGGGGTCAAAAGCTTCGTTACGTCACATTTCAAAATTAAAAATATTCGAAAATACATTAAAACTGCTGCATTCTTTCAATTATTTTCAATACATATAAAAAATTAAAAAATTGGGAGAAGGACGCGTGGGGGAGTTAAAAAATCATAAAATTCGGGTGACGTTATTTATGGATGGCCCCTACGTTGAATCGGTTGGGAAACGCCGGAGCTGGCAACTAATTCGGAGAGGTTGTGTAAGGCAGGAAATTTCTAGACAATCTAACGCCTGTGGACTTTAGGACATCGAAGTGATGAGGGTGAAATTTCAGGCTAAGGATTCTCGCACTTTTACGCGGACGAAATCGCGGTTAACAGCTAGTTATACATAATTGATATTTTCTTCGTTACTTGTATTATTCCAAAGTCAAAGAGGTACTTTACATACAAATTGGAAATGATAAGCGTGAAAATTATTCACTTCAACATAAGAGATAAGACGCCAGACTGACATTCACACGGGCAAGCGGTTCAACCACAAATTACGTCACACGCTAAAGTGGGGGGGAAGGGTATCACCAAAATGTGACAACGGGCAGTCGGGTTAAAAGCTTTATGACGTCACATGTCAAAATGTAAATTATTGTCTGTCATTACTAAATAAATAAAATTATAAAAAAAAACTGCTGTTTTCTTGATTGTGTGATGTCACACCAAGGGTTTCGAAAATGTGACGACCAATATAACAAGGACAGTGGACCTAAAAAATCGTAAAATTCGTGTGACGTCATTTTTGAAGAATGAGTACATCAATCGTCTTTTCCTGAAGGTTCCTAAGTCATATCGGTTCGGAACAACCACAGCTGGGATACTAAAATAAGGAGCAAGTAATTTATGTACGACCTCTAATTGAACCGTACATTAGAAGTCCCTTAGTCTCCTGACCCTCGTGAACTTACGTATCATCATCAGCCTTTAGGAACCAGTCGGCGTCTCTCCGATGATGCTCGTATACATATCTGAAAGCAGCTTTTGTCTTCGCCCAGAGATAATCTCTGCCTTCTGATACCGGTAGTTTTACAGTTGGCAACGAACTATCTGAAAAATATACGTAAAATTAACTAAAAAGCTTGTTATTTCTCGGGAAGAAAGTAACGTAAACGAAACGCAAGTAAAGTAAATGAAACGTAAGTAACGTAAACGCGACGCAAGTAACGTTAACATGACACAAGTGACGTAAATGTAACGCAAGTAGCGTAAACTTCGTAAGTTACGTATATTATTCAAAAATCTTTGACAATGCAATCACTCCATGGATTTACCGTAAAATTGCTTTGTCCGGATACTTATTAAACTACGATCTCCTCCTTATAGACCGACTTTTACTATTAGACCATGTTTTGAGACATAAAATTCTCAGTATGAATCAAGTAAAAACTCTCAACCCACCCTCAGCTGTACTCATGAAAAGCAGCTTATTGCATCTCTTTCCCCAAGTTGCCTTAACGTGCGCTGCCTTCTTCTGATGGTTGCTGGGCTGAGTCATGACCCAACAGAGTACTCTCACACGTTTGGCCAGCTCATCCGCCACCGACCTGTCCTCGTCTCTGTGGGCCGGTTCATCGCTGCTGTGCTCTATAACACTGGCTATTGGATGCTGGTCTAGATCTCTGGCGGATTCCCTGCAAGTGAATTTTTCGTACGCCATTTCAAACTTTATTAAAGTTTCGATTTCTCAACGGTGGAAAGAGCCCAATAAAATACATGAGAGTCGAATTTTAACCGAAAGAATACTGTAGGTATGTCTAAGATTCTCTTGACCCCTAATACTAATTCAAAAGCTTATGCCGGGAATGGGTGCGTTGAGAAAGCATTGAACCAGCTCCTTATCGATTTCGACTCGTTCCAACGTTGGCTAAAGATTTAAGCGTAAATTTAATATTTCTTTCTCATTAATCATTTACTCAAGCTCCACAGTTTTTTTTACTACGTCATGCATGTTTTCATTTCTAAAATGATAATAAGCTGATTGAAATGAAACAAGCATCTATGTACATATATATCGTAGATTTTATTTTATTAACAAGGTTTTACTCTACATCTTTCAAGGTAGCGCGGTTCGCGAGTGAGACCGTGACAAGCGACTGAGACAAGAGACCGAAACCGTCACCGTCAATGGCAATGCCAATGGCCGACAAGGCAATGTCTCCTGTCTCGTGTCTCGCTTGCGAACCGACGCGAGTGTCATACATTGCCATAAAATGACGAGAGAGTAACGTGATCTTCTGTCGCGGTCTCGCTCGCGAACCGCTAGCTTAATGGCGGTTCCACATTAGTGCCGTGAAGCTCCGTAAACAGGCGTGAACGATAATGTAGCCGGTTTTCGCATTGTTCGCGCGCGTTCACGCATGTACCCCGATCAGAGTAGGTATTTTGTCCCGCGACAAAGGGTTCGCGCCTCTTTCGCGCAGCGCTCATGGATACACATCCACATTCACGGCCCCGTAAAATTAAATTTCACCACTGGGTTCTATATAATAATTTATATCAATATAATTCTGATAACTGCTTTTTCATAGAAAGTCTAAAATGCAATTTTTATAATTAACAATGACAGTTTTAATCATAGAAGAAGGCAATTCAAAAGTTCGGCAAGCAACATCTTCCACGTCCTTTTCGCGGCGAGTTCCACGAACTACTGTAAGCATCAAGTGAAATGTGGAGGGCATGACCTGTGCCGGGAATTCGCGGCGTGTATTCACGGCAATAATATGGAGCCGCCATAAGACTGATAAAGCATAAATTAAAAAGTAATATAACAAGATGGTTTTGCCGACATTGATTGTAATAACTTCGGAAAATCTATTCTAACCTTAGGTGCCAGTATATAGTTTCCTTATTGAGTCTCTGATTATTCATAAGCTTTTATTTTACAATACCTTTAAATTGTTGGTGAAATAAAGAGAAAATAGTGCCGTGTATTAATTGGTTATGAGATAGTAAATTCGCAATAAAACATTGATTGTAACGCATGACTTGAACAATAACAATTAGCTTTATCTTTTAATGGGAAAATAAACATCCAGTCACAAAAAACGAATACATTATATGATTTTCATATACTTCATAACGTGTTTGTCACAATTTGCAGAGCTCAATGCCTCTTTCTAATTCTAAATAGAATAGTAGGTTTTATCAATATAAAAAATTTTAAGTCTCCACATTTAGTTGGATCATAATTTGGTAGGGGGGGGGGGAAGGCACATCAAGGTGGAAGGTTTTCGGCGAGGAATGAAAGGTGGGAGCGAAGGATGATATCCTCTACCACCGCAAAAGAAGTTATTCGTTGTTCGGGCTAGTTGAAGTATCGGAAAACGTAGAGAAACCTAAAATGGCTGACACTGATTAAGCCACGATCTCCTCGTGTGTAAATTAAAGAATGTTCCTTATATTGGAATCGATATATATATAATATACTGTATATATTAAAACCAGAGGAACGTGTTCAAGTTAAGGCGTATGTTTGTTTAGGCTCTGAGTATTTAGGGCCGTGTCTCCATCCCGTTTACATTTACTATTGCCCCAAATCACATACGGGGCAACATCAACTTATTTTGTTGATTAAATATTAGTCGCTTCGGTAAATATATTGAGGGTTGGTCTATTTACGATATATTATGATAACATAGCCTAATTCGGATATAACGAAATACCTCATTCGTAATATTGAGAAATAATATTTTAAAAGCTACCACTGATTAGGAAAAGTAGAGCCACGATAGTAGTCCGCTAGAAACTCGTTATATATATATTTTTTAATAAGCATAATACATTTTATGTATAAAGTACTAAGTTGAAGCAACTCACTTCCAAGCAGTTTTATTTTTAACTAGCTGTTTCCTCGACTTCGGCTGCGTAAAATTAAGTTAATAAATAAATTCAATTTTAGCATGAGGATAATGGGCTATCTAAAAATGAAAGAATTTTTTAAATCGAAACAGCAGTTCCTGAGATAAGCGCGTTCAAGCAAACAAATAAACTTTTCAGCTTTATTTTTTTTGACATTTGACTAGATCGCTAGATTAAGCTGTTCTTACCGTGGTTGGGTGAAAGACGGGTGATCCCTTATAACACTGGTTTCCAAATATCCGATCTCTTTTGTGTTTTGGAAAGCACGTAAAGCAGTCCCTATTAATGACATTGAGTGATATTAGTCGTGAGATTGTGGGGATTCCGGAGATGACGTAAGACTGGATCCTGGTTTTATATTTAAAAAGACATTCTAAGCCCTCATTCGCACGAGCGCTTTTTTACCGCGCGTTAAAAAAGCGTTCAAATAGAACATATGAACTCCCAAGTTTGCGTTCACACGACAGCGCTTTTATAACGCGACGCTTTTTTATCGAGCAATGTTCTATTTTCAACGATATATAAATATACGTTATATTTTTGCATCGAAGGCGCTAAAAAGTGGCAACACCGAGATTTAACGCAGCGCTTTTTTAATTCTCGTGCGACCGACGGCTCCGTGTCTTATTGTAATTTAAAATATAGGAGTTATACCAATCAAAAATATAAAACAGACTCTATTCCTTACACTCGGAAACTTTGGATACATAAACGCCAAAGGAACCAAAACATCTAAGGGAATATCAAACCGTTTAATACTATTAACCCACTCAGTAACGACTGATATAAAAATATCCTTTACGATAACAGTCGTGAGGAACATGGCGTGTTAAAAGGAAAACCCTTAACAATAACTGTGTCAGTCGGCGTCGTACGAATCACTCTCACGACTTATGAAACGTGCACTTATAAAACAAGGACGACAATTGATAAGCGTAGTAGTATCGGTGACTATTACAGAAGTAATTCACAGCGACAAAGTTACACAATTATTAGTTATCAACGTCGGAGAATACCGGCTCCTTTAATTTAAACGCATTCAACGTAGACCTGTCTGAATCGTCAGCGACTGTGGACATTTCCATCGGCTAGACTTACTTTATAATTTTGAACCTCAATAGCTCAACGGTATAAGGTATGGATTGAAATCCGCAAGGTATCCGGTACACACCCCACCAAAGAGGCAGTCACCAAGGCAGATTTACGTCGAGGGCGTGAATAAATTGCTCCTTAATGTACATGTAATATCATAATCTTCCTCTAATTTGCCCGATCTTCGGCCTGGCTATATGCACAATAAAGAGGTGTATCGAGAGCTTCCTTCACCAAAAAAGTATATATATATATATATATTCATATGCTAAAAAAATTAAGTAATTGAAAAATTACGTAATTGTAAAATTCCATAATTGAAAAATTACGTATGTAACTAGTATTACGTCACTACCAGACACTTAAATTTTATTTATTTGTAAGTACATAAATGTATAGATTCTAAGAGTACAATTACTAGGGTCCTAACAGCGGTTTTCGGGAGGGAAAATGATTCCCCATTTCTTTTCCCTAATGGCTACTTCCGAAGCGAAAACGACTGCGACGCTCAAATATATAATACAACCTGATACGCGCGACTCCGTTTGCATCATTAAATAAACGTTTATACAGAAAGGGAACGTCACGCTTGCAGCTTTTGGACTGCAGTCGATTTGTGCCAGCAGCTCCTGGTACCAGCACTTCAAAGGCCGGTAACTCATCTGCGAGCCTTCTGGTTGTGCAGATGTCTATGGACATATTTGATTAAAACATAATGTAAGACCTCTACACTGATAAGGAACTGATTTTGCAATAGATATATTATATTTACTTCAACGAACTAGATTCCTATATATTTAACACTCGTGACTTCGTCCGCGTAAAATTGCGAGACCCTTCAGACCTCCTTAACCTGGCTCTATGAAAAAAAAAACATATTTATTTCATCTTTGGAAGTCACGCAGTTTTTTTTTATTTTTTTTTATTTTATTTGGAAGACAATCGGTACATAAAACATATAGCTTACATAATGGTAACATAATAACCCATTAACATATCTTCACAATTAAATACAATATACACCTTGTAAATGTAGAACACACATATATAACAATTACGTGAGCATATTTTATACAGAGACATTATTAATATGATTATTTTTGCAAATACTTGTAGGATTGATATTCTGATATTATAACAGTGCGAATATTTTTTATTCAACCTTAGGATAAGATCTACGTAACCATCCTAACCACGACAATGTCATCCTGTATAGCCTTCCTCGCCTTCCTCGATAAGTGGGAATATCTAACGCTGAAAGAATTTTTCAAATCGGACCAGTGTATCCTTAGATTGGCGCGTACAAGCAAAGTAACAAACTCTTCAGCTTTATATATTAGTATAGATGAACGCCGGCTGCGCGCACGAAATAGCGTGACTCATTGTCACGTTCCGACTAAGCCGTGTGTGAAAGCAAGAATGCGGAACCAGCGATAGAGAGGCACGATCGGTCTAAGGCGGTTCCACGTGATCACGTAAAATCGTTGTCCGTAAACGGACTTTACAGACAACTAATTTTTCTCTTTTCATTTATTTCTTTAAGCAAGTTAAGATAATATTAAAAATGTTCAATTTATATTCTACTTCTAACATTCTATTACAAATATGTATATCGTACTAGCTGTGCCCGTGAATTCGTCCGCGTAAAATTAGATAAAATAAATTAGATTCAATTTTAGTGTGATAATATATATGTCTTTCATGATAAATGGGGTATCTAACACTGAAAACATTTTTCAAAAGGGTACACTAGTTCCTGGGGTTATCGCGTTCAAGTAAAAAAAACAAAAAAACCTTCAGCTTTATATATTAGTACAGATTTCGTCTATTCCCTTACGTTGCATTTACGTAATAATACTTGTGAATTATTTAAAAACCTCACCAACAATCTTCTCCATAGTTTCAGCCTGCTTCAATGAAGCCATTTCCGTGAAAGCCTTTCTCTCAGCTTCCCTCTTTTAAATAACGTTGCGGCAGCTTTACTATCTTTATATATAAAAATCGACATTGCAAGCCTTTCTCACCCTACTCCTCGAAAATCGCTGAATAGATTTTGATAAAATTTTGTGTGTATTTTAAGAGATTCGTAGATGGTTTGCAGAGAAATTGAATTCGCTAGGTGGCGCTGCTGTTGATATCTAACTTAATTAGATACGGTTCTCATTATAACTAAAAACCGCTGAGCCTGTTTGGCGCCTGTCTGTTTTATTTTATTCGCATTATTTCTGGCAAACTATAAAAGAAAAGAAAGGAAATCTCCAAACCCACCTTCACCGCGTATAAACTGGTTTTGTAACCGTTGTTTTGTATATTACATGGGGCCACCGATCTGTCGGTTCATCACCTAAGTGACTATCGACGCCCATGGACATCTGCAATACCAGAAGACTCGCAAATGCGTGCAATACGGGCCTTTAAAGAAGGCCACTGAGAACTTTTATAAACCGAACGAAACGCGACAACAATACCATCACTTGAAGTGACAGCTTTGACGCCACTTTACGCCCACCTTATGTAAGAAAGAGGTACTAGTAACCGGATGCCGCCAACCCAATTCAGCTGCAGACCAAAAGGACTGCAAGCATAGCGCTACCTGAAATATTATATAGTTTGATATATACCGTTAAATAGTTCAACGGAATACTCGTAGATCAATTTTCTAATTGTACTACAACGGTTTGATACCCTATTTGAAAATCATTATTTATTACAATTTAAATCCGGTCACAAACTTTGAACATAAATTATAGTCCCGTAAATTCTGTTCCATCAGTTTAAATCTTAATCCAATCCAATGCTTCACTAATTTATACACTAAACTACGAGTCAGATGTAAAGTTCAGATTCTAGTTAATCAACAATACCATCACTTGACGTGACAGCATTGCCGCCACTTCACGCCGATCTTATGTAAGAAAGAGGTACTGGTACCTGGACGTGCCGGCCCAATTCGACTACAAGCGTGGTACTACCTCTAATTAGAAAGACAGGAGTAGGGAAAAGGGATGGAGAAGAAGGATATAAAGGTAGATGGTGAGGAGAGAAAGGATGTGGATACTACTGTCACGGACGGTATAGGGGGTGTGACAATAAAAATAATAGGCTACGGGAATTATATATCATCTAGTATGCTTGTTTTTCACCTTACTTTTGCGACAAAAATACGAGACGCTCAGAGTCACCGCAAGAAAAAGTACAGTTTACTTTGCACGCGGTCTTTCTTAACCATATTGATAACACGTTTAAATTTGAAAAATGATTTGTGTCATCGATGAAGTCGTCGGCAACAGCTAGTAAATTACAGACCTTTATTTTATTAATGTTCATATATTAAAGTGTAATATCGATATGAAAACGATTGACAGCCCTAAGAAAAGTCATTAAAATGAGGAATCAGATATTTAGAGAATTCAAAGACGCAAATTGCTAAACAGAAATTGAAATAAACACCAAAAATTCCAGCAGAGATCTTTCGCGAATACATTAAAAAGAAATTAAAACTTGCAACATTCTGTCCGAACAGACGTTATGAAGCGAATATTTTTGGTTATGTGAATAATTGTAACACATTTGATGTCTCGATAGTTGAAAATTTGGAGGAGGTCGCAGTTTAATCGGAGCCCGGCATTTGAGTCGATTGCTATGTCAGGCAGTTTTTACCGCGGCCGGGTTATGGATGGGTGACCCGTTTTAACACTGATTTTCAAATATCCAACTGTCTGCGTATTTCGGAAGTCACGTAAATCAGTAGGTTTTAAATTATTCTAATTATATTTTTTATTATTTTTCTCCGGTGTTAAGATTTATATTGGGTTTAATATCTTGAATAGCTTATGTGAACCATAGTTATGTCGTTTGGCCCTTGTAACATAAAAAAAACATCAAACAACCAAACGGTCCGCTCTATGATGAGCGTATACTTTGCCCCCCCCCCCCAAAAAAAAAATTATATGAATCATACAAAACTTGCTCACCTTTACATCAAGAAACAAAATTTCTGGATGATAGTCTATGTGATTTTTGATAAAATATTCGGCAACATTACACAACAAGCCCATTTCCGGCACCGAAAACAGATCTGCGAGGTGGACCATTTTTGCTCGGTTTGTCTGTGAACATAAATAAAATAAAAAATTCTTCTTCTAAAAATTAAGAAATCACTATAATAGAAGAGGAACACAACGAGAGCTGACGACGTTTTTTTAATATTCCTAAAAAATCTACAATCTTTAATCTTTGTTGACGTAATAGCGTCTTATAAGTAAGTCGCTGAACGCCGGCTGCACGCACGTAAAAGCACGAGCCATTGTCACGTTCCGCCTGAGCCGATCATGCAAGCGAGGGTAAAGAACACGCGATAGAGAGACACGATCAGCTACAGCACACTATAAAAGCTCTCCTGCGAATGGGGGCTAACTCTGTAAACTTGCTACTACATATTTATATAAACTCGCATTATTTACAACTGCAGTGACATTTATATTGTAAATTTAACCTAAGTTTATTTGTTTATTATGTAATGTACGCTGTGTAAGTGACCACATAAATAAAATAAATTTAAAAAAAAAGACACGAGAGGTCGTGGCCTAATCAGTGGTCGGCATTTGAGTCGATCGCTAAGTTAAGTTGCTCTGGCTGCGACCGGGTGATATCCTTTCCTGACCCACCTGAATCCACTTCTTTTCCGCAAAGGCGTCCAAGTCGTCAAAGAGGTATACATTATAAGCGATATTTAAAATGCTACTTTAGTACATATTGTGTTGTTATATTTAAAGTTTAGTACATCACGACCAAACTTTGAACTCGTGTAATGCAATTATTATTAATTTATGAGAATAAAACATTGGTGTTAATAGTCGCAGGCCACAAAGAGGGGTCACGGGCTATGGCCCTTGTTGCGGCCCTGCGCTGGTCAAGTCGATGGGAAGGCGCTGGGTCTCCCACAATTCGGGACGCTCTACGTTGGGTGCTGACTGCATGGAAGGATGCAATGGAAAATGGGTTAATTCTAATGCTATGATTACGTTCACGCTACCTAGATAATCTATCAGCACGGCGATCAATTTTATCCTAGCGAAATAAAGTATATATACTTTTTAATTATAACTTTTTGCCGTACTTAGTGGTAAAATTAATGAACCATTTTGTCTCTAAACGATGGTAGTGGCGAGGTAGTAATTACTCTCTTTCGTAGCTCGTCTCATGCAAAAAAGTAAATTCTCTGAAAGCAAACAACTTTTTCAAGCTTGCATCCTTCTAAAACGGTTTCTAAATGAAGAATCTGGCATTGAAGTTTAATCTATCAGCCTTTATTCACATTTATCTAGACTAGCGTTTTCATTAAGTCACCATAATGTATACCGATTTATAAAATAATATTTATTAAAGTAGTTGGGTGGTAAGTGGTATGGTGTATGTTAATAAACTAATGTTTCAAAGAGACAAAAACAGATTTTTTTCCTAAATATAGGAATGAGACGAATTTCTTAGCATTCCATGGATTCATCGTGCGGGTGCCGGGTCCATCGCGTTGCAGAGGAAGGAACCATTGTTTATGGATGGCCTATAACCAGCGAAAGTATCGTAAAGGTAAATATCATAAAAGTAAAAAAAGAGAGCAACACCAGCTAAGCCAAGACACACTAGTATTTTAAAAGACCACATATAAAACAAAGTTAAACCATATACAAAATTAAACAAGTAACCGCAAATCGAACCGAATTGAAAACCCCCTTTTTTGAAATCAGCTATAAATAAAGCACGATCAAAATACGTAAACAAAACTGTATCCAATCACCAACGAGCCGCTGCCGCTGTTCCAAACGAAGGAACAATTAATCCCTACATCGATTAAAGGCAATCCAATTTCAATCCCATTAAATGGCGATTAATCCATTTCGACACAAATGTGTTCTACTTTCAAAAATAAACTCGGCTAACGCTACGTGAAATATTTAATGGTCTGATTTTTTAAATATCAAACAATCAAATATCAAAATATCAAATTATTCTTTATGTTTGAAAATAAAGATTACCTCATTAGGATCAAATGCCTTCTTAAAAATGAAGATCGGCTGGTGAAAACTTCTACGATTTTCAGCAATTCGCTTTAGCGGGTAATATTTTCGACATTTACTTTGATCTACGTGAGAGCCTCATTTCCTGCGTGGCACTAAACAGCATAGTAGGTAATAATAAATGAAAAAAAAAACCCAGTATCCTTAGAAAAATCTTGCAATGGTTCACAATATTTCCGAAAAAAAAAAACATACGATTCCTGCCACCTGGATGTAATAATTTTAGCAGATAGGGTGTAGTTCGTAGTTTCGCCACCTCACCCTGAGTTAGAATACACATTAATTTTATTTGGAATATTAAGGTAACCAAATTTTTTTGAAACCTCGTTGGTTCATAAGGACCGTTTGGAATAAACGGACGGACTACACGCCACTATTTTCCTTACCACTTGCCACTTTCTTCAACTACACATAAAGAGGACGCCTCTATAAATGTTTCTTTGTATGACAATTTGTCTTACCTAGAGGTCACCCGGTGGTCCATATTAGACCAAATTTTTTTAGATTTGCGGACTTTACGCTTATTTAAAACTATATATAAAATTTGAATTCTTTGAACAACGACATTATTATAATTGACAATTAATATATTTAACATCGTCATGACAGAATCTTATAGTAAAATGTATACCTGTGTGTGTAAATCTTTTAGCATTGATGCCACTGATAAGGCAGTTGATGTGGCTAAATTCTGGGCCTACACAATTTAGTGCTTGCCAACGAAACGTTAAGAAGAAGCATTGGTGTGCATGAGGTTTTACTTTAATAATTTAATATATTAATAATGCATATTTTATAAAAATATTAGCATTTGCACACCATCCTTTATATAAACTATAGCTGTGCCAATTTTCTTACGCAATTTTCGAAAAATGATACTGAAATTTTTTCGCTTCGCCTATTAATAGATAATACATGGGTCGGTATATAGTGTTTGTAGTGAGTAATTACGAGATCAATGTGCATGGTGTAGTGACGTAACCGCTGCGGGGTTGCGGTTGCTGAGCGAATTAACACGCGAATGAAATGCATTACTGTATTAGTGTTAATAACGTTGAGTGTATTGTAAGCTCGTGACATGTATACCCTCGTCTAGCATAAGCTACGGATACATCGTAAGCATATAGCATATGCTCCATTAAAATTCATACTTATTTCGTACTCTTTGTTAGAAGACTACTCTTTGGTGGTTAAACTTTTTTTATTTAAGAGAGGAATTACAAGCTGGTAAAAAACGGGCAAATTAATTTTATTTAGAGAACGCAATAATTTACAACACTAACACTAACAAGAAGAATATTTGAAAATTAGAACATAAATCTATCAGCATTAACGTTATTTATAAAAGAGTGATGGCAGGTGGTGTACACAAGCTACTGAGTGGTGGCCTGGATTGGGTTGGAGAAATCCGTGTCAACCCGTTACATGATGGATTGATGACATCAGCAGAGTGGCGGGAAGTGGCTGAATGCGGCTTGCGAAAGATAGAGAAGAGTGGCAGACGCAAAGGGAGGCCTATGCCCATCAGTGGGTGATTAAAGGCAAATACATATATAGATTAACGAGTCCCGATTGGGAACAAATTGTTACTCGTTTATGTAACATTAATAAATAAGTCTATGCCGAAGATAAGCAAAGCTTCTAGCGACTAATGAAGGTAGAATGTGATATTTCAATTCTTAGAATTCAACCAGTTTGATTTCTTTATTTCATCCTCTAGAGTGTAGATTAATCTCACTATAATTCTGAATGGATATGGCTCTACCGTATCCATGCTTCGCTACTGAATGTGATTTTGCCGGTATACCTTTGAAATACTACACAGCTGCGATAAAGACTTCCGACTGCACGTGTGAGAACGATTAGAGATTGTTAGAAGTAACAATGCCGGATAAAGTTGGCTAAATGAGCAGGTAAACGTCTCGTGCTCGCCATTACTGCAAATGTGTGAACGGGGTGTTAAGATGGCGAGGTAGCTTTAGATGTAATGTAACAGTTTCCTTTGATTTTATAAATCAATTTATGAACCAGTTTAGCGCAGTAAGTTACTACTTGATGATGTCCGAGTTTTAGAGGGAAACATAACCTGACTGCAGTACAGAAAATCGGTTTAGTGCCACACTTCGTTTCATTTGTGAATCATTGCAAATGATCCTATTTATTTTGCCTTAATAAGAAGTTGTAAAATCGTAACTATATTTGAAAGTACAAAAGTTAATAAACATCGCCACCAAAAATTCACTTTACTATATCTGGTTCTTGAGAGGAAAGCTGAGGAAGTAGCGTGACGTTTTGGATGCCTTTGCGGGGAGTTGTGCATGAGATTGGCCCAGGAAAGGGAAAATTGTACCGAAAAGGGGGGGCCTTTTCCCAGCAGTGGGATACAATAGACTAAAAAAACATGGTACCTTCATTTGGAAAAAATGTAAAATGTACTGATGCAGGTATTAGGTACGACAAAAAATTATAGTGGTTGCTTTAAAGCAAAATATGTGTTTAAAGAAAAAATTCTGTTTTAATTTATTTCATCTTAGTTGTCACCCGCTACTTCGTCCATCTAAAATTAGGTGAAAACTTTTAGCATGATGATATATTGCCTCCCTCGATAAATGGGCTATCTAACATTGAAAGCATTTTTCAAATCATACTAGTAGTTCCTGAGGCTAGCACGTTCAAATAAACACACAAACAAACTCTTCAGCTTTATATATATTAGTATAGATATAAATCTAACAAGGGAAGTGACTACCGATGCCCATGATTAATACATACCAGAGTCACAGTTGCGTTACCTGTTTTTAGTAAATTAACAAACTCTTGTCCCGGAGTTTCCTAATTACGTATAGATATCTTTCCTTATTGAATAAAAAGTTATTTTTATATACCAAAAAATATTCGCAACCCTAACCGCAGTGCGAGCCGGTTCTTGCGCAAAGCAACCACATAATGTAAATCGCGAATTTCATAAGTAATCCGTGAAAGTGAGCGATTCATTCCTTCACTCACTCGTACATACGCACACCCATTCCGGTTTGGCGGGATTTTCCACGTCCACTTTTGCTGATTGATCTGTCCTCGCTTAAAACTAGCTTCGTTGTTTACGTAACAGTTTTACATATAAACAAATAGCACATTTGGTGCACCAAAACCGCAGTCCAAAACATAATTTAATTTCATACGTGGAGCGTATATCTACTGCGACACAATAGGTATGAGTTTCTTCAAATTATCATTATGGAATAAATTGAAGGTAAAACAGGGGTAGGTAGAGGTAGGAAGTCCTGGTTGTGCAACATTAGGAAGTGGACCGAAGTTAAAACGGTCCAGGAACTTTTCGGGCTCGTCAGGAACAAGGAAGAATTTAAGAAACTGACTGCCAAACATCATAAATCGGAAAGCTATAGGAGGAAGAAGACTTTTGCTGATTGTATCTGTTCTTACTTACAAGTAGAAGATTTTATTTCATCATTAATACAAAGTCATGTTTTTTCCGACTCTTTAAACGGTTGTTTGTTTAGTTAGCAGCCAGATGATTTTTTTTTCTACTGCTTTATACAAAGTAACGTATAATTTTGTCAATTAATTAAAATATAATCCATCCTTCGCACATCAATATTCAATTCCCGATAACTTTGAAAATGACGTCATTTATCTTCCGCGTCCAGAGACCGAGACGATGGAAATTTATCGTCTTACATTTTATACGGTTTTGGTGGAGTAAAAAATATTTTTATATCCACGGCTTTCTCCTTATCAAGGTTTTTGATAGAGGGGTGTGTTTTATGAATATTACGTACCTTCTTATATATATTAAAAACTTTTTATCACGTATTAAAATTATGACTTTATCTGTATATCGATGGCTCCTACGTAAAGTGTCGTAAGCCACATTTTTGCAAGTTCATTTTTTTACTTAATGAGTTTCATTAACTGTATTAATTTCAATGTAAAATACCTAACATGCGTAACGCATTTAGAAAGAAGAAAGAAAGAAATAAACTTTATTTAGATATAGAAAACAACGCTATATCTAAAAACTTAAGTCTAATTCGTACACAGAAAAAAAGACAAAACAGTAATTAATACTTAAGAAGATATAGTGTTGCAATTTGTGAGAAATGGATTAATACTCAGCTTAAATCAGAGTAAAAACTCTTAAAGCTGATTTTCAGTAGCTCCCTTTAGACAGACGACAACAACACATACTGACATTATGAATATAAAAAACTGGTGTAACAAAAGTACATCAAAAATTTATCATAATTACAAAATTAGGTTCCAAATATAGTTATCAATTTGAGTTAATTTAGGAATTAGGGTTGAGCGTGAAAATTGCTGGAGATATATATATATATATATATAATATTACATAAAAATCCTTAGAAGAAGAAGAAGAAGAACAGCTCTAGATTCAAAATCGTATAAATAAACATTAGTAAGAAATTAACCACTAATACATTAAAGCCACCACTAGCTAGAGATGTGCGATTTAGAAAAGGTAAAAACGTGAACATGGTAAAAATGTGGCTTACGATACTTTACGTAGGAGCCATCGATATATAAAAACGAAAGGTCACCTAACACGTAATCTCGAAAACTGCACGATGCATAGTCTACCAACAAATTGCTTTACTGTTTTCGATGACAGATCCTACTTAAAGAAAATTTTGCAAAGCGTTACTTTTAGCAATTACCTAATGTAGTATAACAAGAAAAAATGAGCGTTTTAACTAAAGACATGCAAACGACATTCAACTTTAGCATGGCAAACCAATTTCTTGCTCTTCTTGGATATAAAGATAAGATTTGGCAAGGTACCTCAACTAAATTACCTCAGTAAGTAGTTAGTAGACATCCACTGTGATAGGATTTTTCGATAGGGCCAGATTAACGAGGTAGATGATCACGCAGTTTTACGCTCTGAGAGTTTTTAATAGGGATATGGTGGCATGCTTAACGCGACTCCTTTTCAACTAAGTTTGTGTTAGATCTGTTTGACAATAGTCGGAACAGGAGGAAGTAGGAAATTAGAGGTAGCGCCGTGCTTGTAGCCGAATTGGGCCGGCGCGTCCGGGTACCAGTACCTCTTTCTCACATGAGATAATGGATCACCCATCTATCACCCGGTCGCAGCCAGAGCAACTTAAATACCGACCACTGATTAGGCCACGACCTCCTCACGACATATATTGTTGTATTCACAGAAAAATAAAATTTGACAATTAATATGACATACGGTTGTCACGTTACTCTTTGACATCATCCAATACATGCATGTGTAAATGCTGAAAGTCGTTTGGCATTGGTGTGCGTGCAGTTTTATTTTAATAATTTAATATGTTAATATTATATCGGGAGCTACAGAATATCAGCTGAGGTCATCTTTGACCTCATGAAAAAAGCTTAGAAGTCATCCTTTTTGGAATTTTTATATACCTTAGTGTTATTTATCTATTTTTTAAGGTTTTATTATGTTTCTATAAGCTCTGGTTCAAATATTATTTATTTTGTAGTTGTGTAACTTTTTTGAATAAAGTTTTCATTCATTCATTCATTCATTCATTCAATATTGCATATTACAAAAAAAAACATTAACATTCGCACACCTTCCTCTATATGAACTACATTTGTGCCAAATTTCGTACTTCTCCGTCCGCGCAATTTTGCCTAAAATGGTACCGAAAATTTCAATTATTTGTACAAGTACATTGTAATATTTGACACAAATTTTCACCCTCGTCAAGATTAAGCTTCAATACCATCTTATAGTGGAACGTATACATGTGTGTGTAAATCGCTTGGCATTAGTGTGCGTGAGGATTTTTGAAGAATGCATATTTAATAAAAATATTGAACAAGTAAAAACAACTCTTTGTAGGGCGTTCTGTCAGAACCTATACACATGTCAGCCTTGGTTTTCATACACTAAACGTTCTTATAACGCTATGAGAGTGCAGTACAACGATGCCTTCCGCGTGCTGATGAAGCTACCGCGTTTTATATTCCCGCAATGGTCGTCAAGAATTGCACGACATTCTCAACGACGAACAAATTGAAGCTTGTAAATGTCAGTCCATACCCTAAGCGTAGTTACTACTAGTGCACGGTATAACAAACTGCTGCATTCTAGAATTATCGCTGTAATTTTTTGCATTCGTTCATCTCGGGGCAGGGATACACTCGACTCGAGTGTCGTTTATTCAACTTGACATGTCGGCTTATACTCATACGGCATACGTATGTATAGCTTGGAGATTATAACGTTGCTACTTCAGCCTGAATATAGAAAATATACGAGTTGAAGTAATTACGTTGAATTTTTTATCTAAACTACAAAACTAGAAGTAAGGTAGTTATTTTATATTCGCCGCATATTTGGAGCAGTTAAATTGAGTCAATTGCAGATATTTAGGCTAGAACTAATAATGCCGGGCTTATTTGTTAAGTCTATATCCTAAAATTTCTTCTTCAACGTATCTCAAAATAAATATTTACTAGAGATCAACGGCTAGTCAAATTCGTCCACAAGTCTTTAAATTTGCTTACTATGTCTTTATTTAAAATTATACATATAGAAAATTCTTTGTACAACGATATACTTAAATTTGACAAAATTATATGCATACGGAACAGTCGTCATGACTACGGTTTGACACAATCTTATAGTAAAATATCTTCATGTGTGTATACATCGTTTAGCTTAGGTGTACGTTTGTAACAAGTCACACTCAGTTCGCGCAATTTTCGTAAAATGGTACCGAAAGTTTTCGCTTCACGCATTAGTATATAGATATCGTCGCTTGTATGTCGCAATACCGGGCAAGACAAAGACCGCCATGGGACTTTTTAACTCTTTTACAGTGTTAAAAATATGTAGTTTAATTTTTAACTCTAAGAGTCATATTATTACCTGATATATATTAATCGCTGCCATAGCGATAAGGCCGCCTGTACCATATGTACCATACCTGTACCTCCTATCTTAAAGATTTAAATACGTGTGGAAAAGCAGAAGTGTGTTAAGAATTACGCCATAGTCGTTCTTCGCATTGAAAACGAAGTATATCTCATAGATTCATCTCCTACCGGCACCAAAGATAATTACAATGATTGTGTTTCGATAATGACGCGTCAGTTAATTACCAAATAGCGTGTACGACACAAAGCAAATTATTTCTTAAGCGAGTCACTGTTTCTAATTGCCCCATTGGTATAATTGGTAACTTATTTGAACGCTACGGAGCTGTGTAATAAATTATTGTAATGCGTTATAAATCTTCTAACGTTCACGTGACTTATCTTAAAGCTTATTTACTTCATGTCGATTGTGACAGCTATAAAATAATGCACGAAAAACTAAACTACTTTGCTTTAATTCGCGGATTAAAGCAAAGTAGTTTAGTCTTTCATGCATGTCATGGATTTCCGCAAAGTAACGCCTGATTCTATCAGTTAGCTATAAATAAGTAAGATCAGAATAAATACCCTTGAAATATTATAGACTGTGTAGTAAGGACAGTTTTATTGCAGTACATTACTTACGGAAAACTAAAAAATCTTTTCCTAGCCTCTTCGATTGCCGATTGTGATGATCAAACAAGACTGGCTTAAACGTCAAATATTTGATGACCAAAATATCGTGTAATAATTGAAAAATAAATCCTTAATAACATTCGTAAGTGCTTGTAATAAAAGCGAATTGAAAAAAAGGAACTATAGGTATTTGATCAAAAAACATCCGAGACTTTGCGGCTGTAAAAAATTCTAAATCATTATTACTAAATGACTTTTCATGAGAACAAGGATTTACTGCTCATCCCGTACAACTCGTGGAGATTTTTAAGCCAGGAAATGAGTCTGCCAGATCTTCGATTCCCTTGGATCCTTCCCTGCATTGTAAGCTGAAGTAAATTATATTCTTTGTGCCGCATGATCCTAGTCATGATCCCTACTCCGTGTCTATGCTTATTGTCATCATTTCCGCTATAGTACAAGGTAGTGTTATTTAGGTCTTCTGTTCTTGTTCCCTTTCACTTATTCCCATTATGTCAATTTCGAGTCTCATCATCTCCTGTTCTTAATTTATGTACTTTTTCTCTTTGGAATGATATGTTTTGAAAATTTCAGGTAGCAATATTTTGAGGCAAGGCTTTTTGTAAAAATAGAAAAATAATTATTAAACAGATAGTTCCAAATGATCCAAAGGTCTGAACGTCTAATGGTGGGTTAACATTCTCCTATAGAAAAATAGAGAAAAACCATACATACCAAGTTGGAAGACACTCGAATCTGTACAACCATACTCGTTTACATTCCAGCAGTAAGATTTGTGTTGTTCGTGGTTTATAAAAATATTACTTTTTATTTAATCAAACGTCTCTTTCCCTCGTAAAAGTCATATCTTTACGAAAAATTACAACGTAACATTCTGCTCATAAGCCTGAATGTTTATTGCATTTTTCTCTAAGGCAATTAACAGGCTGCAAAAAGACAGGTCACATATTTTCACAGCGGGGCAACTTTGCAGCTATAAAATCTGCCCTAAGCATAACTTACTATACGTCGGGGCGTAATTTTCTCACCGCAACGCTCGTTTCATGAAAAAGTTTTTTAGTTTCTGATCATTGATATTTATCTTCTTTGAGGAAAATGGGAAATTTTGTTTTGTCAAGCTTTTTGACTTGGACAAATTATATTGGGCCCACGGGTCGCACGGACGTGCAGACTTCATTAACGGCTCTCGGCAGTTCATGCCTCATAGCTCTAGCGGTAGCCCGCGGCGAAGCTGAACTCATCCTCGGCACAGTCACCTCCCTAATAATGGCGGCAACTTCACTCACTGAGCAATACATACAGGTAAGATGGTTAAATTCTATTAACTACTTCTTCTACAAATACTAGTGTGTTCTGGAGAATGTTCTGAACAACACATCAAAATGGGTCCATTCGTAATTCTACCTAAATAATTTTAATCAATAGATAATAACTATTAACAAATATCGTTTTGCGTCACAAAAAATGTCGCTATATTCATTGAACTCAACGCATCAAAAATTTAGTAATGCCTGTACATAGAGTAGAGAAGAAAATTTTAAACAAATTGTATGTGAAAAGTTATATCCAAAATCCCTTTTTTTTGCAAAAGAAAATAGCAAAGTTAAAAATAGTAAATATTTTGAGGGCGATCACTTCTCAAAACTACTGCTACTTTGCGCGCGCGTGGTTCCAGCATGCGCAATGCGCAGAGAGTACAGGAAGTAACTGTCAAATACCGTCAGTGTACATATTTAATGTACAGGGTTCATGTTTTTAATTAATCAAAATTTAGATTTTTTGATATAGTGTTCAGAATATTTTTCTAGACACTGAAATTTACGCAAAAAATCAGGACTCATTTGTGTGTTCGATTATATTATTCGTTTAAATTTATTAGACTATAGTACAGAGCTAATCAAATTGTCTATATATTTCAGGTACCAAAAAACCTAACAATGTTACAACGAAGTGTACAGTCCGTTATACTGGGACCACCTTCGCGTAACCTGTGGATCAACTTCGGCGTGCCACACAAATCTTTAGTATCAAGCTTCCCATGGCGGTGTTGCGCCGCTTGTATCCAACGGCTTCCTGCGACCCGTACCAAGTCATCAGTCCAACGGGTAAGAGGCCGTCCCGTCTTTATTTTCACTAAGCGTGAACATAATTACTGTACAAGTATTTCAAAGGAATTCCAGCCAGTAATAGGGGTCAGGACTAAACAACAAAGCATTCCGAACAACAGAATCAGCTCAGCCGTTTGATAAAGCATCATTCGTGATAATCTGAATCAGTTGGAACAATTGTAAATTAGCTGGGGAACAATAATGTTCGGGCTGACGGGAAAACAATGGCCTTAAACAATGAGCCTGACGTAAGGTCATTGAAAATCAAACTATCGGTGATTTTGTATTGAATAGAGTGTTCATCATAGAAAGTCTCCCTTACTCTAAATAACTTAGAGAGAAAGGAGATCTAAAATTCGGAAGATCTCAGTAAATCTATATTCTATATTTATACTTAATACATGAAGCTGAAGAGTTTGTTTGTTTACTTGAACGCGCTAATCTCAGGAACTACTGGTGCGATTTGAAAAATTATTTCAGTGTTAGATAGCCCATTGATCGAGAAAGGCTATATATCATCACGCTAAAATTTTTCACCTAATTTGACGTAGATGTAGAAGTGGCGGGTAACAACAAGTATATAAGTGACAGGTTACCTGACACGAAATCTCGAAAACCGCGGGACGTACAAAGATTAAATTTGGTAAAGGAGGTAGACTATATTTAGTAGACATGGGCTAAGAAAGGATTCTTTGATAGGGCCAACTGCTTCCATTATATTTGTGGAGGCATGTCACGCACCGATTATTTCAATACCACTACGATGATTAAATACCAACCTTATTTCATATGCTATAAGATCTATTACACAAAAGCTTATTTTACAACGGTCAGATTCACCAAGACGTGATTAGTAAAAACACAGCAATATAAGATAAAGGTATCCGACTCCACCAGTTGGAATAATTGGAAATAGTTAAACATAACAATCGATATCGGCTTGTTAAATGATCAAATAAACGTCTTAAGCTCGCCATTGCTTAGAATTTTTGAATGTAGCGCTAATGCGGTGGGGGTGCCTGAGGTATAAATTGTTTGCTGTGTTTTTATTAATCACTTTACGAATTACCTTTGTACAATCTATCTTCTGATGTGTGAAGTGACACTTTGTATGAGAAATAGCTATACTAATATATAAAGCTGAAGAGTTCGTTTGTTTGAACGCGCTAATCTCAGAAAATATAGATCCGATTTGAAAAATTCTTTCAGTATTAGATAGCCCATCTATCGAGGAAGGCTATAGGCTATGTACCATCTAAAAATTAATCCTTTTTTTTTGCTTAATTTTACGTGGACGAATAGCGGGCACTGCTAGTAATTTATAATAATGCCAAATAGGGCTTTGCAAAATAACGATGCGCATAATACCAGGTGTTGTGTCCCACGCTGTGTCATTTGATAACAAAAATGGCGCATTGTTTACTTATTTTGTACGTAATCATCGCGCCATGTTTTAATATATTCGGACGATCAGCCCTCATACGAACGAGAGTTAAATAATAAATAACGTTTATTTGGCCAAAATATACATTACACTTAATCAGCAAGCAGTATTGGCTCCCAAACTAGGATTCCCTGTATCTTGAGGGCCACCTTCCAATGAGAATTATTATGTATTTGTTATGTTAAATGAAATGGCCAAAAGCGTATCAAGACATGCTTATATAGAAGGGTTCCGTATCTGATACGCTATAAACGTATTTGTTAAATAACTTCAAAAGTTGTTTCGCAAAATGTGTTGGTAAGCGCATAACTCAACAACGCCTGGACCAATTTTACCAATTCTTTTCTTTAAATGTTTGTTGAAGTCCAAGGATGGTTTTTACGTCGAGAAAAATTCGATTGATTGCCCTAAAAACTGTCCTTTTTTTCCGCACAAGTTTTCCAAATAAAATATAGATTCAATTTGACCTTTATTGCTATTCCATAAAGTTTATATTAAATTACAAGCACACATTGTTGTCTAAACCATGTAGATGTGTTCCTAACGTCAAAGAGTCAATTTGCACTTTATTACCGCTGCACAAAGCAGAAACGATTCGTAGTCATTCTTTATTTCTAATAACACTGGAACGGGATGATATAGGATAATAGAAGTAAATAGTAAGTAACCCAACTTTCGGGCAGGACATCGTCTGCTGGGTCCGCTAGTTAAATATATATATAATTTAACTGCTATTTTGCTGCTTATTTAAAGTAGTCCAATTATGCACGCAACGCATAAACATACTAACGTGGATACTTAACAATGATTACTTAACAATGATTACTTAACAATGATTACTTAACAATGATTACTTAACAATGATTACTTAACAATGATTACTTAA
>JANCMC010007202.1:7016976-7058435 GCA_024363005.1 Charaxes varanes | reverse complement strand
CAATTATTGCTTAACAATTATTGCTTAACAATGACTACTTAACAATGATTGCTTAAAAATGATTGCTTAACAATGATTGCTTAACAATGAATGCTTAACAACGATTACTTAAAAATTATTACTTAACAGTAGTGATATTGTTTACGCCGAGACCTCGCCACGTACTAACGTGTTGCGTTCTATGTATCTATCTAGGCTAATAATCGACTTTATAATACTTTCATTGTAAAATTACGTAATTTAAATATGATGGAAACACGCACGTGCGAGGTGCAAAGGCGTCGTCCTAATAGAACGCGAGTGTGCGATGCGAGCGCACTTCGCACGAACGCACTATCAAATGCATTTATGTCTAAGAAGACGATGCGATCGCACGAACTTCAATTAGAACACTTCTAAGGCTGCGTTCACACAGCGTCGTGTCCAGGTCGCTATCGGATCGGTTTTTTCGCCCGGATGTTTGATTGCCCGTTCGTATGAACTAAGTTCGCTCGCATCGCGCATACGCGTTCTATTAGGTGAACGCGAACGCCTAAGACTTGTACGGTTTGTGTATAAAAAGTGAATGAATTTTAAACGATTGCTGATTGATCTAACATTTTAGCTAAAAATTGTTGCATCTCTAACGGTATTTTGATTATGCAGTAATACTTCGTTATAAACTAAATTAATGTAATGCAAATTTGTTAAATAAAAGCGAAAACAAAATATGTGGAACGCATGCAATGTTGAAAGATTTGTTTTATCTCAAGCTGAATTGTATTTTTGGATAATTTTAAAAATTAAAAAAGGGTTTTGCAAAATAATTTTCTAGACCACCTAATATCCGATTTCCAGACGTCTACGAAGCAAAAGTTATAAAGAACAGTTGCGAATAGCTATCAGACAGTTTATCGGCAAATAAATGAATACTAAATTATATCTTTTCATTTTATGAGGCTAAAACTTTACAATTGTATTTTTTAAATTAAAATTCGGACGGTAATGCTACTGTCGTATATACTTTACATGAGGTATGCGTTTAAAGAACGATATTGTTTTGAATTTGTGATCTGTATAAAACTATAGTAAATCTTTTACACTAATAATGCTTGAAGGTTCCTATTAGCATGATTTGGTTAAGTAAAAGTCTAAGTTGAATTATTCAATTTGGCTTTTTGTTATTGCACTAATGTACGGTCTATCAATATCAACTTATTTCAGTTTTAATTGCATTTACCAAAAGAATATTGGTATGCGACGTTTTCAACGTTTCCAAATTCTCTAATACTAACCAGTATTCTTATATGGAGAGACTTCCATTATTCTGGTGGCCCAATCATTAAGCATCTTATCCAATGACTGTTCTATTACGTATTCCTTACTCGCCAACTCTCCAATCTCAGCGATGAGTTCCGCGTGCTGAGCGACGCCCTGTTTGAGGCACATCGAGAAGGTTTGCTTTTCATTCATTGTCACAGTTATACCTGCGATATCCAAGTTCTCATTAAATTTCTCATGCCTTATTAAGTTTTTACTTAAATTAGAATGACATATTAAAGACAGATTCATTCTATTCCTATTACCTTTCATTACAACCTAGCTTATGCCCTCAGCTTACACGTGTTTTGGATAATGACTCACCAGCTTTCTCCATGAATTCATTCCAATGTCGCTCCTTCATTCCTGGATTTCTAACAGCCTGTATAACTGGTATTAACGGTCTGAATTCATCCATATCATCCTGAAATAGATGATATTATCGTTGAAAAATACCACGTGTATAAATTAAATATAATTATATTAAAATAATAAGGTATTAATATTCAAGATATTAAACCTAATATAAATCTTAATACCGGAGAAAAATAATAAAAAATATAATTAAAATAATTTAAATAAATTTGTTATTTAGTAAATAATTTAATAGCATAAGAAAAAGGCTGTAATAAACCTATTAAACCTACTTTATTAGGACCTTTCCGAATTTGAATGTAACCTAAAATTTTTCCCGTGGCCGCTACTAGGCATTAATGGACTTACGTATGTGTGCCTCGGCTTCGCGTCGGCCCACATTCACGTGTTCGTCCATCAATGCCTCTCTTGCCGGCCGCTGCAATAATGTACTATATTTAAAATGCCATAAGTTTGTAATGCCGAAATCAGGCATAGCCTCTTTTTAATGATCATGTAATGTGGCCGGGAACTTTGTATAGCTGCGCAAAGGTTTTTAGTAATTTGTAGTCTTCAAGGACAAAAATGTACAAACACTTTGAGCTATGTCTGGCTCCGGTATAAGGTGAGATGGTATACAATTACATTTCACCTTCGATGCGATATTATTAGTTATATCTTCTGAACTATCTGATAAATTCAAATAATATATATCATGTTTCATCTCTTACAATAATGCAAGAGCAAAAGTAAATCTTTAAAAACGTTTTCTATCTTTAAATTAAAAAATCAATCGTTGCTCGTTAGTTTCGTTGGAACTTGAAAACCGCTGGACAGATTTAAATTCTGTTTGTTATGTTTCATTCCCCTTATTTCGGAGAAGGCTTAAAAGAATAGAAATAAAGGAAAAGTCGAAAGATTATTTAAAAATACAAAAAAATGTAGATTTGGTAGCTACTTCAGAATACTTCATACTGATGATGTGTGTACTAGACCTTTGTAAAAAGCGTGCCCTGTAAAATTATTATTTCAAAACATTCGGCTAGGGTCACATTTTATGGAAAAGACAAAGGAGTATGGTTTACTTCATAATATCAGACAGACGTGACAAAATTCGGGCAAGACGACGTCTGCCGGGTCCACTAGTACCGAACAAAAGGATCTTTTATTTTTAGTACTCATTACTCTTTCACTTTCAAAAAGAACTCTTCACAGCTGAAAACGCTTCTGTGAGACTTCTGGTATCGCAGACGTCAATAGGCGTCAGTACGGTTCACATATAAAGGTGAACTATCAGCTTGTTTATGTCTTATCATATGAGTAAAAAACAAAAGAGTATTGAAAGCATATTAGACATTGTTGTCAAGTAAAAGTATTGAATAGGATTTTCCAAGATGACAACTTTGTCAATAGAAGCAGGTATCACGTTACAGTGAACGCGTAGCGACTTACCTTCAGTTGACAGGTGACTTTACAAGAAACTATTTAAGTGTACTTTTAAAGTATTAAATTTCCTTTTGAAAGATCCTTTGTTAAGGTGGCCATAAAGAAAAGGAGCTACTTTCATCGGAATTCTTTAAGAGACTTATAATGCCTTTGTGTGCTACTCGTGGAAGATTTTATGCATGCAGGTTTGAATTTAAGTGAAATTACTTTGTAGGGTAATAAAAACAAATATTGGCGATACTACAGATTTTATGTTGACTAGATATAATAAGATGATCGTAGCTTAATCAATTTTCGGTATTTGAGTCGATCGTTAGGTTAAGCAGTTCTTACCGCCGTCGGGTGATGGATGGGTGAATTATAGGTTTTCCAAATATCCGACCTCCTCTGTATTTCCAATGAATGTCAATGAGTGATATAAGTTGTGAGATTGTAGAGATCGTGAGGGTTCCGAGGATGACGTCAGACGGCAGTTGGTCATCTTAACTTGCCCTACAGCCACATCCTCTGCAATCTAAGTGAAACCTGGTACTCAATCGGGATAACGCTTCGAAGATATAAAACAAGGCTCCAGATATAATGTCGCCACCCACCTCGAAAGCAATGGTCACAAATTTGATTCCCGAATGACAACTAAGATAAATATTTTTAAATTGGCGACAAGCTCTCATCAAAGCTTCCCATCCTTGATTTGGCTATATTATACATAATTAATCAATACAATATGACTTTCGTGGGAATCTTTATGGGTGATCATATGTAACGATCATAATATTAAATAAAAAAGTCTCAATATTGATGATCTGTCCTGTAATAAGCCTTACGGTATGCCACACGGGAGCTTAGGACTATTTATGCAATTGTAGGGTTTTTGCGGGCCTAGAAAACAATCGTGGAGTATCTAAATTGAGATGACTTTGGATGTGTCTTCAAATAAAAAGTATCGAAATTATTTTATAAATCAAATTATCTCTTACTGAGCAGTAGCTTCCTGTCCCACATTCTTCAGGGTGTCAAACATAAGCATCGCATGCTTGCGGTCCTCCAAAAGGGCGTCCCTCTTCATGCTGTTGACTGTCAATTGGGTCGTTAGCTTTTCCGCTTGGTAGTTCTGCTCTTTTAATCTAAAAAATATTGTATACGGCTATATTCTTATTTTTTTTATCTGTTCTTCATGCAGGAAGCCTAATACCAGTGTTAAAATTGGTAACAGCCGACTGATATATAAATATTTGAATATATATTAATACATACTAAAAAAATTCGACGAAGGAAGAAAGTTCGGGATATCGGAGAAGCAGTGCTTGCAACTGAAGTGGACCTGGGCAGGACACTTGGCCCGACGAAGTGACGATAGGTGGAGTAAGACAGTGACTGAATGATGGCCGTGGCTAGGAAAGCGGAGTATTGGTCGTCCAGCCGCTAGATCGATCGACGACATAATATCTGTCGCGAGTCAGATTATCTCCGGACCGTTAATAAAAACGGTGCAAACGGGGAGAAGAAGAGAATGATGATGATGATACTGATGGTCGAAATTTTACCTCAATTCAATTCCTTGTACGACATTTTAATATTTGACAATTCATATTTTTACCGTAGTCATGACTATCTTTGACTCACCACACAATCTTATAGTTTAATATATACATGTGTGTGTATTGGTGTAAATCGTTTAGCACTAGTGTGCGTGATATTGTATTTTAACAATTTAATATATTAATAATACCTATTTTGTAAGTATATTAACATTCCCACACCATCCTCTACATAAATTATAATTGTTCCATTTTTCATACTCATCAGATTTCCCTTAACGTTTTAATATATATATACGTTACACTCAGAATAAAGATGAGAATCGAACTAGCAATGGAAGGAGGTGTCACTGCTAATGGTACCAACAGGCCAGTCAAATATTCCCATTATATTCTACCTTGAATGGTCTAATGCTAAACATAAGCCGATACAAACTACTGCCATTGAATGGATTTCGCCTTAATCACCACGTTTGACAAACCGTAGCCAATATGAGTAACGATCGCAAAGAGATTTTACTAGAATGCTTTAATTTATGTTTTCTTACTATACTAACATTCTCTGAACGACCACATCGGAATATAGCGGAATATAAAATACTAACACCATGCGGTTAATTATAGATTCATTCCCACAAATTCGAGTCCAAAAAAGAGTCACCAGCAAAGATCAGCACTGCTCTAATTACACATTATTATGTTGCCGGATTTATTATGTGAATTATTATATTATTTATTCATTAATTTTAAATAGTACAAAAGGGAGAGATTAGCGGTAACATAATCTGTTTTAATTAAGTTATAATAGTGGAACCTATAACCGATATTTTCAGAACTATGAAGTTGATTAAGCATTAAATAAATAGGTGCCGGATTAAGTGTCTGACACTCTGGACGATGTTTGAAGTGCTTCAAAATGGGAGCGTTCACTGCGTAGTCTTACACCACCATCGGTACGTATGTACTAAATTCGTCACGAACTGTCAAACTGTGTAGACGTTCTTTGTTTGCTCCGTGTAAAATTTAGAAATTAAATAGTAAAAAGTGCTTGTAATTTAGTGAAGACTTTATTTTAATAATGGCTGTTGTGTAATTAGTGTTTATAGTTATAATTTCCTTAACAATCTTCGACGTAACGGTGTAGAAAACTCGGTTGTAAAAGTAATGTGCGTGTAATGAAAGTGTTGGTACCCTCATAACTATTTACAAACCAATAGAAGTACTTAGGAAGACTTGTCATTCAACAAGACAGATCTAATTATTCGATAAACTCGTAACATACAAGGTTGGCCTAGTGGTCGGAATCTATTACTAAAATAGTGGAGGTCGTGGTTCAAGTCCCAACATCGTGAGGCGCTTTTTTAATTTAAAGAAATTTAAAAATTAGTTTCTAGTTGAAAATGACGAATGAATGTAAGATCTGTAAATCGAATATTCTTGTTACACAGAAAAGAATAAAATGCATTAAATGCCAAACGCAATATCACTTTGAATGTATTGCGCCCTCTGTTAGTAATTCACCGGTGGATCGTGGTCAGTGGGTTTGTCTGACCTGCACGGATAAAAGTTCGTCAAAAATTATAGAGGGCAGCACCACAGCTAATGAAACTGTTAGTTCTAATGAATGGTTATTGGCCATAAGAAAGGAAGTTCAGGAGATCATCTCGCAAACTATAAGTGGTGAGCTAAAAAAAATACGTGAAGAATTGGGTAGTCTACAAAATATAAAGATATCCATAGACTATTTATCAGGTATTTTTGATACTGTAAACCAAGATTTGGAAGAAGCGAAGAAAGAAATTTCAACTTTAAAGAAAGAGAATAGCTATCTTAAAAACATTGTAAATAATCACGCAACAACTATTAATATACTTGATAGGGAGGCAAGAGCCTGTAATATTGAGGTGCATTGTATCCCTGAGCATAGAGGTGAAAACTTGATCAAAACTGTAGAACAAATTGGGAGAGTAATAAATACTCCAATTTTGGACGGAAATATAGTCAAGTGCACACGTGTAGCTAAGGTAAAAAAAGAATCACAACGCCCAAGATCCGTTATTGTCAAGTTTACTTCTTCTACGTTGCGGTCGTAGAATAATTGACATTATCTTGCAAAGCTACAAAGAAAAAATAAAATGTAACACTAAGGACATATGTCATCATTATAGATTTTCTTAATGTAGCAACAATAATTTGTATACTATTAAGTTTCTTAAATATGCTGAAATAAATTGTACTTAACAAAAAATAAAGATTTATGAATTATAAAGGAAGCGAGTTCAAAGTGCAGAAACAAAACGCTATCGCGTGTAACACAACTAATTTAATGTTTTAGTCTCCGGCTGCACTTTCGCGAAAGCAAAGCAACAATGAAAATCTAATGCATTGTAAGTCCTTTCTATAAATCTAGAATGCGCTCAACTAAAATTATTTAGTAATGCACTCCAGAACGCTGTAAGCAAGTTTACAACAGGGTTGTCACATGTAAAAAAACATTTCCTTTTTATTAATTAAACTCAGAAATTTCAAAGTGGAAAAGTTTCACAGTGAAATTAGTCGGGCAAACTTGATTTGATCACATGAATGCCGTGATTATAATAATTATTAACATCACTTACGAAAGTTTAACTTTAAAAAACTATAATATATAGTGGGAAGTGAAAATTTATCCTTTATTTATACTTTAATATTCTAATATTACACAAGGCTAAACCTAAAATCGCAAACTTTTTGGTTTGCAGCCGTATTGGGTAGTCGCTTTCGGGTACCAGTACCTCTTTCTCACATCAGATCGGCGTGAAGTGGCGGCAATGCTGTCACGTCAGGTGATGGTATTTTTGTCGCGTTTCGTACGGTTTGTGAGACTTCCCGGTGGCCTAATCTCGTCGTTAAAGGCCGGCAACGCCTCTGCTTCTGGTCGTGCAGATGTCCATGGGCGTCGGTAGGTGCTTAGGTGCCTGCTGCCTGCTCGTTTGTCCCTTGTCATATCTATTCACGCATAAAATGTAATGTAAGGTGAAAGCACAAATCTAAACGTCTACGTGTAAAAATAAGTGAATCAGTCTCGTTCTTTAATTTAAAATATGTATTGTAACATTAATATGCCTTGAATTCCGACGAAGGTACATGTGAAGAGAAAAACAGAGAGTTCTGCACATAAAATAAAGAACTATCCAAACTGGACAAGAACAATGAGTTTTATCCAGTCACAAATATTTTGCAACAATTGTTAATCTGTGACTGGTACCCAGTCAACAATTCTACTACAGGTACAGCCCTTGTTAGCAAAATATCAGCTCAATAGTATCAAATTATCTTATTGTTATCTGCATGACTATTAAATGCAAAGTTTCAACATTAATTTGCATAAAGTTTTGTTCATTAAACAAAACTGTAGCTAATAAAAGCTATACCTATTTTAATTAACGGTCCATTGCCGTGAGGAATAAATCTTAGGAAGGAATAAGTAAAGATTTCAACTTCAGCTATATAAGATAATATATTTTATGTCCCGAAGCTACGCGGGTCTCCTTATTTATAAATATCCATTCTATGATTGATAAGATAAGAAATTGCTTATACCGACAATCAAAAAAAAAAAATTGTATTAATCATTTCTACCATTATTCACAACAATCCTCTAGTTTTGTTTTATACTCTAAGTATGAGGACGTCGTAGCTTAATTAGCGGTCAGGATTTGAGTCGATCGTTAGGTTAAGTAGCTCTAACTGCGGCCGAGTGTAGATGGGTAAAGAATTCTAACACAGATTTTTCAAATATCCGACGGCCTTAAAAATTTCGGAAGGAACGTAAAAACCGTGGGTCCCGATTAATATCACTGAGAAAAATTAGCCTCTGTCCTTCTTCAAGATCTAATCTAAAGTATTCCATTCTTTTTTTAAGAGTATTTTACTCATAAAACTTACTCAGTGCAACATAAACCACAGTTGGTTTTTCTGCGCACTGCTCATTCTAAAACGGCAGCTTTTATACAAAGCTAGAATTTATTCCGAAAATATATGATATATACAGTGCATCTTAGTTTTCGCTCTAGATGTATGTTTTAAGATTATCATAATGAATTTGTGGGTATGCAATAACAATTCGTGTGGAATACAAAAAAAAGAAGCAAACTCATTAATGTGATATTATAATTCCTATATTTTACAATATTATTTTCTGTTACTCTTTGAAAAACATGAATACATGACAATACTAGCCAAATCTATATTAATATATAAAGCTGAAGAATATGTTTGTTTGATTGAACGCGCTTATCTTAGGAAGTACAGATCCCATTTGAAAATTTCTTTCAGTGTTAGATAGGTCATTTATTGAGGAAGGCTAAAGGCTATATGTCATTATGCTGAGTCCAATAGAAGCGAAGCACCAATGAAGAATGTTTCAAAATCGGGAGTTATTTTTCCCATTTGAGAGCTTCCGCTGCGTACACAGCGTAAATAAAGTTTTGCAAAAATCATCTATGACAAAATTGTTCCCCTTTAAAAGGTCTAAATAAAAGTCTCCGACAGCATATGTCTATCTTTTAAGGTTGGCTCAGTATAACCTTTTTTATGTTAATGAAATTTGTTTTAAAATAATGTATTATTTATGAAGGTCTTTTTATAAACATAATATTAATCCTTATCCAAAAACTATTTCTAAACCCCTGAGTGATAAGAGTGGCACACGCGAACAAAGTCACGGGATACAGCTAATAATATTATATTATGCGTGCATTCGGGGCCATACGAACGCTTTGTACGAGAATAATCATAGAAGTTTTTGGATATGAAATTATATACATAGAACTTGCTGTATAAATTAATTTTAAATAAATAAATAAAAAAATAAAATAAATGTACTTGAGGTTGGCAGTTTTGATTACAGACATCTATGAAACTAAATAAAAGCTTGTAATAACATAACCTCCTTCCAAGAGAATAAAAATATTTTATTAACAAAAAAAGGTTATGAAAAGGTTTCACTAAACGAATTACTTCCCGGAACCCGTAACATATATAAATCCTTACCTGTCTTCAAAAAGAACTGGCCGGTCGCGTCTTATAGTGTTTCGTCGTAATTATAGATTGTTCTTATGAAGACGTGACCGGCAATTTTTTTTTTTGAGAGACGATTTTGACTAGAGATTAGAGAAAAAACGCCGTGCTAATTTTCCACTTTTTCTTTTGTATACAATTTAATTATCTTTTAACCTTCTATTTTAATGTGTTGTTTTTGTAAATATACGTGTGTACATATAGTTGTTTAAAAATACTTTCAAACCACTACCAAACAACAATAATAACAATTTTTTTTCTGCACGCATAATTACAAAGCCTTACTTAATTTTAAATAATATACGGTTGTGGTAAATGAATCAGACTAATCTGTTTTATAATAGAGTTATTTAAATAACTCGTATAATAAAACATAAAAATTGTAAACGTGCTTAAATTTTTATTTATTCCCTTGCAGAAGTACCTAGTCTAGTCTTATCAATTTCTTTTTACAGTACTTAATATCGGTCCTACCAGTATTTAATAATGATGTGCAGGCTTGGCATAACTGATTTAATATGATGTGAGATATGTAGTACCTGATGTGAAGTTTTATATAGAGACAAAAGATATACGTAATAGACAAAGGTATATAGTCTATGTGTAATTAATTAGTGCCTCAACGCACGTTTCGCTTCGACACCGAAGCATCATCAGGAGATAGACTCTACAAAGGTTATTCGTAAAGTTTTACGTATTCATTCGCGAATTAAAGCAAAGTAGTTTAGTTTCTCATGCATGTCATGGATTTCTGCAAAGTATCGCCTGATTCTATCAATTAATTAATAAAATATAAATAGATGTTATTAAGTAGTTTATGTTAGTGGGGTAATTATACATAAATTACAGACTTGTGCATCGAACGGCTGCACTCTTGGCATCAAGGCTGTGCTTGGGGAGCCAAACGGTCGAATCTTGGCAATGATATGCTGTCAGTCTGCTGTTCTACTTTTCTTAGCTTAATGCAGTCCCGTTTCCAGTTATTCAGAGGTAGTCAAACGTTATATGTAGGTATAAAGGGTGACTGACGAGACACTTAGAATACTTAAGTTACTTGGTACTTGATTCTCGTTATAATTATGTAATAAAAATAGGTACTTAATTTTTGAGCAAATTTCCTTAAAATTAGTTAAAGCGTGGCCTTACGATCTATGGTTAATTTGCTGGTCGAAAAAGTTAGTTCCGAAATGCCTTTTCCAGCGTTAAAACTGGTCAGTTATAATCTGGCATCTGTTTATAAAAAGATTTAATGAGGGCTGTCAGTCGGAATTTTACGCTATATCAATAATGAATAAAATAACTCCGTAAATTTTTTGGCTATACTTATGAAACAAATAAGTGATGAGTGAAATGGGTATTTTTGTTTTTTATATATTTTTGTTTATTTTCATGTCCCCGAGTATTGTAAGTGTCTCACTAGTCACGGAGTAGATGGTGTATGACGTAGTTATCTCGGCCTAGAACCAGAGTCCGCTTAAATTGGAGATGTAGCTGTGGGGCAAATTAACAAGACCTATTGTGTTTACTTCTTTAAAAGTTTTGATAGCTAAAAGGTCATAGGTTGGACTAAAATCCATAAGCCACACAGTTCAAAGCGTAGTTCATAGCATGGTCATACTTAACAAGCTTAAAAAAGCTTAGCTGGAGTGGCTTAGTTACTTTACTTAATAAAACAATACAATTTTTATAAATCTCAGTAATAAAAAGGTAACAATTTCCAAAATTGATTTAATTTATTATCATAATAGCACAATGAAAATGAAACACAAAATAAATTAAATTTATTTTTTCAGCTCTGCATCTCTAACTCCCTTATAATCTCGACTTCAACAAAATCCAGATCCTAACAATTTCCAAAATTGATTTAATTTATTATCATAATAGCACAATGAAAATGAAACGTATAATAAATTAAATTTATTTTTTCAGCTCTACATCTCTAACTCCCTTATAATCTCGACTTCAATAAAATCCAGATCCTAAAAATTTCCAAAATTGATTTCATTTATTATCATAATAGCACAATGAAAATGAAACGTATAATAAATTAAATTTATTTTTTCAGCTCTACATCTCTAACTCCCTTATAATCTCGACTTCAACAAAATCCAGATCCGACGGTCGAGTAATGCGACTTAACGTTAGGCCCCTGTACACACCTAAACTGTTTGGAAGTTTGTATCATATTTATATTATTACTTCTATGGGCAGAGATTAAATTTACTTTTTGTGGAATTAGATATGAGAATATTTGCCGGATTTGAAATGAACGCTATGTCTTCAAACCGAAAGTTTATATCGTATTTTTACTTTTATTTCAGTGTGGTCATAAAAGAATTGAAACTCAAATTATTTGTTGAAAAAATGTGTTTTAATACTGGATATATTGCAAATTTTCACAATAAAGGATTTATAACAGTTTATTTAAAAGTACCTTATACCTCTTTTCTTAGTTTATCACATTTCTACAGAAGCTATAAATTTGCATAGTTTTTCTTTGCATGAGATTCCATGGAACGACTTAAAAATCGCGGGAAAATATTGAGGGCGTTTCATGAAATATAAATTCTTAATTTGTACAACTTTGGTATTTAGGATAAATCTCATTAAAATTAGAATATATTATATAACAAACAATATTTAACAAATTTCACTCCAGAAAGACCAAAAATTTAATAAAATATTATAAAAAACAAACTTTTAAAATTTTCTTTTATCTAACTCTTTTGAAATACAGGACAGTTCAAAAAACTTTAAGCACACTTGAAATATCAATAAAAAACTAAAAGATATGTATATTAATTAATTTAGATTTATCTGAACTGTAATGAAAAACTTTTAAATATAATTACTTCGCTATTAATATTCGGCGAAACTTGTGAATTATTAATAACACTTTTACTTTAGCTCAAAACACTTGGCAGTTAAAATCAATAAGCTCATTATTAATAGCGATCATCATTCAGTGTGTCTGTGTATAATTAACGCGTGCTTATAATCATTTTCAATTGTAGAGATGAACTCTACTACAAGATGCTGGGAGTCAATGAGCTTTTTCCTACTACGGGTGTAAACGGGTTCGTGGTTCATTTATGTGACTACCGATAGCCATGGAAACTTATACTACCAGAAGGATCACAGATGTGTTTCTGGCCTTAGAGATATAAGTACGTTCTCCTTTTCAATTGTATCTATTAACGCCGGTAACTACGCTACCAGACTTTGCAGATAAGGAAATAAACAATTTTCATTTTTTTTATATTATTCATACTATATTAGTACAGCATTTCATAATTCATGAAATGGCTGGTTGTCCGCGTCAAATTAGGTGAAAAGTTTTAGCGTGATAATATACAGCCTATAGCCTTCCTCAATAAATGGGCTATCGAACATTGAGAGAATTTTTAAATCAGACCAGTAGTTCCTAAGATAAGGGCTTTCAAGTAAACAAACAAACTCCTCGTCTTTTATTAGTAAAGAGTCTAGACTAGGAGACCCGTCAGACATTTTCTTGACTGTTTTGTTAAATATTATTTTGTGTTTTCCTTTCTTTTTTTATTCCTCGTACCTCGAGCACAGCGAAACTAATTTGGTTTGGGAGAACTCAAAATTTAAGTAGTACGGACTTAATTCGTAATGCAATAGTTAGTTCGTGAACTCTTGGGTTTTAAAGTTGCGATTGTAATTGGGCGATCGGAATCGTTTATAAAATCCCCTATAGTTTTAAACTTCTAGAAATTTTTGTATTAATTAAAAATAATAAATATAAAGGACAATAAACACACGGTCGTCTGTTACTAACACATATGGTTTTTTTTAATATATAAAAACATACTTATATAAGTATTCAACCAGACTTGAGGCGGGAATGGAACCCACAACTCGGATTTTATTTAATGGAGCTAGTAGAGTAATAAGAAAGGAAGAGAGAAATGAAGATTAGAATAAGACAAAGACTATGAAAGAACCGTTTTTAATAAAACATTAAGATGACGGTTGGTCCAAAATAAGGATCAATTAAATTTTTTTTTGGACTATATGACACACGGACGTTTGTTCCTAGGTAGACAACTTAATGTCTATGTTATAGGTAACAGCCGCCTGTTATACAGGAATATATATTTTTTGAAATATATAAATACATACGTATGGATAATACACCCAGACTCGAGGCGGGAATCGAACCCACGACCCCGGAGTGGAAGGTAATAAAAAGAAGAATCCTACAGAAGCGATAGTTTAATAAATCTGGCTAATAGTTGTTGACACCTCTTAACTTATAGTGAATTAACAATAATATATAATAGGTAAAAGTTATATTGCATTTGTCAGCCTATATTTAGGTTTAGTCCTAGATTTCATAAAGTAATACATGAATTGTACTGTTTATTATGTTTTCACAGCTCATATTACATCTCTCAATTATATCTATCAATTAATGTAATATCTTAATGTCAATTAGTTCAATCTTATTATGTTTTAATTTATGGCAATAAAAACAACAACCGGTTAATCACGTAGACACAGTATGCGAAAAATTCTCGTAAAAGTTTGCTCAGAGATAATAGCAACCTGCTAAATGAAACTTGATATCTCTCGAACTACATTGATAAAGAAAAATAAATACTCACGCCTTATTCCTTTTGCTATTGACACTGTGAAGTTATTTAGCACTGACATTTTATACACTTATCCTTAATAACAATCGTAAATAAATGTATTTCTTATCACTAACACAAGTTACGTGCATAAGTTTCAACAGCTCTGACTGAACTAAATCAAAATTAATTTATCAATAGAGGTGCGGCACTTATATGTGAACTTTAAATATTATCAATAATTAAATTACAGATACTTTATCATTTATTTTTTTGTGATTAGCATGTGTAAAAATCTCAAATCTTCATAACCTTGGAATTGCATTTTACAAGTACATTTTCAGCTGTTCGCAAGTTGATCAAACATTCGCCTTGCTGATTACAGATAATAATATTTGAAATCTTTTCTAACGTTGTCATTTTGACACGAACATTATATATTGACAAATTAGTGACAACTATACGTTTTGAAGTAATACAATCTCAAAATCATTTTCATCTCCATATTTATTGTTAACATTTCTCAGAAGTTTGCAGATGACATTGACCCTTAAAGGTGTTTCAATTATTTATTATACTTAAAAATATTTACTTAACGAAATTTACATAAAATAAATATTACTTTTAATAAAGAGGTTATACAATACAAGCCATTGTCCTTTAGGACATCAAATTGGTAAATGGCTTGACGTAGGAATAGTGGGGGATGTAATACATTACCCTTTCCATTCAGGGGAGAGCAAGCAGTCTTGATATAATGTTACCAACATCCGTTACTGATGGTTATTCTATGTCAGTCAATGAATTATTCATCCAGGGCTACGTACGTTATGCTTTAGGATCGCATCTATGTACTTGCGAACTTTATATAAATTGTAGTTATAAATTATATTAAGGTCGCATCTTAAATTATAGTTAAATATATTGGAATTAATTACTATATAACATCATTTGTACCACATTCTTGCAAATAAAGATATGATTATAATTATGAATAATAAGTATAATATATATTATAATTGTCAGGTGAATGGTTAATTTTATAATGAAGAAAATTAAATAATTAAAAAAAATGGTAACCTTCTAAAGTAAATGTCTTATTTTTCCTTACTCATTTTTATAAGAAAATAATTATAACTATCGAATCGAAAGCGATTACTTATTTCAAAAAATTATCAATTTATAAAATTTCTACACAAAACTCAATAAATAGCATTTCGGTAACACAGGTATCTGGCGTTTTAATTTTTTTGCATTCAGTTTTTAAGATACCCTATGGCATAAACCTCTAATATGGTAAGTAATTGAATAATTTTAGAATATGTCCATAGCAGTCGTGGCCGAGTGGTTAAGGCGTCTGACTCGAAATCAGATTCCCTCTGGGAGCGTAGGTTCGAATCCTACCGTGCCGGGTCCATCGCGTTGCAGAGGAAGGAACCATAGCAGTGCCCGGGACTTGTGACCCAGGTGTAGGTTTAGGAGAAAAAAATTAAATTAAATTTTAAGTGCTTAGAAAAAAATTACGTAATTTGATTCATAAATAATGGATATACCAGAATTAATAATTACTCATAATCGATAATGTTGTTAAAGTTATTTAGAAGTTAAAATAGTGCAAAGTTCTCTTAATAAGGCTTCTCTCGGTATACTGCAATTGAGGTGACAGTATAAAACACACAGCGGTATTTGTCGACGAGCAAAATTGTTTTTCCTGTCTTTTTTTTTCAAAGCGACAATAGTTTACTAAATTGTAAGAAATTATCGACTCTTACGGACTTACAATCATTCAAACATACTTACATAACAACAGAATTTGTTTTATTACATTACAATTCCTCGCGCCTAAATTACGCCTAAATGAAATTAATAATTTAACTAGTTTGTTCCAACCAATACTTACGTGTACTAAAACCCTAACGCGTGATTATGGAATTAATTTATAATAATTGATAGTTTATTGTAATTTAGTAGCTGTATCAGGTACTAATGCTTTTTAAATCTTCATTATAAATATGATTAAGACTGAATTAGGAAGAGCAATTACCCTCAGCACAAATTTCTTTGTATTTTTAAAAAGGATTTCTAACCACTGTTAAGTATTTATATATATTTTTCTTATGAATAAATAGATTAGTATTTTATTTATGGGAGTAATATTTATTATTGCAAGAAAACTATTTCTAGAACTTTTAAAACTTTGAAGTTTTCTTAAATTGTTATTTTTGAGTCTTCCGCCTGAAAAAGTTGTCGACCCCTGGTAGTTTCGAAACCTAACTTATACTATTTCACAGGTCTTTGAAAATTCCAGAATATTTTAATTTATTTTTTAAAACATTTCTATTCTATCAAATTGACATATTTATCAAAAAGCTAATATGAAAGAGAAATTTTGTAATTCAAATGTCGCGCCTATCCGACTATATACATCCGATTCGAGCCTTATTTTTTTTTGGAGGAATTAAGAACATTTACAATGTATTCACACTGAGAATGTAAAACTTGTAAAGGAAATATTTTAAATGTAAACGGATTTTTTCTATATATATAGGTTTAACACATTACCTTTTCTGAGGGCTTAGCATGAACTCTTGGAACCGAAGTAAGTCAACGACTCGACTTTACTTTGAATGAAAACATTTTCATGTTCTTAATTAACACTGGAAATGTTCTTAATTCCTCCAAAAAAATAAGGCTCGAATCGGATGTATACAGTCGGATAGGCGCGACAATTAAATTGCAAAATTTCTGTTTCATATTAGCTTTTTGATAAATATGTCAATTTGATAGAATAGAAATGTTGTTCCGATTTAAAAAAATTCTTCTACTGTTAGATAGCCCATTTATCGAGGAAGTCTATAACATTCGTGCTAGACCCAAAGGAGGCAGGGCTTAATCTTATTACACTGTTAATCAATGCTAATGCAACCGGCGTTGACCGAACATTTGCATACAAAGTAAAAAGTTCGTGCGTTCTGTATTCCGAACGACGTGAGAAACTAAATACACAGCTTAAAGATGATTGGTATTTCAGTTAAAGTGTGAAAGGTATACAAAGTCACATAATAATATTACCTAGAGATCGCAGGCCGGTCTACATTCGTCCACAAGCCTTTTTTCGTAAAACAACATATCGATGGTCCCTATTAACAATGTCGGTTCTGCAAAAAGACAACTTTTCAGTAGAGCAGTTCAAAGTTAATTTTGGAGGGAATATATAAGCACAACTCTACACTGACATTCTCTGAGTTCTTATTTTTTTCTGTGGGCTTTGTTTTGACCCCAATCTAAGCAATGGCGAGCTTGAGACGTTAATTTGATCATTTAACAAGCCGATACCGGCAATGTTATGTTTGAATATTTCGTAAACTTTTATCACGGCTATGTAAGATTTCAAAGTAATGTTCACAGGTTATATTATGTTTATAAAAATGTCTCATAAAACATTGAAGGGACAACCTTCTATGTATTATCAGACTATATTTTTTCCTACTTGCCAAATGTTTTCCTCTTCACATTTTAATATTACGAAGATATTACAACGTGAATTAATATTAATGATAATTATGCCTATCTTTTATACCTGAAAGGTTTTTTACTCTTCAAAAGCTGTATTTCTTCTTATTTGCTATTTAGGAATTATTGCCTTTCCGTCCCGTTTAACGTAGTCTTCTACAGGTTTTTTAATTTTTAATTAGTCCATTCATTCCGAGAATAACCAATTAAAATTTCTAAGGAAAAGTTAACAAATTTAGTTAAGGTACTTGAGGTACCTCGTATTGATTCAGGCAAATTGCTTTATTAAGAGCTTAATCAAATATTAACTAACCTGATTTTGGAACGGATAACTTAATCAATTTCCACTATACTTGTAACAGTTGAAGCAGACCGGCCGGATAACATTTAAGCTGATCCTAAACCAACAGTTTACCTTGATGAAGTTTCAGAGTAGGGGTTGAATGTTACTGTAATCAATAGGCTTAATTATGATAATTTGGGTGACCCTTTTATCATAATTAAGCCTTTATTAGAGGTAGCGCCATGCTTGCAGCCGAATTGGGCCGGCGCGTCCGGGTACCAGTACCTCTTTCTCACATGAGATCCGGGACAAGGGCGCGGTCTCATATAACACTTGTTTCACACTATTTGTAACTTATAATCTAGTCTCTCGTGAGAACTAAGCTTATGTGAAAATGATGTAACAACATTAGCATATAACATATGAAAATGATTTAATTTCTAATGTACTTAGCATTTAAAAAAATCGATTTTAGCAAAACTTCATCTAGTAAATCATGAAACTCACAAAACCAGATGTTGATATATAAATCAATAGAAAACAGCTATGCTAATTAAACTACCAAGGTCATTAAAATAGTAAGTTGTGTGAGTAAATCACTACACTAGTAAATTGACCTGTCTTGACACGACAATTTTTTTAATGTATTTTTATTCATCACTAGCTATCTTGCCCGATTTACGGTCATGAAAGGTACAGTAGAAACTATTGCAATTATTCCAAAAGTACCACCAACTTTGCCTTTATGGTACTTCTAAATAAGCATTTACAGAATAAGAAAGTATTTATTCGCCAAACAAAATACATAAAGTGTAAAAGCAAAATATTATTAATAAAAAATTATAATTAAATAAAAAAAAAACAAACAACAGTAATATAATATATTTGATAACATTTTTTTTAGAAAAGAGAAAAAATCTTTGACTCATATAATTTGTGCATATAGCGCAATGACGCATTTTGAGTTCTTCTTTTTTTTTAATTCTTTCCTGAAATGATGCGAATAAAACACAACAATCAGCCGTGACTTATAGTGAAAAACATACCATATATAATGTAGGTTACATAAGGATAGCAGCGCCACCTACCGGGTCAAATTGTTTTTTCAGACCATCTACGAACTCCTTGGAATATACATACAAAGTTTGAGGCCGTCAGCGCAAAAGTGTCTTAAGCTTGAGACAAACAGTATGAATATAATAAAATATGTACTAAGAAAAACAAAGAAGCTACAAAAATCAAAAGAAAATACAATTTATATGATGCTTAATTTAGGGTTATTTAGGGCTATTGGCATTTTTAACATAGGAAAAACCATTGAACTCGCGACTTGTTACCGTAATCGACACCTCTGACGACTGCCATTTTTAAGATGGGAAACCCATTGAACTGGCGAACTGTTACCTTAACCGACACCTCTGGCGACTTATATTCATTTTTATCGGCACTCCCAGAGTGCCACTCTTTTATCTATATAATTTTAACAAGGGGCAAACTGTTTCTTCTTTCTTTTTCAGCGATAAAAAAGATATATATATATATATATATATATATATATTTTAAATATTGCGCTCAAAATTTTTTTGCACTTAAAGAAATAACGGCATGAACACATTATGTATTTCCCCGCTTTATATCATTTCTTTGTTTTCCAAAAAAAATTCGTTTAAAAGTTCGACTCAAAAAGCAATTGACTAGGCCATTATAATATTTAAAAAAAATTATAAAACGAACCTTAGTTAATCTGCAATAAATTTTAAAATGTCTATTTTATATTTATCATTTATTGCATATCCTAAAGTTTTCCTTAATACTTAATTAATATTATTTACAGGCTATTACATCATTGTAAAACCACTTTTTTGGCAAATAGAGAATTACGAATTATTTAAACTTGACATTCGACCATAGACTAGTATATGATATTATTTTCAGTTAAAATGATTAAAAAATAATTTGAATGCGGAACTGTTGCGATACAAAAATTAATTAATTAGTGTTTTACATGTATCACCTGTCACTAAAGTATTTCAATATTGTGACATTACACAATCGAGTTCACATTTCAATTCATTTTTTCTTCAAAATAATATTATTGTTCATAAAAATAATAATCAATTAATTTGTTAAACACAACACATAATATATGTATTTACATGAGAACACAAAACCAAAAGCCTGTAATAAATTCTTAATGCTTTATTTTTACCTGGCCGAGCCCAAGGAATCAATGTACGAGTGACTTCTCATTGTGGTATTCAGAATTGTACTGACAAAACGCAAGCATATTTTATTCCTCATCGCCTACTGTCAACGTACATAGGTCATTAGTTCACATGGTCATGATAAATTTTAAAGACGTAAAATACAACTAACAAACAAATAAGTTACATAAAGTCAGTAAATTCCGCTTTTGAGTGGTTACGGTAATAAAATGGTGAGATTTAATTGGTATAGGTTATCTTTCAACCTTAATGTCAACAAATTATTGGTTGGCACTAGTAAAATCTACTTTAATATGCTCTAAATATTATAAATAAGGTTAAATTATACAGAATTACATGATAAAAGAGTGCATGGCCCAGTTTATTTTAATTTTTCTTCATATTGTCTATTGATCATTTTTTTTAATTTATCCATATTTAGGCAAACTTGGAAAATGAAAACAATATGTCTTTAAAATTATGTATTTATTAAAATAATATAACAAATAACTTTGTGAACTTCAAACAGTAATAAATTACTAATAGTCAATGACTCTGGCATTTTTTATACAATACAGACTTTAACTATATACTAAAAACATAATTATATACAGTTCTTAACAAATTTTTAAGGGTTAGGTATAGGTTAAATATTATTTATGACTAGACCTGTACTTTATTCATTTAAAAATAATATAGTATATACAATTGTCGAATAAAAAGTATATCTTTGATATCAAATAAAATCATTAAAAAGTCGTATGCCTAAAAATAACCTGTGCAACCACTACCATGATTAAAGCAAAGTAGTTTAGTTTCTCATGCATGTCATGGATTTCCGCAAAGTAACGCCTGATTCTATCAATTATTACGAACAAAAATGATAAGAATCGTTTTTGTAACGTGAATGAATATCGTACATATAGTCATATATAAAACATGAATTCAAATTTACTTAGATTTTATAATAATGCATCTCAAATTCATTTATTTGTATCAATGTGGACATATGTAGATTTTTTAACTGTCAATATCTGTATTTTATTCAAGAAAATGCGAAGACGTCAATAAATGTCCAGTGAAAAACAAAATTGCTTTCATAATAATATCCAATAGCAGTACAAATGGTTGAGAAAGATACTTTCCGTGTCTTTTTTACATTTTGATGCTTTTTCTAAGCCTTCTTCTTAAAATATTTTTCGTTTATGCTAATTTGAAATTGTGTGTACCAAAGGACCGTGCCTATTAACAACTGCCCCAAATATTTTGAGGAAAATTCTCTTTTGTAGTCTTTCCTTTTTTTAATAGGATTACCTAATTTAACTATAAAGTCAAAATAATGGTTATTTAAATATAACTTAGTCGTATCATATAATGTATCACATTCTGTACTAACGGAAAACAGGGCTATTGATTTTGCCGTCAATATTACCTATAGTTTAATTAAAGTTTGTAATAGTATTGGTTAACAAAGCGGGCGGGCGTCGAATCGTTGACAGCCGGTTGTGAGATTCGATCACTGGATACAACTAGAGAATAATTCACCTGAACTAAGTACGTTTACTGGTGTAAAATTTCTACTTAAATAATTATGTAATTTTCTTGACATCTTCCAACTTTAATATATTATAAAATTATACTAATATAAAATAATTTCGATACAAAATTTAACTATTAAAATTGCAACGCCCTGGATGACAGTTCCTACTTAAAGAAAATTTTGATAAGGGTTATTGTTAGACATTAACGTAATGCATAACAAGCAAAAATGAGCCTTTTGACTAATTGACGTGCAAACGACATTCGACCTTAACGTTGCAAACCAATTTCTTGATCTATACTCAGATTTGTCATTGATTTAAGTGGATAGGGATAAGTTGGAGTAACGCTTATTTGTTATGTGAATAGTCGAAACAGGTACGAAATATAAATAGAATTTCAAACAAACTTATCAAGTGTATTCGGAAATAGCTTATAGGAATTTCCAAAGGTATAGAATTCAGTTGCCAGCTTCGGTATTTCTGAACGGATACGACTTAGGGACCTACAAGAAAAGAGCATACTCACTTCTCAAGACCTTCAACGCATTTGCGTCCCGCTAGTGTAGCAGTTGCCCATGGGCGTCGGTAGTCACTTAGGTGAATGCCGGCTGCTAGTTTGCCCCTTGTTATATAAAAGGTTTCCAGGGTAACACTGATTCTAGCAAAGGATTACAATCAGTTGGTGCGGAAAGGAGGGTATTAGACATATGTAAATAATATATATATAATTATTTAGCAATAATTTGTTTGAAAAATAAGTAATATTAAGATTTTTTCTTCATAATTTTACATTATCGTACCGTCAGGTACTTAGACATTTTAAGCTAAATGAATTTAATAAGTATTTTAACACATTTGTTTTGTTGCAGGTACTTTCGCAGTACAGATAGAAATCATAACATAATAAGGTAAGCTTTATGGACGACTCTTGTTATAGAATTATATGGACGTTATAAATAGGGAATGAAACTTATAGCTGAAACAATTCGGTTATTAACATAAGTTAATATTTTTAGCATAAGGACTACTAAAGGAGAGAGAAGTATGATAATATTTATTGTAAGTTTAAAAAAGCTCAAATTCTCAACTTTTATCTTTTTTATACCTTTTGCATATAGTAAATAAATAAGTATAATTAATTATTCTCTTCTTTGTTTACTTGAAAAAAGAATAATATAAACATTGAAAGAAAACAGGTAAGAAAGAGATTCTTCTATATGGAAAGTCGAATCTACGATCATCTAATCACTATTCTGAGCTCTTACCGCTATCTAACCAACGCTACAACAGTCACAATATATTTGAGCTATCAAGTTGTGCAAAATCAGTGATAATAAACAGTGTCAACCACTTTAATATGTGTACCACCTTTTTCAAGGCTCCATAGTAGCATTACAAGGAAGCCTTATAATTTCGCTTTGTCCCTCCGTCCGTCCGTCTGTCTGCCCTTAAGGTGGTCCCCTCCTTATCATTTCCAAACTATTTGACGTAGAGACTTGAAATTTTCTATGTTAATAAAACATGTTAAAAACTCATTAGGAAAATTATTGTGAACGAAATCGGATAACAACTTTTGAAGTTATTTAACAATTACGTTTATAGCGTATCAGATACGGATCCTTTCTAAATAAAGATACGTTTATGACATGCTTTTGGCCATTTTTTATTAAACGCTGGTTCCGCGCCTGTGGCTCATCGTGGGTTCTGACAAATAATAATTAATTAATTTATAAGCATCACTACAGAAAGGGGCGACATAGGTTATCTTCCAGGGTTCTTTCTCACTTGCTGACATGTGACGTGTGTTCTACGAAGGATTTAAACAACCGACATCGGCTTGCACTTTGGACAAAGAGTTAGTATCAAATTGGCAATTTAGCTAGTCTGTAGGCTCCTTGCCCACTTCATTCACCAAATACTCTCTCTCCCCAAAGCTCTCTGGCAACTGACTGCTCCTCGGGACCCAGGGCACTCCACCGTTTCATCAGACCAGCAGCTCGTAGCGGAGCCGGCACGTGTTTTTACGCGAGTTGGGAAATACGCTATTATATGAATGTTTTAATTGTTCACTTAATATCCACAGGTGGGTTCACTCGTTTTTTTATACAATTGGTTAGGTTTTATTAGATTTTACATGATAATTTTAAAGTTCGTTTTCCATTGTCCTTTGCGTTGCGACGCTCGCGCGGCTGTCGGCGATCGTAGACAAGAGAATGACATCTGTCATTTCCGCGAGAGCGTGGTTGGTTGATTAGTGGATGCCACTTCACAGACTTTGATTGTCTGTCATTGCGCCCGAGTTTTTAGCGCATAGATAATTTAACAAACGTTGTTGGGACGATACAATATATTCGAAATTTACAGCTGATCTTATCAATAATATTTTGAAAGTTTTGTCTTTAGATGATCTATAGATGATACCAGAAGTATGAACAAATATTAAAGGCGGTCCCGCTATGGCGGCCGCGGCCTTAGCCGGAAAATCCTTTATAATAATCCACGAACAAAGAAACCGCTTTACAGAATCCATTTCAACGAAAGCTTGAAAGCTTTGATTATGATTGATTTATTGGGAATTTGTATTTGAAAGTTTCAATTTATACTTTCTCTTAAGCACTGGCTTTTTTCCATTGGGTTTTATACTATCGTTGATTTTATCATTTTCCACGTTTTTGATGCTTCGATAACTGAACGAGGGCTTTGTCTTGATTACATCATGATCTGGGGATTTATTCAATTACCTCACAATCTTATCCAGTGCGACTATGCAACAGAGATAGGAGCGAACTGAAGTCCGGAGGTACTTGGTTCGATCCCCAGGCCCACTAGATTATTATCGCTGCTATAAATGTATAGTCGACCAAGAAAGTGTTTTGCCGTTTTCGGTGACAGTTCCTAGTTAAAGAAAATTTAGCTAAGGATTCGAAATTAACGTAATGCATGATTTATTGCCGGAATTATAAGACGAGATAAGACCACCGGGAAGTCTCACAAACCAATACCATCACTTGACGAGACAGCATTAACGCCACTTCGCGCCGATATTATGTGAGAAAGAGGTACTGGTACCAAAAAGACTGCAAGCGTGGTGCCACCTTTAATTAAAGATTTCACTAAATTTCCTTGTAGGAACTCCTACAAGGCAGGAAATTCGTTGCAAATCCCACAGCTTCAGATTTTTGGATATAGAAGCGGTTTTTGTAGAATCTTTTTTATACTTTTTTGGCGTATATGTCCGATAGTGATTCCCCTCTAAATTAGCATAAAATTGCTAGGTATCGAATCCAGGTGACTTCGCATATCTGCATGCATAGCGCCATCAAAATAATTTCTATCCGTATCCAAAATAAAGTAATATAAAATATTAACAAAAAAAAGCGACTTTAAATTGTTAACAGTAGACCAAATTGAAATGGGACCACATCGGAAGCACCAAGTTTCTAATAAAAAAAGAATCATCAAAATCGGTTTACCTAGTCGAAAGTTCTGAACTAAATTACATTAAAAAAAGAAACAATTTAGAACTTCCTCTTTTTTTGAAGTCGGTCGAAAATAAATTTATCAATAAAAATCTACATTGAAAAAAATGTATGTGTTTGAAATTAAATTTAAAAAAAAAACTGTCTAAATAAATATCAAAATTAAAAAAATAAACTAAGCAATGTCATGTGAATTGTCTAATGTTATAATTACAATTTATTTAACAATTGTATCTAGCTATATCAAATTCGTGTATTCCCTTACTTCCGAGAATTTGATACGGCTCAATTTCAAATATGATTGCCTTTTGTATTAATATATTAACTGACTTCAACATGTATAGTTGAACACACCAACATACAATACTACACCATACTAATGTATGGTGTAGTAAAGAAAATAAGTTTATAAAATGAAGATTTTCTATACATTTTTTTAAAATTTACTAACGTATTTCCTTTATTACTTTCCGTTAGTATGGTACACATGACAATATCATCTTCACTATTTGTGAAGAAATTATTGATTTTTATCATTTTCAATAAAGTTTTTATGCTAAAAAATATTTTCCCAAAAAACAACATGAAATATTTGTCGTGTGGCTCGAGATTTCCGAATAAGCGGTAGCTTTAAAATACCTTACGATTCATAAGAGCTTGTACGAGTCTACTTGAATATCCGTGTCCTGACTGAACAAGCTGCCTCGCGGGGCTGCCTCGCGAAAACGCGGGAAATTCCTCGGTCAGTCTGTATTTGAGAGATGCCTCACCCGAGCAAAATGCACGTGATCCAAACGACAAACGTTGCGCGGCAAACATCCGAGGCTGCCTCGCAAGGATGCTTGTTCAGTCAGGCCACGGCTATTAAACATAATCTTTAGATTTGTGTCGCAGTTTGTTTGATTCATTATTATCGGCTTTAAAAAGTCCACAGCTGGGCGTGGGCTTCCCATCGTTTCCGCCACTCGAGTATGAAGCACGCCGAAAGTGTTAGGAATACTATTAAAATCATAGTGCTCTTTCTTAAAAAAAAAACAAATTAGTCTGACAGAACAACAAAACTAATTACGGAAAGATACCCAAAAATATAATTATTTTAATAGAAACACTGAATCTAGGTTTTTATTCGCACAGCTTCATAAGAAACGAATAATTAATTAATGCCATTATTATTTTAACAAAAAAACGCGACTTTAAATTAGTTTTATTTTTTGATTTTAGGTATAATAGGTTTGGAAAATCCCAAATTGATCATAAAATACGGATTAAGTTTAGTACTGGGAGATTAAAATTCCATATGGCGGTAAAGAACAAATAAGTTTCAAGTAGCAAAACATATTTTGATGAGTAATTACAAGTTTTATTATGATCATCTTTTAGAGTTCCGTACCTCGAAAAGACAAAACGGAACCTTTATAGAATGGCTTCGTTGTCCGTTTGTCTACATGTAAAGACCGTTTTTTTCAGGAACCCGTACAGCTATGAAGTTGGAATTCGTACGAAATACTGAGGTCTGCGTTCCCTTGAAGCTGTGAAATAATCAAACCTCTAAGTGTACGCAATCAAAGGATATGGCCGTTTATTTTTTCTTATAGTACGAATAATTGCACTGCCAGTAGGCTTGCGGCTGCGTTGCCGGCTTCTGACACAATTACACATGCCTAAAATCCTAAGGTCGCAGTGGTTCCAAAATTAAGAATAAATGTTAAGTTTACTTACAGTTGATGAATTTAAAACGATGTAGTCATTTCTTAAAGAGAATGTACGTACCTGTAAAAGAAAAACACAATATTAATCATATTATCTTATTATGTGCCAAATTTTGATCAGATATATTTATATATAACTAGCTGTACCCTGCGCCCTCGTCCGCGAGATTTCAGTGATTTGAGGGATTTTATTTTTTTGTGCGAAACCCTAATTATTTTTCTAAAACTGGAGTAGCCTATAATATTCCGAGCAACAATAGTTACCTTTCACTAAAAAGTCAAAACAAAATCGGTTGACCCGTTTCGGAGATTACCCGGAACAAACAGGCAGACAGACAGAGTAACAAAAATTTTATAAGTCTTAGTAAATATAGACTATGTAAATATATAGTGATCTATTAGACGGTTGGACCCAACTTCTTGTCAATTATTGTAATTTTGTGCGTTCCTAAATGTGCCCTTGGATAATTCAAATTTAGTCGTTTTAATTCAAAAAATGAGGGTAGTATTTCCTCTACTAAAAGAAATATACTTCGTGCAAATCCACGAACTTTAATTTCAATTATACAAAATAATTAAATTTTCCTCCTTTTTGTATATTTACACAAAGCAAGGCCCGATGCCATCAACTATTTAAAGACGAAATAATTCATATTGTGCACTTCAATCCCTCATCATCTCGCGCGCACAAAGATGGAAGCGACTAAATTTGGATTACGAGTTGTTTACAAGTTCACTTAATAAAAGAAATGCCTCGGACGCTTTTTAGAAAGCTGTAAAAATGAGAGCGGCCTGTGCGGAGAAATTACACGTACGTACGTAATCAACAAAAGCATATTTCGGAAAAAAATCTAACAACCAGAGAATAGACGTTGTTTTTAGAACAAATTAACGCACATTACGAGCGTACGCGCAGTATCCGAAATGAATCATGCCGGGTCCGGGGCCCTACTGTTGGCGGGGGAACATAAATATATCCTACTAATATCATAAATACGAAAGTTTGTACACATGGATGTATGTTTGATGCTCTTTTACGGAAAATAGTGAATTGATTGTAATAAAACTCTACAATAATATATTTTATACATCAGAATAACACATAGGCTAAAAATTATAAAGATATCGAGTGAATTGTCCAAAATATAACGACAAATGTCAAGTAAGTACGAAAAAATTCTGCCACCTGCCAGCTATTTTGGCGTGCGCTGCAAAAACCGTTAGAGTTACACATATATAGTGTATGAAGGAATGTTTATTTTAATAATTCTACAACAAAGCAACAACATATATCTTTCATGTTTAAGCCATCAACGCCAAAATAGTGAAACATTATGGAACGGGAACAATATTACAGGATAACAGAATGTAGTAAATACTAAGTAACTCAACGTTTGGGCAGGACAACGTCTGCCGGGTCCGCTAGTAATCCATATATATAGGGCCTGATGAAGGAAGTCTGAGGGTGGTCGCCATTTTACTCGGACCAAGTCTCGGAAAACAGTTAGTATACTAATATAATAAAGTATAACATGTAAGATGAGTTCATAGTTGAATCGGTGATCGATATATGAGTCGATCGCTAGTAAAGCAGTTCTCACCGTAGCCTTTCGAACTTGCGACGTCCTAGGTGTTTTGGTAGGCACGTCAAACAGATTCCGAATATTGTTAATGTGATATTAGTCCTGAGATTGTGCAGGTTATAGGAGTTCCGATTTACGTGATCTTAACTAACACCATAAATGCCACATTCTCTGCAATTTAAGCGGACCATGGTACTAGACCGTGGTAACGTTACCTAGAAGAAGATTAAAGTATATCAAGGGGCAGACGGTTCACCTGAGTGACTACTGACTCCCATGGACTACCAGAAGGCGCACAGATTCTTCTCTTAGTGGGCGGCATCTGTTTTTGAAAACTTTTAAATGTCTTCATCATAACACACCCTTGTTCAACAGAAATTAATTCTGCAAGTAGCGATTATACGATGCATTATCGCCGCTGAATATTAAAGAAATGAATATCAATATACGATATTCCATATTCATTATAAGCTGGTATCTAGGAATGTTGCCTAGTTTTTATTTATAAATAACTAATCAGATATCATAAATATTACTTCTATACATTTTCATACTACATTTATGCTTTGGCGTCCATATATAATAATTTTTTTACACGCACAGCCGTGTGTTTCAAAGGTAGGTATAATATTATAAACAAACAGCCGAATGATATATGGCTCATATATCTATATTTATAATGTACTAGCTGTTCCCGCGACTTCGTTCGCGTAAAATTAGGTAAAAAACATAGATTCAATTTTAGCGTGATAGTTGTTCTTGAGATTAGCGCGTTCAAGCAAACAAACAAGCTTTAACTTCAGCTTAAATCGTTAATTTTATCACCAAAATATTAAATAATTGTTAAAAAAAAATTATCTCTTTGACGTTCACAAATGCTTGTAAACGTTTATGTGTTTATTTGTGGCTTAGGGCCTTTCGAGAATTGAGCATGCTCTTTTCGCAAAGGTCGACCACGCATCTGCGAACCAGTTACGGAATGCTAGCCTAACGCTAGCCCTCTGATAGTGCGATTATCTATGGGCGTCGGTAGTCACTTAGATGGACCGCCTGCCCGTTTGCCCCTTATTTATATAGCTACAAGGAACCTTTAATAACAGATTTAAATATACAAAAAAAATGCAGGTTTAGTCTCAACTTCAGAATACTCCTCATTGATGTTCGTCCTAGATCTTTTGACTGAAGTTCTAAAATTATTATTATTTTTAATTATTCGTATTATAAAAATACAAGATCCAACAGATGAGCCAAAATTCGAGCAAGACAAAAACATTATCAATGCTTTTACCTGCATCTAAATTTACTGTGAAAAAACATCCAATTTGTTTTGTAACTTCTTATGCAATATTTTATATAAACCATGTCTGTAGAAGTGAGAGATGCAACGTGAGTATGTGTCACTTATGAAAGTTATTCGGACGATTCTAAGCCTAATCGCATATAAATAAACACGATAGCGACATATTAGATATAGTGCAAGAGACGACTGTCGAATATGAAAAGCATAGCGTTAACGTATATAAACATGGAGGAACAAGTTATTTGCTGCACCAATATCATAATAAAATAAATAAATAAATGTACTCAAAACGAAGAATGGAATAAGAAACAATACTTTGAAAAATTGAATAAAATATTATTATTAACTTGGCTGTTGTAATTTATTTTTAAATTTTAACTGTTCGGTTAAATATTCTTTTTTTTAAAAGATTCACTACAGTGTGTTTGTGGACCCAGACCTTTTCACACATGGTGAACGAATTTCCACCTCATCTCTTTCGCGGCAGTATAATGAAAGGTGCACTCATTCACACCTGTGGCAGCGGCCTGGCTGCGGGTTCTCGACGTAAAAATATGGTGATCAAAGTAGAATTTCGTACGCAATGTTGGCGATTTAAAATCTATCCTTAAAACAAAATCCTTTTAGTTATACACAACTTACGTATAACCCTAGAATGGCTAGACTAAAGACTTTTGTCGTATCAGCTAGTTTGTTATATAAAGAAGTTTATTGTAAGTTTATAAGAAGTTTGTTATATAAAGAAGTTTATTGTAAATTTATAAGAAGTTTGTCATATAAAGAAGTTTATTGTAAATTTATAAGAAGTTTGTCATATAAAGAAGTTTATTGTAAGTTTATAAGAAGTTTGTTATATAAAGAAGTTTATTGTATATTTATAAGAAGTTTGTCATATAAAGAAGTTTATTGTAAATCTATAAGAAGTTTGTCATATAAAGAAGTTTATTGTAAGTTTATAAGAAGTTCGTATATTAAGAGCACGTTACAAATGAAATCAAATCAAAAGATGTTTTATTGGAATAGACTCTTACATTTTATTTTTTTAGTCGTCAAATATTTTAAAAGCTACCACTGATTCGGAAAAGTAAACACTTGAGAAGAATAAGCTAGAAACTCGTTAGCCACTCCTTTAAAAATAGTTCTTACAAAGAATGAGTTTCAATACATTTGCCATAAGGTACGAGGGAAAATCAGTGTAATGCTGCAACCCGAAAGCTACACCACAGAATCCGCCACCAAAGCACAGCACTACACTGACCTTCCGATGTGCCTCAACGCACGTTTCGCTTCGACACCGAAGCATTTTAGTAGGTTGTATAGGGATTTTGCTGGTATACCCCTCGCTCCTACCTCTACCGCGTATAAGCTGGTTTTATAACTGTTTTTAGTGAGCTCATTGGTTAGGTCAAAGTACTTGTTCGTTTTTTCCTAACTAATATTAAAAAAGTGAATTTATTTTATTTATTTATTGTCAAAGAACTCAAACAAATACACATATTATATTCGAAATCACACAAAGAAACTGGTTGCTCTGTCAAGTACAGGAGACCATAGCACGTGTTTGCATGATATGGTTTCCAGTATATATATTTTTTAAATTTAAGCGCTTCTTACGAATAAAAGTTAAGTATCTTTATAAATAAACATTCTTTTAAAAAATCTGTAAATTAAGTAAGCTTCTAAAGTTGTGGGCCTGGAAACAGTCACAAATTACGCCATTCCATTGTCACTTCAAAATACAGATTACAACTTCAAACCCACTATGTCTACTAAGTTCTCAAAATCTTGTTTAAGTTGAAGTTTGTAATTAATTGGTATACATAATTAAAGCTGTGCTATTCTTGGAATTATTCCAATAACTTGACACAGCTTTAATTAAATCCGTCTTAAATAAAATATAAGTTTTATATTTAAGCGTGACACACTGAAGACAAAAGGTTTTTGTATTATTAATTTATTACTAGCTGCATCCGGCGGCTTCGCCCGTGGAAATTTCGAAGGTTTCTATTTTTTGTGCGGAACACTAAATATTTTTAGATAAAGTAACCTAAAATATTCCTTGTAATATGCTCTACCAATGAAATATTTGTATAGTTATATATTCCCTGACTAGACTAGACTAGACTAGACTTATAGAATTTGCTTATGAAAATAACTTGGCTATTTTAAATACTTTTTTCAAAAAGAAAAACAGCAAAAGAATGCAAATAAAACTAATAAATTATGCGATCACTGTAATAAACAATAATTATTTATGATGATTAATATTTTGTTTGGTATTTTAACAGTAATTTAGGTCTACTTTTAACTTCTTTTTGTACTTAAAACTTTTAGATTTTAATTTTTAACATAAAGGGAGAATATAAAATAGTCAGTTTTAATTTTATATAATAGTTTAATATGAAACAACAAATTAATTATCATGTTTTGACATTAATTTACAAACTCGTAATTAAAGTTTAATTTAAAAAAAAACTAAACTAAACAAAATGCATTTTTCTCAGATTTCCAAATGACATAAAACAGTTGAAAATTTTAGATTTTGTGTTGCTTTACGATGAATTAAATGAATGTTTAATATCGATTGTCCCCCCCCCCCCGTGCTCTGAGGGCCTAGCACGAATATTCTCGATAGTTTTACTTACCTTTACGTTCGAAACGAAACGTCAAATGAAGTAACGTAACGTCGAGGATTCGATACGTGCGAGCTTTGATTTAATTCGTGATAGCAATATTTACCAACTAAATTGTGTGAAACTATAGCATTAACGTTTTATTTGACGTTCGATTTCAAACGTAAAAGTAAGTAAAACTATCGAGAATGTTCGTGCTAGGCCCTCTGATTAAGGTGTCCAATTGCCTGGGCATACTGCGAACGATTTAAGAAAAATGCATTTTCTTTACATTACTTTTTTAATCTATACATAATTTTATGTATAAAGTAAAAACCTTTATGAAATTATTAAAGTAGCTGTAGAAGACTGGTTTCTGAAAGCGAACAACAGATCTACATGGAAAAATTTGGAGGAGGCCTTTACTCTTTAGAGAGGTCCTTAATATTAGAACTAAAAAATATTAATGCATGCAACTCTTGTTTTAAATAGCTTTGACAAGAGAGCGATGGTTTTTTTAAATATATAATAAGGAGCAAACGAGCAGCCGGCACTCACCTGAGTGACTACCGATGCCCATGGACAACTGCAACACCAGAGTGATGACAAATGAGTATGCTCTTTTCTTGAAGGTCCCTAAGTGGTATCAATGGATGAATGGAAATTTTGTATACTTATAGATATGTTCAATTAATAAAAAGATTCCTATAACTTATCAAGGAAGTCAAAAGTTTGGAGTAACTTGTATCTTACTAGAAAAGTTTCCGTAAGCGTTAACACAAGTTCTACGAAGTTATTAAAGGAGACTTTTACTGACTTGTAAGATCTGTACACTATATTGATCATAATATAACTTAGCTTCGATTTTTACTGATTTTAAGATATCGCTTATCATTAACTAACCGAATACGTTTTAGGTCTCAAGTGATTTGATGATACAGACAGCTTCGTTTCAACGACCTCTATCAGCCATCCCAAGAATTATTTCGATATCTCCATCCAATAATGTATAAATTGGATGGAGATATCGAAATAATCCTTTTTTTTTTTGTTAAAAAGACTAAAACGTTATGAAATATTAAAATAAATTTTCAATATCATAAACTCACTTCTTTAACTATTATTAAAATACGTATTTTTTGTTATATGCCGTTTTTATCTAATAATAAGTGGAGTAAGTCGTAAATGCCAACAATATTTTTGCCATTTCTCAAAAATCAGCTTTTTTGGGTTAGGCCAGTTTATAATTAAGCGTGCGATACGTTAATTTAATATACTCTTAATTTCCTATTTATGTCCTTTAAGTAATTACTACTGATTAGTAACTATCGAAGCAAAGGCAAAAACTTAGTTCTGGCAAATTGTAGCTTGTGACAAAAAGGAAATTACATTTCAGGAGCGCGCAGGCATCATCAGGGCATACTTCATCATGTGGACTGTATTCTTCCTGCTGTCCATGTTCACATTCTTCCTGAATGCCCCACACTACAACGCCGGTGCCATTGTCATGGAAGTTTTCTATATTGGTCTGTACCTTACCCATACCATGGAAGTAAAAAGCTTTTACAATTAAAATTATTTATTACTTCCATGTTTGATCTTTTTGAATTTTGTATACTCTGTGCATGGGTTCCTCTTTAAATTTAAAATCTGATTCATTCTAATGAATATCACTGTTTTAATAAAAATTCTCTATTATCACTGACAGGTGTATTATAGCCAATAAACCTGATATAGTGTTGGTAGATCGATCAGCGCGCCGGGCAATGATTGTCGATATAACTGTTCTACATGACGATAATCTCATTAGAGCTGAAAAAGAAAAATTAACTAAATATTTAGACCTTGCTCATGAGATTACTGCCATGTGGAATGTTGAATCAGCAGACATTATCCCGATCGTTGTCTCAGTCAATGGTCCTATAGCGAAGAGCTTTAATAAACACCTTAAAAAGCTCTCGCTTGATTCTTGGGTTAAGAGTCGGATACAGAAGGTGTTATTGCTTGAGACGGCACGTATTGTGAGGAAGTTTCTCAATCTGAAGCCCTAACTATCGGTTGCTTGGGTCCTTGCCCCGCTGCCGGTGGACATCTAATTTTATATATTTTTTATTTTTTTTTTTATTTTTATAATAATATTTAAAAATGTACGCAAGAGTAAGATATTTAAATAAATGATAGTCATAATGAATTCTAATTCATTCTATTCTCTTTTTCAGGGCTTAACATTTACGCTATTTTGCTCAGTCACAGTTTCTACAAGTTGCTGAATTCTCGAGAAGAACAATATCCTTAGCTATTGAATGCAGAGATCTTTCTGTGTTGGCTGTTGCTATGGTTACATTCTGTTTTATCACTTTATCTAAATAAAGGTCATGAAAGGCTACATTACCTTCTTCGTCCATGTAAATAGGTTTAAGTTCATCAGTTAAAGACATAGTAATATTTCTGTATTTACCACGGTTATTACATACATTTAAACTTTTCACAACATTCTTAACAATTTTTGTGGCAAACAATTCTTTATGTGCTTCACTAGTTTGTTGTTGTTTGGGGAATGCAAAAATTTCCTCTTGGTTCACCAATTGAATAGTTGTTACCTTTACTATAGCACACTTAGAGTTTGCTCCAGCTTCAGCTACAAAATGAAATATTGCCTTTATATTCTCCATTGTGTTGATTTGTAAGTCGTGAATTCAACGACTTAACCAAGTAGGTGGAATAAAAACACCTCGTGATGCAGTCAGAACTGTAATTAAACAAATAACATATTTACAAACTCATAAATATACCAAATAACAACAGGTATCTTTAATAACAAACCTGAATCAACACAATTGTCGATATTCACCACAACAGATATATAACAATAAGATGACTGAACCAAACATTCTATTCTCACATATTCTAACCTTACTCCCAATTGTCCAAGGAGGTTATCTGCCTTCTGCATCATATGACTAAGAAGTTTGGGCTCTGTTCAAACTTACATATTTTATTAAACAAATAAGAGATATACAAAACTAATAATTTTTCTTACAACTCTTTGAATTGAGTTTTATTCTTATCCATATTATTTATTAAATATTTTTTTTTTTTAGATTTTTGGATTTTCAACTATCGCACTATGGATCCCCGTGCGATGACTTGACTTACATGCTATACCTTGCTGTGTACCCTTTATTTTGCTATTTATATAGATTTTTATCCTAGAATAAAGTCTTCAAATTTGATAAAGATAATAATAACATAGGAACATGGGACAAAGTCTGCGGTCCCTCTGGTGTTGCAGGCGTCCCTGGGCGTCCGTAGTGACTTACGTGAAAGCCGCTTGCTCGTTCGCCCCTTGTTACATAAAAAAAAGTGTAAAGTGTTCCTATAGCAAATTATAAAAAGTCGAAAGTGTTTTGCAGTATAAAGTTCTACAGCCGCGTAAGGCGTAATTAGGCGTAGGCGTAATTTTTGAAGTGGGAAAAATCCACACAACACGCGACACTGTTACTGTACCTACCTACATCGGAAGATTCGTTTTCATTTCTGCCGTCACTCCCGGAGTACCAGTGTACGTTTTTTTTTTAAATTTTGCACTATTATAAGAATTTATATAGACTCTAAGGTACAGGGTTCTCTATGTTGCTGTGCGTTTCGCTTTAACATGTGAATTGTATTAATAAGCAAATAATACCAAGATATTAATTTATTTTTCACCCCTTTAAAATATTTTATGGTATTAAGAAAATAAGATGAATGAGTCTATTGACTCTTCTTCCTAGCGTTATCCCGGTTTTGTACCAGGGTCCGCTTAGATTGCAGAGGATGTGGCTGTGGGGCGAGTCAAGACAACTATAAAATAATATTCAAATATATACAAGACTATATGACACACAGACGTCTGTTCCTATGGTAGACGAGCATGTCTGTGTTATAAGTAACAGACGCCTGTTATATACAAATATATTTTTTTGTAGAAAAGTATAAGTACATATATATTGATAATAAACCTTGTCATGATTTATTGGAAAGACATAAAGGAGATTGGTTATCTGGCTAATAGCGGGCATGACAACGTCTGTCGTGTCCTGTACTTTACTGTACTCCCAAAAAACCGTACAGAGATGTCCCTTTCAGTAGTACCTTTCAGGTTGTAGGCGTCCGCTACGAACGGATTTGCGACAGGACTCGACTAAGGAGGTCTAAGGAGAGTCGCAAGTTACGCGGACAATGACGCGGGAAACAGCTAGTTTTTTTTAATGTTACAAGGGGCAAACGAGCTGGCAACTAAGTACCTACTGACGCCCATGGACATCTGGACGACCAGGAGGCAAGCAGATGCGTTGGCGACCTTTGAAAAATGCGTATGCTCTTTTCTTGAAGGTCCCTAAGTCGTATCCGTTCGGAATCCCCCTGGTGTTGCACTTGTCATATGGGCGTCGGTAGTCACTTATGTGAACCGCTTGCCTGTTTACCCCTTGTTATATAAAAAAAAAATATCACTTTATAAACAAATGTGTTATATAATGCCGATTTTTTTTTCTATTTACATGTTTGTAACGTTCTATTGTGAAGTTGGGAATTTGGAGTGACAACAATTTACGTAGGTGGTGAATTATTTGGCTCAGCGTCAAATTTACAGATTAGATAGAGAGAGTACAGACAGATATTCTGTCGGATTCCTCAAGTATTTGCATGTTCAAAACCCACACAATGGCTTGAGGGGGAATCTAAAAGATTTTTCATTAATTAAAAACCTTTGTTTAACTTGCAACGTATTTTTCTCCGGGTGGAATCTTACAACTTAATTTTCTCTAAGGGTGGCCATAGGAACTCCATTTTAAAACGAGATAATTCCATCGAGTTCTGGCTCCTCTGATTCGTTCTGACGAGTACTTTTTCTTGAGATGGTATCCAGGGTCTGATGACGAAGCTGAAAGATGATCTGAGGATCTCCGTAATAAAACGTCACAATCTTATAATAAAAATTCCAAGTAATTATGATATAGTATTTAAAGAGTTTCTTGCTTCGCACAACTTATCTGTAAAATCAGTTGCCAGCTCCGGTATTTCCGAACCCGTACAAGTCAAAAACCTTCATGAAAAGAGCAATGTTATATATTAGAAGCCGGCATCCCTACTGCAAGCAACCTGCCTGATAAATGGTCAGATCCACGGTTATGCGACCCCTGAGCACCCTAGCTTCTATTGTCACTCCCTCTATGCATATCCGCAAGCTTTCTCTCCTCCTAATCTACTTTTATATCCGTACCACCATCCCTTTCTCATATTCCTGTTTTTTTAATTAAAGGTAGCGCCATGCTTGTAACTGAATAGGACCGGCGCGTCCGGGTACCAGTATCTGTTTACATGGGATCGACGTGAAGTGGCGGCAATACTGTCACGTCAGGTGATGGTAATTTGTCGCGTTTTGTTCAGTTTGTAAACTTCCCGGTGGCCTAAACTCGCCATTGAAGGCCGGCAACGCATCTGCTTGCTTACTGGACGTGCAGATGTCTATGGGCGTTGTTAGACACTTGGCTGCCTGCTCGTTTGCCCCTTGTAACATAAAAAAAGTTGTTCATGAGCCACTCGGATGAACCGCCAGCCCCTTTTCACTCTTACTATTTCAAAAAGAAGTAACTTAACTCTCTCAAGTGTACTGTGACTTCATATTTCTTTTGTATATTTGCAAAATAGATATAAAGACAATATTTTCATTACATTTTTGTTTTAAAACTCAAGTTAACTTTCATTCGGTAACTTGAGGTGTAAAGCTTAACCATTAAGTCGGCTGGCAGCCAGACTCCCATTTGTTGAATTATTTATGACGAATGGCTAACTTAATTTATTGCGAGCTATTTGATCAAAAATTCAATTCCATTCATGCTTTATAAGCTTAAAAAGTTGTTTGCATTTTGTTACTAATATTGTAATGCTTATTTAATTTTTATCTATATATATTGTAAAAGTTATAATTATCGACTATCATAAACATATAAGCTATAATTAAAAATCTAACAATTAAATTTAATAAAATAGTAATTATATGAGTCATGAGTATTTTACATTTCTTTGAAGAAATAAATCCCAGCTTTATATAAATGGTACACATAATATTAGTTTTGATAAATTCATTCCAATTGACTATCTCAAAAGAATTAGGTACTCAACTTACCTAAGTTTCATATTAAAAACAAAAGCAATTTACAATAAGGAAAAGGTACTATTTCTTTATCTATCTCTAGTATTAATAGATATATAAAGGCAATATTCATTTGTTTTATTTTATATTAAAGTTATAAGTGTAGCAGAAATATTCAGCTAAATCAGGAAAGAAAATCTACATAACTTCTACAGTAGAAGATTAAAAACTTCTTATAATTATGCCGTCTGAAGTCTGTTTTACTTACTGAATGTGTACAACAACTTATTTACAATAATTTAAAGTATTCTAATTTATTATTTCACAAAATTTATAGCACTAAAATATTATTAAAGTGATGTTACTATATGTCTTTATGAAAGTAAAACCAAATAAAAATGTTATCAGTATTCTATTATATTTAAACAAGTTATCGTAAAGATAACTTGTTTATGACGAGGATTATTATTAAAGTTTGACACAAAACAAGCCACAAATACATCATAGTCATACAATGATTCCACTGAATAATCGAATGTTGATAGATCATTGATGAATTATTACAATTACAACATCGGTCAATATTTTTCCCGTCGACATTCCACGACTCAGATTATTGTAGTCTGAGGTCCCTAACTTTACGCCTCTACCGCAGTAATTTGTCATAATGACATTGACTTATGCTATCTTATGAAATTGACATTTGTTTGACCTTCTCAAAATTTATTTAAAATAGGTACAAGGTAGGTTTGTATATTAAATAAAATATTATTTTACAATTGCTGAATTAATTTTAATAAATAAGAAAAATATGATACAACTATTCCGAACTCATTTAAAAAATGTTGTTTATTGCATTAGTAGGTTAAATAGTCGCAGCAAAGCGTGTAGCACTGTTGAAATAAACTCCCAGAAAATGTTTAAATCAGCTGTATATAATCTTCAAGAAGCTTCTTCCAGTCAAGTTCGAGAATTTTTGAATTCTTTTGATACCGTTTTAAGTGACTGTGATGGTAAGTTATTATATAAATATATAGAAGTTTTATCCTGAGGTTATAATATTTATGTTTTTATGAGAGGTTCCCACACTTGTAATATTTAAAATTTTACGGAAAAACTATTAATAAAGTGGATTAATTACAATAATATTATATTACAATAATTTTGCATTAGCAAAATAACAGGTATTTTTTTTGTATGTAAAAAAAAATCATCACTCAATAATAATCACATTTTACTATGTTAAAGTAATTCTACCATACATTTACAGTTAATTTTAACACCAAAGGGTAATAAATTTGTCATTGAACAATGAGAAAGAACTGTTTGAATGAATATTATATGTATCATATGTTTCTCATTTTATGTTTAAATTGTCTGTTTGTTTCAGGTGTTTTATGGATAAACAACCATGCAATTCCTGGATCCCCTGAAGCTATGAATTACTTCAGAAAATTAGGAAAAAGGATATTTTATGTAACAAACAACTCTACAAAGATAAGAAGTGATTTTGCTTTAAAAGCTCAGGAGTTAGGTTTTATAGCTGAACCGGTAAGGCCCACCTGAATATTTCAAACCACGTACTAGAGACTCAAAACTCACTAATTTTTCAAATTTGATTCTTGTGTCAATAATACAAAATATTATGTTAAACTTAGTAATGATGAAATTGTTTAGACCTACACAATTAGACTGTATGTTGTGCATTTTCTAATACTCAGCCAAAGTTATAGAAATTAGTGCCTGAAAAGTATCAAAACATTTTTGTATTATTAAGGTTTTATAAATTGAAATAATTTTAAATCTTCTGAGGAAAGAAAGACATTTATAAGTTGCTAAATAGTTCTTTAAAAGTGTTAAAACAAATGTAACTGTGACTGTATGTGTGATTTATTCAGTCACTTCTGTCTCTGACTTTACTAGTTCAGTCCTTGGTGAACTTCAATCTTTTTCTTTTAAACTTTCAGGAGGAAATTTTATCAACTGCCTATCTTGTAGCCCATTATCTAAAAGGTATAGGATTTACAAAAAAGGTTTACCTTATAGGCTCAAATGGAATTGGTGATGAATTAAAGGCAGTTGGAATCAGACATATAGGTGTTGGAGTAAGTTTAAACTTTAGAATCAATCAAGCATAATTTTTTGATATAGATATTATATTTGTTGCAATGTAATGTTGTAAAGGCATATACATATTAACATATCCTAAACAGCATGAAGTAAATATCCTTTTAGGGCTGTTTCATTGCTTAGCTTATTGTCCTATGCCCTTTGCATGAAAGATTTGTTATGACACCAAGACATTTAGAGATTTTATTGCATTCTAAAAAACCTATATATCATTAGAATTATCTGGATTTTAAACTTTATGTATACTTATTACTTACATTTGTATTTTTTTAGCCTGATCACGTCAAAGCAGATTTTAAATCAATAAACTCATCAGACTTGGACCCGGAAGTTGGTGCCGTTGTGGTTGGTTTTGATGAGCATGTGAGCTATCCAAAATTCTTAAAGGCAGCATCATATCTTGCTAATGAAGAATGTTTATTTATAGCAACAAACACTGATGAGAGGTTTCCAAAATCTAGCTCTATTATTATTCCTGGTACTGGTACCCTTGTGAGAGCTGTTGAGACATGCTCAGAGAGAAAAGCACTGGTGTTAGGGAAACCCAATGACTATGTCAGGAAGTTTCTTGAGTCTTTCGGACTTGATCCAACTAGAACCTTAATGATTGGTGACAGGTAATAACAATATTTAATTAATTTTTATAATAAGTTTATATATCCTTTTTACTTTA
>JANCMC010007202.1:6980786-7016876 GCA_024363005.1 Charaxes varanes | reverse complement strand
CAATTCAATTATGTTCTATGGTATTGTATATTATATGGGTGTACTTTACCTGAAATAAAATAAAATTTAATTTTAATTTAATAATAATAATTTATGAGTCTTTGTCTTAGTTTTTGTATACAATTATTACATAATTTCTTTCCTAATTAGACTTTAACTTATATAAATGAATAAACTCAGTCTTTAGTGTATTTTCAGTAGACAAATTTATTTTAAAAATATATTTATCTGAAATAAAATAAAATTTAATTTAATAATAATAATTTATGAGTCTTTGTCTTAGTTTTTGTATACAATTATTACATAAATTCTTTCCTAATTAGACTTTAACTTATATAAATGAATAAACTCAGTCTTTAGTGTATTTTAAGTAGATAAATTTATTTTCAAAATATATTGAGCCCTTTACTTTTACATTCTCAACAAAGATCTCAAATAAAAATTTTGTAATAGAAATATACTGTTTTTGACATAGAACACACATTCAATGCCTTTATCAAAGTTATTATATTTAAAAACAAGAGTTGAATATGTTGTGTTATTTCTTTGAATATGCAGATAAAAAAAATATTTATTTTTATTTGCAGGTGTAACACAGACATTGAGTTTGGTGTACGGTGTGGTTTTCAAACACTTCTAGTAATGACAGGTGTTACCTCTGAAAAGGAGCTGGAGAAGATCCGCACCGAGAAAACACCGCCCCTGCCCGATGTGGTCTTACCAAAGCTAGGGGATATACTCAGTTTAACCTCATAGTACAATTCAACTTAGAGTATTATCCATTGTCAATTGTGATAAATTTTGTAATTGTTATTTTTATACATATTGTTTATTTTTTGCGCTTGCAAGCCTGTTTTGTTACCAAAATATTGTATAAGATACAAATAAAAAAGTAACACAGCGGCATTCCGAGAGTGCCGATGGAAGTGAAGACTTGAACAACGAGGTTGAGTTCCACCAAGTGATGGAACGATCATCATCATCATACAATTGGGTGCAATGAAATCGCACATGATGAAAGTTCTTTTGTATAACTTTTTTATATTTAAAAAAAAAACAATGTATTTTTTAATATGGGATTAACGGTCATTTCAATACCTATCTGGTGAATGATCATTAATCTCATATTATTTTTTTTTTTTTTTTATACATTTTTTTTTACAAAAAATGGTTTCATGTGCGATTTTATTGCACCCGAGTGTATTTACTATTCTGCTAGCACTATCTTTATGGAACATTGTTTCCATAAATTATCAATAGGTGGCGCTTTTTTGGTAAAATTGTCATAAAAGCGTTTGGTGATGATGGCGCGAAATCTAATGTTTTTTTTCCCCTATCGCAAAAGTACACGCCTAATCTCAAAAAGTGCGTAACCTTGCGTGTGCGCCTAAAGAAGTGTTCACTTCAAAAATAGTTGGTAATAGTAAAATGTATTATTTTTAAGCATTTAAAGGTTTTTGTTTGGAGATTTGATTTGGGCTGAGCAACTTTTCAACTGTGTATAGTCGAGCAAGAAAGTGCTCAGTTCCTACTTAAAGAAAATTTTGCTAAGGGTTATTGTTAGAAATTAATGTTCAGGACAGTGGCGTTTATATGCTGCGTGTGGTGCGTGTGGTGTGCGTGCGCTGCACCCGTCTCCATAGGTGAGGCAGTCGATGATTTTAAGTCGCATTACAGCCACATCCTCTGCAATCTAAGCGGACCCTGGTCCTAGAACGAGATAACGCTAAGTTGAAGAAGAATAATTCTATTCCTTCGGAAATTGGTTCTTGCAACAACTGTGCGATTTGGTAGGAATTTCTTGCCCCTCGTAATATTTACGAGGGGTTACTCTATGTAACTAATTCTCAGCCCTGAAGGTTTCTAAGTCCGAACCGATACGACTTAGGCACTTCTCAAGGACCGCCAACACATCTGGGAGATTTCTGTTAGATATTATATAAAAAAAAAACATTTTTTTTCTCCCAAAAGAGCGAGGTAGAGTCCACAAGGAACAAGTTATACTTATATTATAAGCATCCACAGGCTATGATGGCTGCTTTCCAATAGGCAGACTGTATGTACGGTTGCCATTTTAATAACATAAATACAAATAAAAAAATATTTAGTAAAAAATATAAGATACTAGCTGACCGGGCAGACGCTGTCCTACCCGAACGACGGGTTCATTTACCAAATTCTAATATCCTATATTATTATTTCCGTCCCCTTTCCGTTCAGGTTCCCGTTTCCGTTCCCACCCCCGTTCCGTCCATTTTGAAAACTCAGCAACACAGCCCAAACAAGACCAAATGAAAATAGGGATTGATATATATATATATATATATAAAAAAATCGCAAAATGTGTTGGTAAACTCATAACTTAACAACGCCTTGACCAATTTAACCAATTATTTTTTTTAAATGTTCGTTGAAGTCCAAGGATGGTTTTTACGGCGAGAAAAATCGAATAATTGCCGGGAAAACCCTACGCGAAATCTTGTCGGAGGCCAAAACTCATTTTGGGTTGCTGAGCCGCTCCAGTAAGTAAGTAAGTAAGTAAGTATATTGTAAAAAAATAGCATAAGCATAGCAATAGCAAAATAGCAAGTCTTATCTTGTCTTCAGTATACTTAATCACCATATTTATATATTTCTAATGTAATGGGAACGGGAATGGGAACGGAAACAGGAACAGGGGTGGGATTGGGAAAGAGAATGGGAGTAATATTATGGGATAATAGAGTGTATTAAAAGTGAGTAATCCAACGTTCGGGCAGGACAACGTCTGCCAGGTCCACTAGTTTATAATAAAATGTACATCGATATGACAATGTTGCGGTATGTATGTTCAATGACCAGCGGTTTCCAAATTGCATTCTTCTTCGACCACCGAATATTAATGGCCCGGCTAACCGCATTGATAATATATACACATTGACATATATATATATATATGTCATATTAAAATTATATCAGCGGACCAAAACCGCAGTTCAATATGTCTCATATTGATTCCATCATTTTCAATGAATTTTATTCTTCATATTATATTGCAACACTAACTGTTTCCCGCAACTTCGGCCGCGCAAAATTAACCTTGCGAGGGCGCTCAAACCTGTCTTATCTGGCTATTTTGACAGATCAGTTCTTCCAAATTTCATGTTCATACGTCCCGGGGGTTTCGAGATTTCCCTATAGGTGACCTTATATACATATTGATTAAATTTATCAGACATGAAAAACTAAACTACTTTGCTTTAATCCGCGAATGAATACGAGGGAAAATCGGTGTAATGCTGCAACACGAAACCTGCACCACCGAATCCGCCACCAAAGCACAGCACTACACTGACTTTCCGATGTGCCTCAACGCACGTTTCGCTTCGACGCTTACATTCAGAGATATTGGAGAGGGTTTAGGGTACGTTTTAAACATTAACTTAAAGTGCTGGTCAGAAATTACACGCGCCTCCTTGGTGTGCCTAAAAGAGACTATGATTACTTCCAGATAACGAAAATCTTAATACATAAAAATGTATGTTCCCAGTGAACTTCTTCCAAGTCATAAAAGTTGGCATTTATTTAGTTAATCCAGCTTGAGATACAGGATAGTTTTTTGTTTCCAAATCACTGCTGAGTGCCACAGCAAGGCATAGCCGGATCTGCTAGTTTCTGTATAAATTTTCTTTTGATAGTTATGAAAGTTTTATGTTTGTATTCGCGGCGTTTTATGTTCTCTCTCAAGATCATTTTGCGTATAGCGTAAACCTGGAAAGAGGACATAAAATTCGCCTAGTGTCTGTATTCAGCGAATTATTATAACCCACTTCCTAGAAAGAAAACCGTGTCAGTTTCGGTGAAGATACTCACACAAACTTGAATGCCTTGCTAGAATAATAATTCATCGCCATCATCGGGTACCTTCTTCGAAATAAAGTTTGGCGATCAACTAGTGAAATTCCTATGAATCTCAGCAATAAAATAATATTCATTTATCCCTAGCCGTGACTTCGTCCGAGTAAAATTGGGTACAAAATAGACCCTATTAGTGTAAAGATTCCTCCATAAATGGGCTATCTAACACTGAAAGAATATTTCCAACCGGACCAGTAGTTCTTGTGATTAGCCCGTTCAAGCAAAAAAAAAAAACTCTTCCGCTGTATGTATTAGTGTAGATTATCGATTAATAATATCTACCATCGCAACTGTAGAGTACAATGTTTCTACAGTATTCATTACAGAACTGTAACAAGATAAATCTACACACATTATAAAACCTACCGTAAGACTAAAAGTCGTAAATGGCGGCCTTATCTCCGCTTTATACTACTTTTTTGACGCGAGCTGAATTTTTAAGGGTACAGCCGTTAAAATGTTATAAACTTGAAATTTTAAGGTTAATTTTTCAAATTATGAAGGTAGCAGTCGTTATAATTTATTAAACCGGAGCCAGACATAGATCAAAGTGTTTGTACATATTTGTCCGTGAAGTCCACAAAGTACTACAAAACTTTGTGAAGTTACACAAAGTCCCCGGCCACATTACATGGTCATTGAAATGATCATTTGAATGACTGGCTCCGGCATAATACTCGTTATAGTTAAATATATATATCGACTAGCCCGTTGGCGCAATTGGCAGTGACTCTGTCTTCCGCTCCGGGATTGTGGGATCGACTCCCGCCTACAAATTGGATGTATATGTATTTAAGCATGTATCTCTCTTCTTCCTAGCGTTATCCCGGTCAAGTAAGAGGGTCCGCTTAAATTTCAGAGGATGTGGCTGTAGGGCGAGTTACGATTAATATCACTCAGTGACATTAACCGGTTCCCACTGTTTTACATGCCTTCCGAAACACGGAGGAGGTCGGATATCAAATATAAACCAGTTTTAGGATGGGTCACCCATCTATCACCCGGTCGCAGCAAGAGGTACTTAACCTAGCGATCGACTTAAATGTCGACCACTGATTAGGCCACGACCTCCTCGTATATGAGCATGTATGCATTTATATGTTTAAACGATGTGATCCTATAAGGGTTTTTTCCTTGTAGCTATGGAACCCTAAAAAAGCCTATGATTGGCATATACATTAACAACTTTGAGAGTTTTGTCATTACCGTGTACGCAAATGTGTTCTAGAAAATGTACAAATTTTCAAAGATAGCGTCAGTTAAAAAGGGTGAATAGAGGTCGGGATCGCAAACATGTCTTCCGTGTGGGACTTTGACAACAAACAACTTAAATAAATTAAAAAGAAATCCGAACACCTGTATATGTAGGACAAACTGCGTATCAATGGATAGGTATGATTAATAGATTGTAGGGGCAGGTCGGGATCGCAAACATGTCTTCCGTGTGGGACTTTGACAACAAACAACTTAAATAAATTTAAAAAAAATCCGAACACCCTGTATATCTAGGACAAACTGCGTAACAATGGATAGGTATGATTAATAGATTGTAGGGGCAGGTTGGGATAACAAACATGTGTTCCGTGTGAGACTATAACATTTTTTTTTTTTTAGGTTGCCTTACTGACGACATGTCTTCTATCTTTCTTACCTTGACAGGGCGAGGCAGGTCAGGGTTGTATATTTCGGTACACTTCCGCTATATATTTCGGTGGAAAAGCTAAACTTGAAATAAATAACTTATAAGATTCATATAACTATTGCAATTAAATTTCTGAATAAATGCATTTGGGGGTGTCACGTAAAGCATTTTTTTTTAAGATTTTTAACACCCATCCCCCCTCCCCCATTTAACGCGCGCCATAACAAGTACCGAAAAGTCGCTTTACTACCTTTGTTATTGTTTTAGTTGCATTTTCGGTAATAATAACAAGAACAAGAGATGTCTTACAGGCAATAAATGCTTCTTTATGTTGTCGTATTATCACTCGCTTAGTATGCAATACCCCCCCTCCCACTCCAAATCGAGCTTCGTAATACTTGAACGGCCCCTTTTTCATTTTTCATAACTATTTTAATACTTGGCTGTGGGCATACAGACGTACAGGAGAATTATATATATAAAGATAATTCTCAGCATAGGTTCGTCACTGAAATTCTTCTGCAAACGTATATCACAACGCTAAAATTTTTCATCTTATTTTATGCGGACAAAGTTACGGGTAGAGACTAGTACGTTTTCGCTTTTGTCGGTAGTCTTCATTATTACTTTGATTCTCCTATACTCATATTATAAAGAGGATAGATTTCTTTGTTTGCATTAAATAGAGTTAGAAAACACTGGGTCGAATCTAAGAATTGTTTCACCATTAGACTCCTACATAGTCCCTAATAAACAATAAAATACAACAAGCCGCCATGATAGGTAAAACACCAGCAGAGCGTATGACGTAACCGTATATCATAAATGCGTTCCTATAAGCGATCGCAACGTTTTAAATTGCTCATTCAGAAATTCAACATTTGACGACTGCGATACTTACAATCGCGAAAACGCCGAGGTGACGCTTGGTGGAACGCACTGTTAACATAAAGTGGCGTCATGACAACTACAAGTGTTTTGGAGGGAATTTGAATCTTTAAATTTATAATGTTTTTTTATTTTATACAGAAATATGAATTTTTTTGGTACTAGTAGATACTTTATAAACGTATTTTTCCAAATTAGTCGTAATAGGTTATGCCTCTTGTAGAAGTTAGTTAAGGCGGACAGACGGTCGGACAGTGCGATATTATAAGGGTTCCTTGTGGGACTACGGAACCCTAAAAAGTGCCGCTTTGCAATTCAATACGTGCCTTTTAACCTAATTTCAAATGATACGCCAGGCTCGTGAGTTCTCGTGTCGATATCATATTGCTGCGCAATGATTGCAAACCGCAAAATCCCTGCAGGCTTTACTCAGTACGTTTAATACTAGCTGTTTCCAGCGACTTCGACTGCGTAAGGTTTTACTTTCAATCTGGCCCTATCGAAAAATTCATGTTTAGCGGATCTACTAACCATAAACTTTTTCAAATAAAAAATTGACTAAAAATTGATTAATAAAACATTATTTTTCCATTAAAAAACTGGCTAAAAATCATGATATAATTATATGTTGAAATGACCAACACTCGCAACGCGCAAAACGTGCGTGTGTGACGGGATAATACATATTATGTTTGTCTGTCTCTGTGCGTATATGTATGTGGCAATAACTCAATGTCATAAAAATGGATACAAATAGCCTGCAGCGCTATGTTTTACTTTTTAATAGTTGGTTTTATTAACCAAGATTTCTTATAACTGTCAGTAACCAGCCTAAACACAAAATATTATTCATACATTTTGTGTTTATTCATACATCTTTATTTTATATCACGCTGCAAAACATTTTAACAATAGAACTGTTTTGTTTAAATAATATTTATATAAATAGAAAGCGATAAAGTATTATGGTCTCTATTTTATGTATATATACTTTTGCAGGACCTGGCTGTGTGTGTGTGTGTTTTTAGGGTTTCATAGTTCTGCAAGGGACCCTTATAGTTTAGCTCTGTCCGTCCTTCTGTCCGCTTGCAAAGGCGCCATACTCCTAGGATTTATAAATTTGTTATTTACCGTGTTGATATGACATGCTAAAACTAAAAGCGAACCACAACTTTTGAAGTTATTTAATATCTTTATAGCGTATGATAGGCGAGGCGCGGGTTCCGTATCTGACGATACAGAACCCTTTTATGTAAGCGTGACTTGACACGCTCTTGAGCATTTAACTACTAGTTTTATGTGATAGTTTATCTGAATTTTTGATGTTTGTCACTAAGAAATTCGTTATTGAAAATGGGTCATATGAGTCGTGTACTTTTAGATTTTCTGGACTATATTTAAAAAATAGGTAGAGTGTACTTAGTAAGTAATCATTCAAAAATTTATTTAAATTCCATCTTTTATTACAATTTTATCTCGTATAATTACACTTAAACATATATATATATATCACGCCAACTTCTGTCATAAGTCATACATAGACTATTCATAATACTCTTTTTAGGGTTCCTTAGCTACCTTCAAAGTAAAAAAGGAACCCTTATCGGAACACTCCGTTGTCCGTCTGTCTGTCTGTCAAGACCCTTTTCTGAGGATCGCGTAGAGCAATAAAGTTGCAAATGCGGCCAAGTACCGAGGTTTGCTTTACCTTAAAACTGTGAAAAAATCAACCATCTATGTATGCGCAATCAAAAGATATAGCCGCCTATGTAACTGTCATTTCCCATACTAGTACATTTGGAAAGGGAATCAAAACTTAGAATACTTTCCGTTGACTTAAAACAATGAAATTGGGCAAGATGCTGATAGCCGTAAGTTTGTGAAAATGAAGTTCAAGTCTTAAAATAACCCGGTAAAGATTATGTTATGGTACGGAAGTCTTAGTGCGCGTGTTTAAATCGGACTAGTCCGCTTTTTTGTAATATAAAATATTAAAGGAATGAAAGCAGTGGGGCAGACAATTTGCCTACAATGATTGCCGGTGCATTACAAGATTCTTTAACAAAATCCGGTGATTATGTTAAAGAATCTTGTAATCAGCACTAAACCAGAAGACGCTGAAATATTAGTTAACATAAATATTACCAAAACATAAAGACAAAGAAACGGATTTGTTTAAGCATAGGAATCCAATCGCGTGCCAAGGATTTTGAATTTGTACTAGTAAGGAAAAATAAAACTGAATATAATATACCATGTAGGACTACCTTTTGACTGGCCCGTTGGAGCAGTGAACAGTGACCCTGCCTTCCGCTCCGGAGGTTGTGCGTTCGATTCCCCCTCCGTTGCGCTCTCACCGCACCCGCTGTCACCGTTACTGACACCGTTTGCCACTAACGACAACTTTCTGCAAAACCAAATGTATTCATCTTATGGGAACTATATGGATGACCATAACACACGCTAAACAGGGGTAGGCTAACACCATAATGTCATGATACTGTGTGACTGCGGGCAGGGATGGCTAGGAGGGAAAAGCTTCCTGACATTACACATTAAAATTAAAAAGATTAAAAAAAAAGGCAAAATATATTATATTTTTTTATTGTGTTGCTAAAGAAAAACTTCATTTCGAATATCTTTAACAATGCATTGGATGTTAAGAGCCCTCCCTTTTATAGAATATTGATAAAGACCTTGTGGCCCAAACCCCACCTTAAAGGCCGGCAACATATCTGGGAGCTTTCTGGTGATGCAGATGCCCATGGACGTTGGTAGTCACTTAGATAAACCGCCTGCCCGTTGTGCCCCTTGTAATAATACGGAAAAAAGGCCTTACATTAAATCTGGAGCCAGGCTGGGGTCACTACACCTTCGTAGTGCTGTCCTTTTCTCGACATCATTTAGCAGGTTATCACAGGATCTGGTCTTCGTCATTAAACCTATAAAAATAAAAAAATATTTATGGTTAATAAAGAAAAACATATTTATGGATAATATAGAGATTATTGAGGGAAATGGAGTTGATACGGTGACTTGAGATAAGAGTTTTGCAGCGCACAAAACCCAAAAGAAGTGCTGCATCAGGAAACACGCCGAGGCGTCATAGTAGACTTGCAAAACTCTAATCCTATGACGCCTCTCACTGTGGCGAAGAGAAGTGAAAAAATCGAAGATAATTGCCTATATTGCTATGTAAAATTTCAAAGATATAGACTATACACTATATTATAACATCACCCTAAAAGACTTGTGACGTCATACTTTCAAAATTTATTGACAAAAAAAATGTTTCAAAATCATATATATTATAGACATCCTTTTTAGGAATGCATTATTTTATTTTATTTATTTTTGGGAAACAAACAGCAAAATATTCCATTAATTGTAAATTAAATATAAACTAAAACATAAGCCAATTAAGCTTCCACTTAACTCTTATAGATTATATATAATATAATAATAATAAATTTCTTTATTGTAAAAACCATACAATTATTATTACATTAAGTAGCCCTGACTTCTGAGATAGTTATTAAAACCGTGTGTCAGAAGTCAGTTTCTTCCCTTGCAATTTACAGAGGTATATGGATCATAATCAAGTTCATACTAACCAACTGCTGGATATAGGCCTCCCTATGCTTCTACAAATCCTATCCCTTGGCAATCTCATCCAGCCACCTCCCGCAACTCTCTTTATATCATCCGTCCATCCACCCCTAAACAATCCTTTTATTAAAACCAAAAGATAATTTATAACAGAAATCGAGATACTGCGAATGTTTTAGTTTTTTTTTATATATGGGGCAAACGAGCAGGCGGTTACTAGAATGACTACCGAAGCTCATAGACAACTGCAACACCCGCGGGCACACAGATGTGTTGCCGGCATTTGAGGAATTAGTATGCTCTTTTCTTGAAGGTCCCTAAGTCGTATCGGTTTATAATTCCGCCGCTAATAACTGATTCCACAAAGAAATTGTGCGAGGTAAGAAGTTTCTAGAGAATCGCACGGTGTAGAGATCTTAGGTGTAACTGTCTCTGATTTTGAAATAAACTGATTGTTGGGGACCTATTCTCTAACAGGGCTAGGGAAATAAGTAACACTGAACTTATGTTATTCTTCATGCACATAGATGTCCATGGGCGCCGGTAGGCACTCCGGTGCCTGCTGCCTGCTCGTCTGCCCCCTTGTAACATAAAAAAAAAAGATATTACGATTAAGAGGTTTAAGAGCTTTCAAAATTTAACGCGGATTAAGTTGCGGGAAACAGCTAGTAAAGTATATAACGTTATTTTCACGTATGCGATATCCGTTATAGTAAAATTTCAATATCATATACATTGTATATTATTAATGGACGGTCAGGTCGTATTGCATAAACATTAAACATGGATAATAACGATAACGGGCAATAAATAAACATTAGCTCAATATTAATAAATTCTTGTTATTTACCGGCCTGGGTGCAATTTCGCTCGCAAATATACAAATATTTGCGTATCATACGAATGATATCTACGTATTGGACTTGAATTGATAAGTATCTATTGGATTTGTTAATAAAACTTTTTTTTTTCAATTTAAAACAGTTTAGATATATGCCTACTCATCGGCACAATTAGCGGAACATGAACTTTATTTTGAGACGGTTTACAATTATTTAAATGAATTTTTATTAACGAGTTCTTACCTCCCTCGTGCTCTTGTTAAGGTCTCTCTCCGTCTAGGTATGCTATGAATGGTCTAAAGAAAAAACATGTTAATTTAATTATTCTTTCATGTTTTATTATTATTTGTTGAAAAATAAAACTAATTATTATATATTTTCCTTTTTCATGTTCCGGTGTGTGCATATGCATACGTAGATCTATAACTTAGAGGTAGCGACATGTTTATAGCCGAATGGGGCCGGCGCGTCTGGGTACCAGTACCTCTTTCTCACATGAGATCGGCCTATTATTGGCATATTAATTTTAATTATTGGGGTATTAATTGGTGTAGCATTTTTAGTGTTATTAGAGCGAAAAATGCATAGGGGTAATGGTGGTGCAGATGTCCATGGGCGTCGGTAGTCCCTTCACTAACCCACACGTTCGTTTGCCCCTTGTAATTAAAAAAAAAGAATGGACTTAAGTAAAAGTAATAAACAAATAATTTGGCGATAGAATTCTGTTTAAGAAGTGTTTAATGGCAAATAGACTAACGTAATTACAAAGAAATATATCTTCTATATATGTATATAAAAGCGAAAGGTCATCTATAAAGAAATCTTAAAAACCGCGGAAAGAGCAAGGATTAAATTTGACGTGGAGGTTAATAATTAGTGGACATCCGCTAAGAACAGATTTTTCGATGGGGCTAGTTAAAGGATTACTAAGGGCTCTCGCAAGTTTAAATTTCCGCAAGTTTAAAGTCGCGCTAAACAGCTAGTATTTATAAAGGTAAATATAAAAATTTATTGATAAAAGATTAGTAAAAGCTTTTCAACAAATCCACGCTAACTTACATCAGACTTTTACAACTTTTATATATCTATCAATTAGCCTTTAATAGCCCACTGCTGGGCATGGACCTCCCTCTGTTTCTGCCACTCTCCCCTATTTTTCGCAGCGCGCATCTAGCCACTTCCCACCACTCTTCTGATGTCATCAATATATCTAGTAGCTTTTAATCGCCCACTGCTGAGCATGGGCCTCCCTTTGTTTCTGCCACTCGCCCCTATCTCTCGCAGCCTGCATCCAGCCACTTCCTGCCATTCTTCTGATGTCATCAACCCATCACGTAACGGTCAACCCGAATTTCTCCAACCCAATCCAGGTCACCACTCGGTAGCTTCTCAACACGACCTGCCATCTCTCCGTCTAGCCATATGTCCTGCTTGACTGCTGCCAGCCCCACTTGAGCTCCACCATCCAGGTCCCGACGACCAAGGTTGTAGAGATCGTGGGGGTTCCGAGGATGACGTCAGATGGCAATCGGTCATCTTAACTCGCCCCACAACCACACATCCTCTGCAATCTGAGAGACCCTGGTACTTGACCGGGATAACGCTAGGAAGAAGAAGATATAAGGTTTGATAACCTGAAGGAACTGTATTCTTCCATAGATAGATCAATTCAAGAAAGATTCGTCTTGTTATGGCAAGTTCGTTATAAAATTTGTCTAAATATCCATCCCTTTTACACTCTCACATCACTTTTTCACTCATTACACATACAAAAGAAGAATTTAAATTAAAAATAAATACATACTTTAACATCTACTTTCCTAAAAGAGTACACTGGAGAAGTCCCAGGTACGGTGACGGTGAATCTATGGGATGCATCAATGGAATAAATTCATGTCATCCTGCTGCGTCAATCAATAAAAATCTTCTTACTTGTATACTAAAATCAAAAACATTTCCAATAATATCCATCTAAGAATGAGCTCATAATAGAATCGCATCGTGTAATCACCTTTAACGCTGCGCTGCCGTTTGAAAGCTAATTGAGATATTGGAGTCACGTACTCCATTCGGCGAAGACATAAAGCTTTTTAATGTCATTCGAACTGTCCAACTCCGGCCATTGGGAACCACGCGAACTCTACACGCCGACTATTTCTCAAATGGCAGAGGAATTACGCTCCAGTGAGATTTATTAGTTTTCTGTGACAATTGATTGAAATTGTTGTACTGTTTTTTATTTTAAATAGATTTTTTTATCTTTTTTTTTATTAGCGTTATCCCGGTCAAGTACCAGGGTTCGCTTAAATTAAGGTCTTGGGCGATAGAAATTTCATCCGGGGCGTCAGGGAGGCGTGCGACAGCGATCCTCTGGCGTCCTAAAACTAGCTAAAAATAAAGGATAATTAAAAAAAAATGGCCGCCGCGCCGATTTTCAACTCGCGTCTTTTGAGAAATGAAATGACATTTTTTAAATACGAAGAATTCTAATATTAAAAACATAATAAAGATTAAAGATTCCTGCTTATAATAAATCTCGCGTGTACGATACACATGTGAGATATGCAACAGATATGCCATGATTACTAAAGCCATTACAGACGGATTACTATGTTATCACATTATCTATTAAGCTGCTTTTACCACCTAACAAGGTTACATCACATGGCGCATTAGCAATCAGTCTGTACCTACCTTAATGACCTAAATATGAACAAGTGAAATAGTTAACCATTACAGGATGATAAATAAAAAAAAATGCAGATTTTTTTACATGCCACCTTCAGAATTAGAAGCGCGCTCTTAAACCTACACCTGGGTCACAATTCCCGGGCACTGCTATGGTCCTTCCTCTGCAACGCCATGGACCCGGCACCCGCACGGTGAACCAATGGAATGCTAAGAAATTCTTCTCTTTTTTGGATTAAATTCCGGTGATTTTTAAATTTTTTTACGCAGAACCCTTGATATTTTCTATTATTTACACAAATTATATGATATACTCGTGTGTCGTGGTCGGCATTTGAGTCGATCGCTAGGTTAAGTAGCTCTTGCTGCGACCGGGCGATAGAAGGGTGACATATTCTAACACTTGCTTATGTTTGATATGCCAGCTTCTCCGTGTTTCAGAAGGCACATAAACCAGTGGGATCCGATTAATGTCATTGAGTGATATTAGTCGTAAGGTTGTAGAAATCGTGGGCTGAGTCTTCCCGGTGGCCTAAACTCGTCATTAAGGGCCGGCAGCGCATCTACAGGCCTTCTGGTCGTGCAGATGTCGCACTCCGTCAAGCGACGAAACGTGACCATTGGGAACAGCTTACCCAGAAAGTCATGAGTAACGATCCTCAGCAGTGAGGTAGCGATTAAAAAGAAGCTGATAAAGTTTTCATTCTAAAATAAAAGTTTCTTAAGTGATAGATAAAAATAATTTAAACGGCGTAGCGTTTAAATGGTTCTATCACAAATCTGTGATACTGGAGCCAGACATAGCTCAAAGTGTTTGTCCATTTTTGAACTTGAAGTTTACAAAGTTCTACAAAACTTTGTGAATACACAGCCACTCAACATGATCATTCAAATGAAGTTGTGTCTAGCTCCAGCATGACAGAAATTTAAGTAACTTTAAAAAAGAGAACATAAATTTTAAGAAGGTTTTCGTATATTTATTTACTCTTCTCTCTTTGTTTTTTTAATAATAGCGCGGTTCAAATAGTCCATAATTTTTTTGGTATCTAGACACATTTTCGTATTTTTCAGAACGGCTGACAAGATTTCTTCGAAAATCTTGAATACTACAAGAAACAACGCGAGCTTAAGAATATTTTGAGTTTATTTGAGAATTACGGACGTTGAAATTATTTATTTGAAAGATTAGGTGTAATAAGCTGGGCGAGTGTTGCAATATTATTTTCGCAGACTGGAGCTAAATAAGACATTTTGACAAATGGCCGCCTGTCGCTCAAACCCTTTCTTAATGAAGGAAGAATAGACAACAAAACGAATGAGCGTTATGAAAATAGAACATGGAAATATCTCACAAAGACAAGACGATTAAATATATATATACATATATATTAGTATACTACTATATATATATATTATTATTATTGTTCCCCAGCAGAAATTTTAATTATTTTTCAATTTAAAACTAATTTATCTTTATATTATTATACTATCATTTCGAACAACATAACCTATGCAACCATTGTCTGGGGCTTTAAGACCTGATGATACATTTTTACTGGGCGATGAATGTTGGACTATTTTAGTTCCACCGAATAACATATACAACTTCCCATCGCCTTTAAGGTCTAGAGACTGATTTAAGTCATTAGCGTTCTCAAGAGGTTCCTTCATTTGAGGCACACTTTCGCCAGTCAACATGGATTCGTCGACTATGCAGGATCCTCTCAGCAGAACAATATCACATGGAACTAAGTTGTCATTAAGAGAACGAGTTAGTGAGACTATGTCCCCCGGTAACAACTGATCACTTATAATCTGGCGCCATCGTCTATTTCTGTACACGTTAATATTATACGGTTTATTTCCCATTTTCCTTATTTCAGCCATATTTCTTAACTGTTGCTGTACCAATGTGCATTCGAACATAATCAGCATGAACAGTGTAAAAATGGAATAATACCAGTATTTATCTAAACACCAAAGAGCTACGCAGAATACTTGGAAAACGAAAAAGGGGGCTGTAGCCCTCTCTTTAAAGAGTTCCATAAATTCTGGCACAACCTGTAAGTAATTGTTAATTGTTAGAAGTTTATAATGTATATAGGCATTTGTGGCTAATGTTAATAAAACCCGGGCCTTTTTTTATGGGGGCACATACTGCCCACAAAAAAATTCGACAATATCAAAAAAATTAAGGAATTTAAAAATTATATAGGCGCATAGAACCTTGTCCACTCAGTAGACGTTATCCATCTCTTGAAACTTTATTTAAACAGTTGTTGTTGGCCATTTTATTTATTATACAAACCTTGTCCTAATAACAAAAAACACAACAAAAAAGAAATTATCAATTTGGTGCAGCAGTTTTATGCACGTGCATAAGCCAAGCACAAATATTTTTTTTAGAAATATATAATTACATACATAAGGATAATACACCCAGACTCGAGGTGGGAATCGAACCCAAGACCCCGGAGCAGAAAGCAGGGTAACTGCCCACTGCGCCAACGGGCCAGCCATTTTGAACTTTGTTTTGTTTCATTCCTCTAATTTCCGGGAAGGTTTAAAAGAAATGTAAGAAAGGAAATGTCGGAAGATTATTTAAAAATACTAAAAAACATGCAGATTTGTTCGCTACTTAGAGTTACTTCAAAGACGTTCGTTCTAGACGTATTTCATAAAACATACGACCAGTACCACGGTTTGTTGAAAAGAGACAAAGCATATTGGTTGATTGACTACTAGCAGACGGGCCAAAATTTGAGCAAGACAACGTCTACCGGGTCCGTTAGTAACAGCTATAATAATAATAGTCTAACTTGCCCAAATGTCTCACGCGCTATCTAATACATTTTCGTATCAATCATTCGACACGAAAGCGTGTGAATTCTTTACCAGCTACGCAAATTCGGGTTAACCTAATCAGAAAACCATTGTGCCATTGTGGTAAAGAATTGAAGATGTACATTATCTTTTCAGATAGTTCAACTTTCTTCCAGTTTGGAAAGTGATTCATATGTAAAAGATTTGAACTCAATTTTGTAAGTGAAGCAAGGGGACTGGCGGTTTTTAACTTAAAGTCCGAACGAGATAGTAGATATTTTCTGTTCTTTTTTTATGTTACAAGGGGCAAACGAGCAGGCAGTTCACATAAGTGACTACATATGCCCATGGTCATCTGCAACACCAGAAGGCTAGCATATGCGTTGCCGATCTTTAATGACGAGATTAGGCCAGCGGGAAGTCTCACAAACCAAACGAAACGCGACAGCAACACCATCACTAGACCAAATTTCCAAGAATGTTTGAGAAAATGAAATTTATATTACCGATTCGTTTTTATAATTATTAATATAGAAAATACTCCTTTATTTTGTTCGTCTTGATTAGAGAAAAAATCATAATTTATGGACAGTTTACCGCCAGTATCACATAATCAATCAAAGCGCAAACAGTGGTATGATCTATCTATGTATTAAAAAGCAATACGTCACCTAATACGAAATCTCGAAAACTGCAGGACGTACAATGAGGAAATTTGACAGGAAAGTAGTTTATAGTTAGTAGGCATTTGTCAACAAAACATTTTCCGATAGGTCCAGATTAAGGACGTCTAAGGACACGCGAAATTTACCCTGACGAAATCGCGGGAAACAGCTAGTTTATAGATATACACATAAGATAAACTCACTTGCTGCACCTCCTGCATGTATGCATCCAGTGGATCTATTTCATCTTCTGCCTCTTTCTTTTCCTCGATCTTTTCCTTTTCTTTTGCTTCGCCATCCTCTCCGGCTACATTTTAATTATAAAATTTAACATTCTCCCACCATTTATGAAAGCTCTATCACCAAAGATATTTTCACAATCAAAGGCATTCTGACTGACTTGGTTGTTAAATAGCATTTGTAATTAAATAGTATTTAATTGTAAATATGTAAAGGGAAAACTTTAGGTATCATTTTACTACAATAGCACTGACTTAGGAGTATGAAATTTGGCACATTTATAGTACATATAGAGCAGGATAGTAATAGTATTTTTTTCATTATATAAATCATGTTACACAGTTATATATAACCCTGGCCCCTAAACTAGGTAAGCCTGTACCTTAGGAGCCAGTGCCAGCCAGTGAGGATGTGCAAATACTAATAGAATTGCTAAAAAAGCTTTTTAAGTTAAATCGCGGAAACAGCCAATAATGGATAAAATCATGTCATACAAATGGGTAATGGGAAATGGACTTGATGACCAGTAGTAAAATATATATAGCGAACTGTAACGCGGCGATAAAAACTTATAAAAATATTATTTACCATTACACAAGTAATGGTAAATATCATAAATGGGTTTCTACAAAGATCAAGAGTTTATCTGTGAAGTTCGTTAGTCTGCTAAGTTTTAGTGATTCAAATCAACACAAAAGGAGTGTATGTTATACTAGTGCATAATAAGTATAAAATATACTGCATAATTTGAGAAATATATAATGTTTATGTGAATATATAATGTAGATTAAAAAAAGTTTCTTGCGATTTAAATAGATAGATACATTTCTGAACATGAACTGCTCATTATTGTAATCTGAAAATGGATGGATGGGAATGAATATGCTTTTTGACTTCTATCGACTGTTCAGTCCTTATGGCTACTTTCTGTATTTTTTTTAATTTAAACTTGGAAGTAATAACTTCACGTAGGTAAGTCTTCGTTGACTCGTCACTGTATCATATCAATAACGACTTAGGTTGGTTATAATTTTAAAGATAATAAATTTAATTTGATCCTAATCTTTAATGAAAGATGATTGATATTTTAATTAAGTATTTAAATTAAAATAGTTATGAACGATGTTTTTAACGCGATAACGTCTTGTAATTGTAATCGATGAACGCTTGCTACGTTCACGAAAAAGTGTCACGTTCCACCTCAGCCGAGCGTGCAAGCGCGAGCACGAAAATAGCGATAGAGAGACACGACCGTTCGGCATTATCACATAAAATTATCGTCCGTAAACCGATTTTTTAATGGGATAATTTCTGTTACAGAAATACGCGGCTCTACTAGAGAAAGAGAAAGTGGGAGCGGTGACCCATTCTAGCACTGGTTTATATTTGATATCCGACCTCCTCCGTGTTTCGGAAGGCACGTAAAACAGTGGGGAGTCAACGACCCGCGCCGCGCTACCAGTTCTTTTGTTATACGCCATGCAAAAAAAGCTGATCGAAGTACTTTTAAGTTTTATTTACATTGAGGTTTGATGTAAAAATATTGACAAAATTTGTTTCTGATTTTAAAAATCGCATTAGGACAGGTAGTAATAATGATATTATGCAGTATTCAGTTAAAAAAATGGAAAAAGAATTATACATTTTAAGAAAAAACTGACGAAAAATTTCACTACTGAGAAGTCTAGAATCGTGTACTGAACCCATGGGATGCCTAATATTCTTCCATAAGAGTGGTAGGTAGGCGTAGGAAGTCTTAGCTGCGCAGCATTAGGGAGTGGACCGTCATTAAGACGGTCCAGGATCTTTCCCGGCTAGCCAGGAACGAGAAATTTAAGAAACCGACTTCCAACCTTCATTAAATGGAGAGACATAACGATAAGACGAAGAACATTTTTAGAAAGCTTTCTCTAAAGTTTGTGTTCAATAACTGATGTGCTATTAGCCCGTCTATTATACATAAAAGAAGTTGATGTAGTGTAACGTGTAATTTCAATTCTTATTGCTGCTTTATTTGTGTGATGCTTATAAGATTGAGTTGTTTTGTTGTGGCCAATCTAAGGCATAGATTATTAAGACCCTGTTATTGCTGGAACTGGTAGGAAAGGGGTGAGTACAAAATACCGAATATGACTGAAATGTACCAACTGATCGAAACCCCATATAATGACATTACATTATTAAACACGCAATTAAATTTAAGTACAGTACCTGTGTCACTTCTATGTAATCGCTGAACCGAATGATCTTCTTCTCCTTTTACTCACATTCACGTGATACAACATGTAACATAGATGATTCCATTTCAATATCGGTGTCGGGAAAAAGGCGTAGAAACAAGCGGTGAAGGTGTCGTGGGCTTCCTTCAATATGGAATTGGTCATTTCCAGAGCAAACTGCACGTAGCATATCCTTTGAGTCTTACTACGTCTTTGTTTCCGAGGCAGCATTGCACACGTAGGTGCATCCTCCGCCATAACGCTTTGGATAAAGTTTCGTATGTCCGCTATTGACTCAAAATATGACATGTAATCTGGTGAATTCCTCTTTTTAACGCTCTGTGGATAGACCTCTTTAATGTAGGTCTTAACGAGTCTAAGGCCAGCTCTGATTATGTACACCAGCCTTTTTTGGTGTTTCATTATACTAAGCTTTTGGTAGTTAATAGGTATTTGACCGTTAGTGTCTAAAAGTATTTCTTTGAATATCCTCCAACTCCACTGCAATAGTGTTATGAGAGATCGGAAACATGTTACTGTAACCTTTCTGGATATGTTTTTCGTAAGGACTATAACTGGTTCCCCTGGGTCCATATGTTTGATCGGCATTGGATGGTCGGGACCCATAACGTTGTACAGTAAACAAGGTATCTGACCAGCATTTACGTCTGTGCCATTGTTTGACTTTTTAGAAGTTTTGAAATGGAAGCCAACATCATCGTTGATAACCATCGTTTGACCGGAAGAGCCGCAGTCTGAAGAAGGTCCGTTGATTGCGGCTGATATCACGTACCATCGCCCAGCCTGTAAATATTGTTAGTTTTATTTTGTTTGAGTCATGCGTGAGGAATTTATACTTTTATACGAACGCATTTTAATAACATCTTTTTGTCATCAGATAACTGTTACCATCAATATTTCTTATTTACAGTTTATAATAATAATATTATTACTTACTCCTATCGGCAATGCTGACTCAAACATTAAGGGATATTTATCTTTAGGAACGCATTCGTAGAAAACATCATCAGTCTCAAGAACTAACTCCCCATCTCCCTCTTGATCTCCACCGTCAGGACCGATATCTAATATTCTTATCTTTGCAGTATACTCTCCGCGGCCTCCGTAGAGCCCAATTCCACCTTAATTATGAAAAAAACGTTAATGCTACGTTTAACTCTTTATGTCTCATAAAGTTCTAAATTCAAGCCGGGAGTAACATCTGATCTAATTTCTACGTAGGAATTTAAATACAGTATAGACATACCAGAAGCATACAGTTCAATCCTATAAATTGAACATTCTAAAAACGAAATCTAAAAATTGGAATAAAAAAGGTGTAGACACAATGTCTACATAAACTACATTAGGGTTACATATATTTTTTTACCAACATATTCTTCATTCAGCGCTCATGAAGGTTTGACTCTTAAAACTTACATATATGAAAATATAGACATGAGGAAAAAATTACAGAGCACGAAGTAAAAAAAAACGCACAATTATAGATACAGGCTGATACATTTTCTGCTAGATACAGACCAAACTTACTTAATATATGAGTTAATAGCGGAAACAATTGGTTACATAAAGCTGCCATGCTAGTAATAAAGCACGGCATTTTTTACACAAATATATATTAAAATATTTATAGAGATAAAAAACAAATATATTTTTTAAGTTACGTTATTTATAACAGGCAATTCTATTTTTTCTTAATATTTGTAAAAACAATATCCACGAATTAGTTACAAGAATTAGCAAAGTATTTTCCAATAATTGCGTAAAGAGTTACAAATAGCAGTGACCTCAGCTCGAAGATACATACAAGCAAATTATTGGGAACCACAGCAAGTACGAAGCGACAATGGAACATGACAAAGAATATATGAAAGTTTCAGATAATTTGACTCGTGAGTGACTAACACTAGATTCTGTTGCCGTGCCAATTTAATTTGTAATTTCTACATTTACACTTCTTCTACATTTACACCATTCTTATCGAGCATGTAAATAATGCATTGCTGAATGTGTAAATAGTAAGATTGTAGAAATCGCGAACCAATCGAAAGTGCGCGCAACAGTGTGGTCATAGATAGCTAATTTTATTACATGTTCTTTTCCACACGACACCATAGAACTCTTCGGGCAATATAACTATAAATGAATACCAATATGAAATCAAATCGCTTGAACTCACTGCCATTTAAATAATATTTATGGTTAAAAGTCGATCTCACCGCCTGTCTGAGTATGAATTTAATAATTACATCAACTAAAGTTGATGATGAATTCTTAAGTTACAGTTACAGGTGCGGAAAAAATAGGGAAATATCACACACACTGTATCGATTGGTGTATAAAGAAAGAGGAGCCCAAGATTATTTCCTTTGGTCTAAACAGTATCCGTTATTCGCTCACGCGTCAAATTATATGAATCTGTAGGCATAATATCATACCAAGCAAAATGTCACTGTCGCACATGAATCGAATTGCCTCAATCGAGTGTCCTGAGTAACCCCAACCACCACCGTGACTGTCAAAGCGATTTACAGTGAGATAGTCTTCTATTATTGGTATCACCGGTATTATGTTGTTATCGCGCTTACAATCCACCAGAGACGGTCTACAAGAATAATGTTCGTGATCAACAAGTCAGATAGAAATTAAAGAAACATATTAATATATTAAAATTCAACTTACTTATTATCATGAGCATACGTGAGTGAATCTAAGCAACCGAGCAAATGCAACGCGGCATGTATCCTAGTAACTTGGCATTTCGGCGTACTAGGTATTGCCAATTCTTGATTGAGAACCGACATGTTCGACAATGCTATGTTTTCAGATTGCCGGTCGTCATAGTTACTTATCCATTCGAATGTTTCCACGTGCCTAAAATCCTCCAAGCGCTTCATGCAGCCGTAGTGTGGATAATCGAATTCGACGTCCGCGAAAGCTTCGGGGTCGTTGATGCAACATCTCTGAAGTTTGTGCGAATCGAACGCTATGATGTTGAAGCATTTCATGACTCGCATCTGCGGTTGGTAACACCAGAGGACGTCGTACAGGGGGTCGAGACACGCGAGAGTGTTCACAAAATCGACCTGTTCGGGCCCCGTCCACGCGTTACATGTGCCATCGCTCTTATTTATGGTTATGCATTTAAATGTGTGCTCCGGTCGATTGGGAAGAATAACTGTAGTCAAAAATAATCAAAGAATTAGAAGTTGTCGAATATTCAATAATCTTCTTTCATTGTAATGGCCATTCATTAATAACGTTAATTAAAGGAATTTTGACCCCCTACCCACAGGTAAGTTTTTCTAACGGGACACTTAAGTAATTAAAGAATGTCCCTATAGTATAGTTTCCTTTACTAACCTATACTGTTGCTATTAGCAGTGATAGTTGAGCTGAATAGCGTATCTGTATTGATGAGGGCCTGCGAGACCTGGACGAACGTCTGATCACCCGATGCGCTGAGCCAAACTGCTCGGCATCCGTATCGTGGACCAAATTTAGGCACGCGGCCCGGCGTTGCGTACCATAGCGGGCTTCGTTCATTTCGCGGCTCCTCTTGTCGTGCTCGGCCCAAAGATCCTTTCTGTTCATGCAACATAATTGAATAAAATTTTATTTTTCCTTAATACTATACAATAATTTTTACCGCTATTTTTTTAAGTTAATTATTGCAAAATATAAGCATTATAGGATAATTGTTTGTATTTAATAGTAAGACAACGAACAGGTAGGACTGCTTTGCCGGGTTTGCTAGCAGTTAGTACCAAATTATAGTTTAGGAAAGTAAAATGACCTGGTAGCTGCCGAAAGTGAATAGTTCCCCTTCCCTCGTCAGCACAGCAGTGTGATTGCTACCCGCCGCAACTGCGGAAGCTCGCGGGACTCGAACACGCACCAGCCTATGATGGGTCCCTACACTCGTCATTAAAGGCCGGCAACGCATCTGCTTGTCTCCTGGTCGTGCAGATGTCCATGGGCTTCAGTAGACTCTTAGCTGTCTGCTGCCTGCTCGTTTGCCCCTTGTAACATAAAAAAAAAATCTGGTCTCATCCTATAATGACCTTCCATTCGTCTTCATCACGGTGGTGGATGGTTGATACGAACGTCTCAAAGGTTGCTAAAAGATGGTGCTTTACTAAATTACATTCTCCTTCATACTTATAAAACAGTATAGAAACACGTGCAAAATTTCACGTCCCGTAAATCAGTAATTTAAATGTAACGGGAAATTGAAAGAGATGCAAAGGGCAAAATAAATTCTGGCAGCATTTCAATCCTATCAACACCTTAATATTTCTGTCGAATTCTGATTTCAAATTCCGATGGCATTGCCTCGCCATCGATGAATTTTCAGATGCCCCGAAAATCTTTTTGCATTTCGGTTTAAATATTCTCTTGGGGATAAAGCGAAATAGCTCTTTTGTAGCGCGTATTTGTTGCCCTTCAGACTAACCAAATTGCGGTTTTGATAATTAAAATTGATAATTATTTATAAACAGACATCGTACCGGATACGCATCTCATGTTGTGTACGGTTCAGTACATAATTCTAGACTCCGCAGTGGTGAAACCTTTCATCGGCTTTTTCTTAAAATGTACACTTTCTTACCACTTTTTAACCGAATACTGTATAATATCATTGTTACTATCTGTTCCAAAGCGATTTTAATTCAGAAACAAATTTCTTCAATATTTTTACATCAAACCGTAATGTAAATAAAACTTAAAAGTACGTAACAGGGGTATTAACGCCAAACACTTAGAACGATCGTGCCTCTCTGTCGCTGGTTCCGCGCTCTCGCTTGCACGCTCGGCTCGTGAGTGCGACGGTGAGTCATGTTTTTCGTGCGTGCAGCTGGCGTTCATTGATTTATAAAACGTTATAACATCAAGAACTATTTTGTTACTAGCAGGGTACACTACTAGTTGTGTCTGAGTGATTTAGGAAAAAAATAAACTGTCCTATCTCTTCGTAGTTGGAACAAATTACACATAAATGTAATTTGGACCAACTACGAAGTTAATAATAAGAATAAGTATTGGTTGACTTGGTAAGAACTTCACTGGGAACAGATATGCTGACACTGGATTTTTATATATTAGTATAATCAAATGATTTTTACCTATATACAGATTATAATTAGGCCATTTTTTATATAACAATGGGACGGACAAGACGTGTAGCTGATATGACACTAGCCTTTTCATTTTGTATTCACATATGCACCAAGGTGCCCTGTCTGGAATGACTTCCTACCTTTCAAGCAAAAAGGTCGTCAACTTGGCCAAGCTTACTTTTCTTTGTCGGTCATTGCGTGCACCATCGCCTCCGACCAGACATAGCCGCCCACAGAAAAACCGTGCACCATGAAGGAGATATCATTTGCAGCCAATAGTTCCAGAATGTCTCTGCCTATTACCTGAAAAAAAATACCACTGTGAACAAACCGGCCACGCCACGATTCAAAGCTTTGCAAAGATTTTCTCCAAAAGTAGGACACCGGATATCTTCTTCTTCCTAGGGTTATCCCGTTCTAGTACCAGGGTCCGCTTAGATTGCAGGGGATGTGGGACGAGTAAAGATGACCGATTGCCATCTGACGTCATCCTCGGAACCCCCGCGATCTCTGTAACCACAGGACTAAATTACGTCATAGTAGCAATACCGATAGACATTTAGCACATCTGTGCTTGCATTGTAATCTTACAATGAATCTTTTACTGAAGATAAGTCGATATATCCACTTTTATCATTTAAATTATAATTATTACTAATATTACATATGTTTATCAGGAAAAAGTCATGGTAATTCCTGGGAGAAAACTTGCACATGCGTCGTTGGCCTTAGATACCTAGTTACGTATTTACGAGTGTACGTGTTGACAATAGTGTTCACAGATATTATTTAGGCCTTGCACAAACATTTTTGTCTCAAGAAAATGGTCGTGATAGGCCAACAGATTAAAAGAAGACGTTTCGATTAAATTAGTAAAGCTCAAAATGTCCTACGTGGAACACTGGACAGTGAAGTTACAGATTATTAATTTTACGTTTTTATTTTACTTAAGTATCCCACTAAGTATATCTTTTGTTTCTTACTTTACCTACGGTTTTGATCGAATGAATATATATAAGCAAATATATAGCAAAAATTTGATATTTTTCAGATCCATTATTTGAACAATTATCAATACAGATCTAGTAAAATGTATGGCAAGTGATCCTAAAAAGCAACGCTTAACTCTTGTTAAAAAATATATATATATATATAATTACTGGGAGACATTTTTGTCTAACTAAAATATTTATTTTTAGTAATTTACATATATTCCGTGGTCATATTAAAAATTTTTTACTTAAATTTTAATATTTTTTTTTTTTCTTAAATAGGTCAACCCTAAACGTGCTCTCCAGAGCAAGAAATCCTACACAGTTTGTTAAAATGAAAACTGTATTTTTAAACAACGCAGCCCTATGTATTTGGGTTATTTGGCCATGCTTATTAATTAAACGAATTGGGGATAGAAGCATGGGATTACATACCTAATTAGTGTATTCATTAAGAAGATGCCTATTGAATCGCGGCTGGGTGAACTTGGAAGGACAGCGGGCCACATATTTTTTGGACATCGTATCCATGATGTTAGAAACTTTGTATAAGTTTGATGTATGTATGAAACGAGACGAAAGGAATTTCTTAGCATTCTATGGATTCACCGGGTCTATCGCCTTGCAGAGGACGGGACCGTAGCAGTGCTTGTGACCCAGGCGTAGGTTTAAGAGAGCTCTTTATAGTGATCACCTTCACTGCCAGGTTTCCCTCTCCTGCCTAGCCAAATCCGGTGATCCTACTAGTGGTCAAAGTTATTTAGAAGAAAGGTAAAATAAATTTTGTTAAAGAAATAAACAATGAAGTGAACTTGAGATATTGGACCACATTGCTTAATATATGTAACATCTCATCTATTTCGTTACATTTTTTGTTTAATATAACATACAAACAAACATTACTTTTTAAGTGTCAAGTTACATGCAAACATTATTTTTTAAGTTTTAATCAGTTCCAAATCTTTAAGTTATTTGCTAAGATAAGGGCCTAGCACGAACATTCTCGATAGCTTTACTTACGTTTACGTTTGAAACGGAACGTGAAATGAAACATTAATCCTACCGTTTTTACACAAATTAGTTGCTAAATGTTGGACGAATGTCTCTGAATCAGCACTCGCACTTACCAAATCCTCGACGTTACGGTCGTGTATATTGTGCAAACCGGAAACACGAACTGACGTTTCGTTTTGTCCGTGAAAGTAAGTAAAACTATCGAGAATGTTCGTGCTAGGCCCTCTGTCGAGATTACAAATATTACGAATTTGACTAACAATTAGCATTTTTATAAATAAATATATACAGGACTATATGACACACGGACGTCTGTTCCTAGTTTCACCGTCGAACGGAAGACGGATCGGAAAACAAACCGGCCACTAAATCACTGATTACGCCCTCGAATAATCTACTCCTCTACACCATTGTCTTCCGGCTCACTTTGGCTGATGTCCAAATTGAAATATATTACTATTACCTATGGTTTCATAGATGAGGTCGCCATTTATAATACCGTAGACAGACATAGCTCAAAATATTTGTAAATTTTTGATCTTGAAGTCCACAAAGTAATACAAAACTTTGTACAGTTACACAAAGTCCCCAGTCACGCTATTATGATCATAGAAATGATCATTCAAATGAAGCTATGTCTGGCTTCGGCATAAAGATAGCTTCAATGGACAGTGCATTGAAGAGTGAAAGGAAAACATCCCATGACAACTTGGCTGATATCCAAATAATATAAAAATTCTGCTCTAATGTTTTATAGATGAGGTCACAATTTAGTGTTCTTAAAGATTGACAGTTAATTGAAGAGTTTTGGTCTTTGAGGTACTGGTTAAAAAAAAAACATTCCATGAAACTTGGCTGATGTCTGTATAATATAGGAATATATAAAAATTCTGCTCGAAGGTTTTATAGATGAGGTCACAATTCAGTATTCATAAAGATGCAACCTTTTGGTTTTCTTTATGCCGGAGCAAAAGATACCTTCATATGAATAATCATGTAGTGTGACCGGGGACTTTGTGTAGCTGCGAAAATTTTTGTAGTACTTTGTAGTCTTCGAGGACAAAAATGTACAAACACTGAGCTATGTCTGGCTCCAGCATTATAATGGTAATATGAAGCTTTCATGTACATATGAACATGTCAGTAACCTGAGTCAAATTTTGAATCTAAATGAAGAGAAAACCATCTATTTTCAGAAGTGCATAGACTACAAAGAAAAAACTACAATTGTGCCACATTTCATATTCCTCTGTAAGTGCAATTTACGTAAAATAGTAGAGACAATTTTAGCTTCACTTATTAATCTATACTAATATATAAAGATGAAGAGTTTGTTTGTTTGTTTGAACGCGCTAATCTCGGGAACTACTGGTCCTATTTGAAAAATTCTTTCAGCGTTAGATAGCCCATTTAACTAGGAACGCTGTAGGCTATATTTCAAAATCGGCTGTTTTTCCCCTTTTGAGAGCTTCCGCTGCGTGCGCTGTGTAACGGTAAAAGTTTCTCAAAAATCATGTATGGCGGAATTGTTCCCCTTTAAAAGTTCTAAATAAAAGTCCGCGACAATATATGCCTATCTTTAAAGGTTGGCTCCCTATAACTGTTTTTATGCTAACCAAATTTGTTCTAAAATAATGCATTATTTGCGAAGGTGTTTTTGCAAACATGATATTGATCGTTATTCAAAACCAATTCTTTAAATACCTAAGTGATAAAAGTGGTCCACGCGAGCGAAGTCGCAGGGTACAGGTAGTACATAGATAATCTCTCTATCTCATACTTTAGAGATCGATGGAAATAGGTTTTTCTCTCAGATTCGTGGTCGACCGTGACGTCTGATGTATGTAGGGTACAAATGTGATTGATACCATGTCCCGCGTTCTTTGTCACCCGATTCCGTTTGACTGCCAATAGGTATCGTTCTAATAAAATTTTGGACATGTTCTTTTTTAATATTTTTTTGTAAGTATTCGGTTTCAAATTAAGAGTTATAAACTATACGCACGCACACACGCACTCGTCGATGGTCTCCTCCCCGTAATACATCCCTGCTCTACATACTGCCACAAATACCCTAACCTAACCTAACCTAACCTAACCTAACCTAACCTAACCTAACGTAAAGTGATTAGTAAAAACACAGGAAACAATTTATATCTCAGGCACCCCCACCACATTAGCGCTACCTTCAAACATCGCCATTACTTAGAATGCTCAATAATAATAAACACTTGAATTTTTCGTGACAATGGGCTAACTCCAATTTAAATAAAAGATGAAGATGTGAATCTGTAACTTCAGATCTCAGACAGCGAGATTATCCAGCCGCGACAGACGTGCAAAAAATCTGATGGCACTAATTTACTTGAAAAACTTTTCACGTCAAAAAAATAAAACGACACAAAAACACCGGTAGCTCCTAAGCCTGACGCACGCAGAATGTAAATTGGACCGGAGATTTTTATCATCAATTAAAATTGGCCGTAAATCAAGTAGCCTCAATATTTACGAGAATTCCTGGACGTCTCGATTAAAAGACCTTTATGATAATCCTAACCGATACAGATATGCGTATGAGTTTGTACGTCTTTTTGTATAGGACTATGGGTAAACGAGCAAACATGGCATGTCCAAGAATAACTCCTTGTATAGAAGAAGGCTGATGATTAAAACCGAAGCGTCAAGGATGCGTCAAGCCGAAGACAGGGTGAAATGGCGCGATTTGGGGGAGGCCTATCTCCAGCAGTGGACTGCAATAGGCCGATGATGATGATAAAACAAGCATGACGATCACCTGATCATCTGACTTATCAGTTTGATCATCATAAGGTTCACAGGAGTCTTCTGATAGACATATCTACATGTGTTGTGCACCTTTCTTAAATAATCGCATAAGTCTAATGTGTCTCATTGTATAGAAAAAATGGCTAAAAGCGTGTCAAGCAAACTGAGCGTAGAACTTTCAGTCGATTTCTTAGACGTACACTATACCCCTCTCTCACAAAAGCTTGATTCCTAATATTTAAATTTAATATGTATTTAGTTTTTTATCTCTCTATATGTCTCTTCTACAGGCGATATTATTTGGCTATTTTTGCAATATGTTTCGTATAGTTACATCGTCTAATGCAGCGTTTCCCAAACTTCTCCGAGGCCCGGTTATTTATACACTATTTTTTGCAAATACTAGTCTTTGTCAAACACTGCAATGATCACGAATTATTTTCTTTACTTTAAGTACAATACTTTGACGTCTGTAAATTTGTAAATTTCTTTATCTACTTTCATAAGGATTTTTCAAAGATAATCGAATATGTCTTAAAAATATTGAATCCTCGGGAGTCCTTAAATAGTGGCTCCCGATTTATGTCTGTTGTCTATAAAGTTTTTTTTTTATGACGGATAGGCGAGCGCTTGCCTGCTATCTCACTCACACACTCACTAATTTGTGTTGATGTAGTCTACGTTGTAACGCGCTTTGAACCTATCCAATCTTGCCTTAAAAATACCCATGTTATAGTGGTATTAGACGTGAGTGATTGTGACGTTCCGGGGATGACGTCAGAGTGCAGTAGGTCTTCTTTACTTGCCCCACAGTCTTGTGTGCAATCTAGTGGACCCTGGTACTGTCCTGGGACAATTTTAGGGAGACGAAGATGCAAAGTAAGTTTTTGCATTTTCAAAACTACGTAGCTTTTACACGGAATCAAATGTTTTAGCGAATAAATCCGTACCTCTGAAATACGCAGGCTGCGATGCGCTTTGGTACAGATTTGCATTTGTTGTGTGTATTGTTCTTTGATTTTTTTTTATTTGCGATTTTACAAGCGAAAGGTAATCGATATAAATCATATATGTCAAAAAAAAAGTGTTTTTCAATTTTTCTGATGAGAAGTATAGTCTTAACCTTTTGTCGCCAAAAACTTTTGAAGTTATTTAATATATACATTTATAGCGAAGCAGATACGGAACCCTTCTATATAAGCGTGTCTTGACACGCTCTTGACCACTTTTATTTCTTTTAGAACTTGTCCCTTGGGGGGCTTTAATGTATGAAACAAAATTTGCATTTGTGAAAGATTTTTGACCCTCCCCATGTAGTGGGCCATAACATTTTTTGTTTTCCCCCTTCTACCTCCCTAAGCCTAACATTTATCTGACCATTTTCACCTAAAAGTAATTGCTACCGAAAAGAAGCTAAAATAGCTTTGTTATTAATTTAATCATTTTTACGTTAATAATAATTAGTTATTAAGATAGTAACAAGAGATTCAAAACCCCCTCCCGCCCTTGTAACGCATCGTAACGCTTTACAAGGCTCCCCCTCCCCCCAAATTGCGTTACGTTATACTTAAACGACCCTTTGACCTGTAATTTATACGAAAACATCACGTAATACATTATGGGCAAAACTTATTCTATTAAATTTTTATAAATTGACAGTAACATATATAAAATAAAAATTTGGAGAACGGTCTTGGAGTTAGGAAATCAATGGAAATACAAGGTTCACATGTGTGTAGGTAATTCATAATATTTTGGATAGATGTCAGCACACGTACATTGTCGAGGTTACATAGATATAAACCGACGGTGAAAGCATTTTCTCTGCTTTACGATAGAGTGCGCTGATAGTCTAGTAGTTCTCCGAATAACTTTAATAAAAATTTATCTTTTTTCCTATTTTTTTGGTAATAAACTTTTAAATTGGAGCAAGGGAGTATATGGTCGCAATGCTGTCACGTCAAGCGAAGGTATTGTTCTCGGGTTTCTTTCGGTTTGTGAGAGTTCTCCATACTCCAAGTCCCTCCTTAAACCAGAAGTGATGAAATTTTAAGTTAAGTTACAATATTAAACTTAAGTTATGTTTTTAAGCAACAATATTAAAATTGTATAGCGTTATTTTGTTAATAAACCTTTATAAGGGCCGCTTGTAATACTGTTACAATTTTGTTAAGATTGTCAAAAAGTAAAGCAGGCGCCTCGAAACATAAAATAAAATAAAATAAAAATAAAATATAAACGGTACCGAAGAAATCTCGAAGTCCGCGAGAAGTACAAAATTTGGCAAGGCGGTAGTTTATAGTTAATAGACAACCGCTAAAAGCGGATTTTTTGATAAGGCCAGATTTAGGTGAAAGGCTCTCGAAAGTTCAAATTTACGCGGGCGAAGTCGTAGGAAACAGCTACGTATTGAGTAATGTAGTACCATCCAAATAAGCTTAAAGTTTATGCTGGTCGTTTGTCCAAAAGAATCGAGGTTCGAACTGGATCAAGTGGCCATCATATAGTCTCAAAAAAAACGTTTCATATTATCATTTTAAACTTAAAAACATTGGGGGTATCAAGTGTGTGTAAAAGGTTTTTTCTATTTCCCAAAGGAACTCTAAAAACTCACCGTATAAACAATATAAAGTCGTCCACAGTACCTTCTCACTAACAACATAACCATGTTAGCCGAGTTAATACATCCACTCCCATTAGGTTCGAGTCCCGCGCCGGAAAGCATGTGTCTCGGTGATTTGTGACGCGAACGGACGGATTAAGAAAGTGGGGGTACGGGATTGTTGATTTGTCGCATCTTTGACACGTAAAGTTTGAGGATTTAGAGCCGCGGTGACTCAGAGGACATTCCACCACAGGACATCTCGCCGAAATTTGAAATTCCACCCCTAAGAGCCATCGCAACTTTTTGATAACAGTACCAACTTATTTGATGTTTGTTCGTCAACATTCGACTTTGTAATGATGATGCATACTTTTTATTGAGTAATATGGTTTGTCAAAAAATAAACGGTGGCAAAGTAAAAAACAATTTGGGCAATCCTTTACTCTGGGGAATTTCCAGGTGTGTTTTGGATTGTTTGTTGGTGAATTACTCCGTATTAATCTTATATACAAAATTCTCGTGTCACTATGTTAGTTACCGTACTCCACCGAAACGGCTTGACCGATTTTTATGAAATTTTATACGCTAATTCAATAGGTCTGAGAATCGGCTACTAGCTATTTTTCGTACTCCTAAATGATAAGGGTGGCCCACGCGGACGAAGTCGGGGGGCACTGATAGTAATCTATATAATTAATAATATTAGGTACTATATTATTATACATAATATTATATATATTATACATATATAATAGCCTGTGACTTCACCCACGTGAATACAGTGATTGTGTTCAATGTGAAGGATTTCCATCTTTTGTGCGGAATCCTAATTATTCAGGTTAAACTAAGGAAGTCCGTGTTATTCTTTGTAACATCAGCTTTCTACCAGTGAAAGTCCCGTTGAAATCGGCCCAGCCATTTGGCTTGGGCTTGCGATTATTCATTACAAACAGACAGACAGACAGCCAAAAACGAGGAGAATTTAATGAGAGATGGCACCAAAAGCGAGGAGAATTTAATGAGAGATGGCATCTTGATTGGAGTTATTTTAGTCTACAGCAAAATTCCTCCAGCAGTACCTCTCTCACAAGAGACCAGCGTCTAGTGGCGGCAATACTGTCACGTCAAGTTATGGTTTGATTGTCGCGTTTCGTCCGGTTTTAGGGAAATCCCGGTGGCCTAAACTCCTCTTTAAAGGCATGCGTAGACCCTCTGGTAGTACAGGTAATATTCCCTTTTCCCCTCCTACTAAGCTTAAATTAAAAGCTTGTATTAGGAGTGGGTACGACAATACCCCAACGGAGGTGGGGTTCGAACCGGGTACCTTGCGTATTTCAGTCCATACCTTACACCGTTGAGCTATTGAGGCTTAAATCACAATTTTAATAATATTCATTAATGAGGGTCAAATACGATGACGTTACCGAGGAGCTAGGGCGGAGTTAAGCATGTCTTATTTAAAAACCCAGTCAGCGGGCGTCGGAACAGTCGTTTAAACCTGTGTAGAGTGCACCCACTACGTGGCCTGCATGCTTGCCACGGATTGTCTGACTCCTAAAGCTCTTTCCTACCAAAGCTTAGTAGATGTTATAAATGTAGACATTTTTGACTACCTTCTAGTACGTTATAATATACTAGTTGTTACCGCGACTTCGTCCGCGTAACATTAGGTGAAAGATTTTAGCGTGATAATGTTATATAGTCTATAGCCTTCCTCAATAATTGGGGTATATAATACTGTAAGAGTTTTTAAATCAGTTCCTGAGATTAGCGCGTTCAAGCAATAAACTCTTCACCTTTATATGCTAGTATAGACTTTCTTTTTACGTTGCTCCACAGTATAGACTATGTTGTATATACTAAATATTAATTATGTGAACATTTTGACTACCTTTCAGTACGTGATTTTGCTAACAGTACGGAGTTTTTAACTTAAATTTCAATAGTCCTTCTACCACGCTGCATGATATCGGTTATCAAAATCAGCGTTTCCGTAACGATCGGGATTCGGGACTTGGAGACCTTCAAAAAGGAGCAAACTCTCTTCTCAAATGCCTGCAACACTTATGCGAACCCACCGTTTTACAAATAAGTTTTGTAAGCCTAGCGATGATGCTTTTGTTTCAAGGCAAAATATGCGTTGAGACGCAAGAGAAAATCAGCGCATTAATATGCCTTAATAGCATAAGTAATTCATATCATATTGTATGCAAGTTGACTTTTAAAAGCTCTTTTGAATCGTCAAATACTTTAAAAGCTATCACTAATTCGGCAGCATGGAGCCACGAGAAGAAGCAGCAAGGAACTCGTTAAGTTAATTTCTTTCCGGCTTTCATTTCTTTAACAGAAATTTTGTTACAATTCACAGAAACCCACACGAAAGCTGTAAGTCTTCACGCGGGCCCACAGCTGTTTCTAATTTATATAACACCACAAAACCCTGGATATTTCAGACGGGACACTAAACAGCTATTAAAAAGTGTCTTATTTTAGCGACAAAGGAACGGTGTTAGATTCGATTTAAAGCGCGATGTGTTAGCGCCGTTCGCTGGCCGCTTTGAAGACGACTTTACAAATGGCCGAGACGAGACGCCGTGACAGCACGACGCATTGTCGCAGCTGATGTCACACAAATATAATGTGGAATTGTTTCGAAATAAATAAACTTTCTTCAACTTTTCTTTTCTATATAGAAAACAAATTCCTTCTTCTGTTATTATGTCATTGAATTTAATTAACCATGCTTATCTTCTACAAGTCGCTACCCGCAACTTCGTCCGCATAAAATTAGGTGAAACATTTTAACGTGATGATGTCTAGCCTTCCTCGATAAAAGGACTATCTAATACTGAAAGAACTTTACAAATCGAACCAGTAGTTCCTGAGGTTAGCGCGTTCAAGCAAACAGACAAACACTTCAGCTTTATATATTAACATACATATGAAAGCGAAAGGTCACTTATCATGAAATATCGAAAACAAAGTTTTTTTCTTCTTAAAATTTGTTTCGTCACCAGAAAGTTTCTTATAGAAAAATACATAAGTGGGACACAGTGAAAAATACACAGTGGGAAAAATTTAATGTATGAATAAACACAGTAAGTATTTAAACGTATAACCTAAGTTTTTTACATAATAATTATACTGTTTTTTTTAATGTTACAAGGGGCAAGGGTTTAATAATTCTTATAGTAGGTGTATGTACATCAGTAGGTGTCAGGAACGTCGTATGTAAAAACCAATTATTTTTTTACTATTTATCTTTTTAGTGTTTTTTGAAGGCGGTTTCATTTTTTATTTAGAAATACTATCCAAACCATGTCAAGAGTATAATATTAATTTATTCCAGTTTTCTACGAAATCAATATTTAAACCATACGCGTGAGTATTATAAAAGAGATTTATAATCAGGGCACCACGGTGAACATATGCAAATAACATGAATTGAACGTCAAATGTTATATACAAAATCTTTTAAGCTAAGATACGTATTTTCAAACGTGATATCCGCTATGAGCGGACTTTATGTATTTTTAAAGTGACCTGGTAAAAGTTTTATCATGTTTTATCGTTTATCGTAGGTACTATCTGTTGGAAATGGTGTAGTGAGTTTAAATATAAAACAAATAGCTTGATAATGGCTGTTGGCGTGTTTGGGCGTTAACGTCAATCGTTATTAGGTATGTGTTTCGAACATATATGAATTTTATATTATATGACGCATAATTTGAATAATTTCATTCTATTTATAAACATTTAAAAATGTGAAATAAATCTTGATGTATTATTTAAAATAGTGTATATTTGACATAGAAGGAGTACTTCTTATAGGGCCGAAACGTGAAGTTAACTTTAACACATATAACGACCAAAATATTACACATTATTAAAAAAGATATCTGCTTAAAATTACTTCCGAAAATTTTGTAAAAAAACCTGAGTTAGTGACTTCATTTGAAGAAGTTGACTTCATTTGAAGAAGTTGACTTCATTTGAAGAAGTTGACTTCATTTGAAGAAGTTGACTTCATTTGAAGAAGTT
>JANCMC010007202.1:6954752-6980686 GCA_024363005.1 Charaxes varanes | reverse complement strand
GAACTTCAGGTGAACTTGACTGACGAGCATGAGGCTCACTTCAATCACCTGAAGATAATAGACCCGCCCATGGACAACAGTAGCACCATGGGAGTTAGTACTTTATTACTGGTTCTTCAGAAATTAGTTTGTCCGTCCTTTTACATTGTCCTAGATTCGATTCTCTGGGCCATCGAGATGCGCAATGCTAGCACAAACTAAAAAAGTCTTAGTGGGCCCTCCGTTAGATAATATTAAGCATACCTTAAAATATCCTTTGACTCCTTTTTTCAAAAGGAAACAAAAAGAAGTGAAAAAAGATAATAAATGGCCAATAGCGTGTAAAGACACGCTTATATAGAAGGGTTCCGTATCTGATACGCTATAAACGTATTTGTTAAATAACTTGTAAGTTAGTTGTTGTCTGATGTCGTTCAAAATAATTTTCCTAATGAGTTTTTAGCATGTTCAACCTGGAAACTTTCAAGTCTCTACGTCTAATAGTTTGGAAATGCTAGAGGGCGTGGGACACCATCTTACGGGCCGACAGACGGACGGACAAAGCGAAATTATAAGGGTTCCTTGTACTACTACGGAACCCTAAAAAAGTGAAGTAAAATCTTATGCTTCGGTAGCAAATGTTTATCTCGGCACAATAATAAGTGCGGGCAATAAATATTTTAGGATACCAGTGTGAATGGAAGTCTTGTCGTTTTATTTCTCGGGTTGACCGCTTTTATGGGCGATATTGCCCGGCGTGCGTAGGATGACCACGTTATTTAGAGGACACTCCCTCTTTCAACGTGACATCTTTATACACTTTTTATACAAAATACAATCAAAAATAACACCCCAAAGGACACACGTATTTGTTAAAAATCTCTGTATAAGTCGTAAGTTTAAAGTTATTGGTGTAATAAGTTGTTAATAATTTACAAAAGTGCGGGTAGAGATTTTATTGTTATTGTAATTTACTATTTTATTTTTTGCCGCGTAATGGACAGACATTGTAGTACTTTGTTAATAATGTGCGCGCAATAGTAGGGGAGTCCAAGGGGAGATTTTGCACTATACTAGAGTACGTCAGAAAATCATATAGGGACAATCCTCGCATCCTGTAATGTGAACCCATAATATGGGAGAGTTCGTTATGGGACCCTTCGAAAAATTCGGAAGCGTTAGAATAATATGAGGTAAGTTAGGTACATGGATTATAGCACTGACGTTACCATTTCAATAATATGGCAAATTAAACGTAATATAAGAGAATGGGAGAGTCGCAAAGTTGTAAAAAAAACATCACCAAAGTCCATGCGGGATAAAAAAAAATATTTTGAAAGAAACGCTTTAAGAATTGCAGAAAAAATATAATCTGACGATTTTCTCAAGACAATGCAGCTAAAGCCATCAGAACATAACATAACCTATGTTTTCGTCTTTGCACGTGTTTTAATCCACGTAATCCAATAGACTCCCACAATGCTTTAGTAACAACAAATTTAGCACCACGGCCTCCCCTACTACGATGGTTATTTATGCGACAATAAGAGAAGCTGAGGACTAAATTATAAGTTTTTGCTATGCTAATATTGCCCAACGCACAATATATTTTGTTTACACAGTAAGAGGAAGGTATATATTTAAAAAAAAGCAGTATGCTCTATCCATTAGTTCCCTAATCGTCTTTTACAACATCCATAAGGACTAATCCACGTAACCAGTGTTACTGTCCAAAATTGGACACCTGGCAAAATTTCTGTCACTTCTTTATTAATACTTGGCAATTAATATAACATACGGTTGTCCCGATCACGTTTTGACATCATCCAATACGTGTGGGTAAATGAAAAACTTATTGTTACAAATAGATAATAATTGCATTTAACGTGCGTAAAGTTTTGTTGTGATGTACTAAAATTCAGTATTATTAATATCGCCTATAACATCAACTACATAAATTGATAACTAGAGACCAAATTTTGCAAGTGTGGCCTACCAATATTTAATTTCTTAACGATGTGGCGCAAGTGGCCGCAGTGCCCGTAACCCCTTTCTTTGCGGCCCGCGGCTGTTTGGTAAATGAAAAACTTATTGTTACAAATAGATAATAATTGCATTTAACGTGCGTAAAGATTTCACGTTGTCACGTCAAGGGATGGTATTATTGTCGCGTTTCGTTCGGCTTGTGGGACTTCCCAGTGTCCTTAAGTCGTCAGTAAAGGCCGGCAACACATCTGCTAGTCTTCTGGTCGTGCAGATGTCCATGGGCATCGGTAAGCACTTAGATGCCTGCTGCCTGCTCGTTTGATAATATTATCTATGTGTATATTAAATCTCTTTCGTAAACAACCATTACATCGTATATGCTATATTTACCTTTTACTTTTTGCATGTTTTTCGCCGTCAGATTGTTCCGTAACATATACCGATGTTTACAAACTGGTGTGCAAAAATAATGCCTGCGAGCATGCGAAATTCGACCTAAAACTTTTACTACTAAAGTAAAATTTCGTTTAACACATTGGGAGGATATTTAATCAATATCGTATCTACTTGTGGATAGCACTCTTATAATGCTGGAGCCAGACATAACTTCATTTGAATGACTACTTCAATGATCATGTAGTGTGGCTGGGGACTTTGTGGAGCTGCGCAAAGTTTTGTAGTCTTCAAGAACAAAAATGTACAAACACTTTGAGCTATGTCTGGCTCCGGCATAACGGTGGTTATATATTGCTCACTAGACGTGACAGCATTGCCGCCACTTCACGCCGATCTCATGTGAGAAAGAGGTACTGGTACCCGGACGCGCCAACCCAATTCGGCTACAAGCATGGCGCTACCTCTAATTAAAATAATTGGTACTGATGAGATCGTAAACGGAAACACAAAACTACGTCGCATTCTCATTTCCAATTATGAATCGGAAACAAACGGTTTCGTTCTATAATCGTTGCTTTCGGGAAAATCGTGCCGAATACGAGTCACGTATTAAAGCGTTGCAATTTTCAAAACGTCTCTATTTACTCTTTGCTTTCATAGAGTTTTCGAAGCTTAGAGTGAGACATTTCAGTAATGAAAAAATACTTATTTACTATGTTTCTTGCAACTTTATCCGAGTGTAATTGCGAAAGCTATAGACTTCTTAATCTGAAAATCCTTATTCCTAGCCCGAATATAGCCATATAGCCATTGAAAAGCTCTATCGAAAAATCCTTTTGTAGACGCCACTACATAACGAGTTGGCAATGATATCGAGTGGAAAAGGTTACACCAAAGCAAACTAGATGGCGCTGTACGGATGACGATGATCGCAGTTCAAACGCTGAACATCTCCATACAAACCAACTCACACTAGCTAAGTTTCTACTTACTGGACTGCCGTGCCTTACCAACAGTTGTTTGTCGGTAGGTCAAAATAGGGATCGTAAGTAGAAACTTCGCTAGCGTGAGTTGCATTTTGTATGGTGCGCGTCAGCGTTTGTACTTCGTCCGTCGACCTGTCCGTACAGCGCTATCCCGTAGTGTATTGGTATATCCTTCCATTCAACATCATCACCATCTCTTTATGTAGCGGCGGCTACAGTAGTAGTCCAGTAAATTACTTAAATGTTTCTTTCTTGTCATGTATTAATTTGCGGTGAGCGACCAATAGATGGCGTTATTTTTTGATATTCAATAGTAAGAATTAGCTATCGTCTAGGCAGAACAACGTCTGCTGGGTCCACTAGTTATTAATAATAATATTACATGCAGTGGATATAGAGTAAATCCAATAACAGACACTCTATGGTCAAGATTTTGTGTTAATTACAAAAGCCAAAGTCCTTTTATAATATCCTGTTATATTTTATGTTACTTCCAGTAAGTATCTATCTGTATTTTAGAAAACATAAAGATGAAATGTGTAAATAAAAATAATTTAATAATATAATACATGAAATATATGAAAAACGGACGACTATTTCTATTTTCTATTCATATTTCCTTCTATTCTATCCATATTCTAGTCTATTCATATTCATATTATCTCAGCCAGTCATAGCTTCATTTGAATGATCATGTAGTGTGGCCGGGGACTCTGTGTAATTTCACAAATATTTGTAAAACTTTGTAGACTACAAGGAAAAAAATGTACAAACACTTTGAGCTATGCCTGGCTTCGGTATTAGGTAGGCAACTGAATGCTTGTGTTATAGGTAACAGCCGTCTGATATATACAAATCTATATATTTGGGAAATATATAAATACATACGTATAGATGAAGAGGTCGTGACCTAATCAGTGGTCGGCATTTGAGCCAATCGCTCAAAATCGATTAATGTCACTGAGTAATATTAGTCGTGAGATTGTAGGGATTGTGGGGGTTCCGAGGATGACGTCAGATGGCAATCGGTCGTCTTAGCTCGCCCCGCAGCCACATCCTCTGCAATTTAAGCAGACACCGGTACTACTCCGGGATCAGGCTAGGAAGAAGAAGATTATTATCTTCTATATCACCCTAACTCGCCCCACTGCCACATCCTCTAGAATCGTTAGCCTGGAGTCTTATGTATTTATTTTTAAGGAGTACGGAAATATTTAAGATGAGCCTAATATTTTGGTATCTCTCCCACTTTGGAATGGGTGTTCCCAATGGGGACTTGCTTGTAGATATTTGTAAATGCTCTTTTATATATCTTGTTAATACTGGTAGGTTGTTAACTGATATTACTATTTTAAAATCTTTTCTTTAATTTGTCTTAATCTTTCTTAATACAATTTCAGTTTATCTATCAATGTAAATTAGTAGTTCTAAACGTATTATTTTTCCCTTCTTTAATTCCCTCGCACCCAATCCTGCACAACGGGTGTGACAATAATTCTGCACTTTCAAAATCAAATCCGTTATTTTATTCCATTTAGCTATTAAGACTGTACACCCTATAAAGCTCTCTGTTGTAGCGCCACGCTTACAGTCCTATTGGTTTGCAGCCGAATTGTGATGGTGTGTCCGGGTCCGAGTACCTCTCCATACATAACATCGATGTGAAGTGACGGCTGTCACGCTAAGTCATGGTATTGTTGTCGCGTTATGTTTGATTTGTGAGACTTCGCGGGGGCCTGAACCCCTATTTAAAGGCCGGTAACGTATCTGCGAGTCTTCTGGTTGTGCTCGTTTGCTTCTTGTAACATAAAAAAAAAGTTTCAACAATATGGCATTGAGCTAAGACTCTAATCACTATAAAGATTTATTTTTCAAATCTCAGTAAAGCTGTCATCATTAGAACGCATGGGATCTGGGCCAGCAAAAGGGTCGGGATTAGAGCCATGCTCTACGTGAATCAGTCAGTGCATTAATCAGTAGAAACATATTAATATTATAGCTTCATATGTAAAGGTTAAGAAACGCAAGCGAAATCGCAGGTAACAGCGAGTTGACTTATTAGTAATCAGGCCATCAGGTATTCCGTATGCAGCAAGTTTACTCATTAAGCTGATGTGACGAACTGTAACCTATTTGGTGTCGAAATAATAAAAAATGACTTGGCTGTCTTGCCAGACCCGTTCAAAAGCTTTAGAGATGTCGAGAGAAACAGTCGTCGCTTCCCCGTGCTTGTCAATGGCTTTTTCTCAGGTGTTGCAGCTATCAACAACATCTACCCACTACGCCAAGCCGCCGCCGCTCTCGACTGCCTTGTGTGTGTACTCGTTTACCATACACTTTGTATCTTTACTTTATTCGTCCTTCCAACAGAGATGATTCACATCTATAGTGCGTCCTGTGGCGACCAACTTTGCAGAAGATTTTAAACAGTTCCTTTAACTCATCTTTCATACAAATCATATGCATTTCAATATGACTGTGAAGTAAAATCCACATGGTCAATTATTAAAAATAAAATAAAATTATTTTACTGTTAATTATGTGAATCGGTTCTTTCTAAGCAGTGAATGAAGTCATAATATAGGTCTTTAAACTTTATTTGGAAAATGCCATCGGAAGACCTAGTAACTTTGATAAATGATTTCTTTAGAAAATGATGTTAGACGTACTTGATATTTAATATCAAGGCCACATAGACGTTAGGGTCACTTTTAACGAGTTTGTGTGTTGGTTCCGGTTTGCATAAGTTCGTCCATATATAAAACGCGTGATAATATAAAATCGTCATCAGTACGTGGTCTGTCGCCTATTGTTCTTAATTCTTATATGTAGAACAGTAAAGGTGATGTAAAGACGTGAATATACCATTTAAAAAAGTCAACAAGTTCGAGAAGAGTGAGCAATAATCATACAAAATATTATAAATAAGAAAAAGCTTATTTTTTTCTATAGAAAATTTTATCTGCTTTAATTGCCCCTCCACAATATTAATAGTTTTGATTTTATCAATCAACTGAGCTCTGATGAGTCTACTGCAAAATAAGAGACGGTGGCTACAGTTTTAGTTGTTTATATACAGCAAAACATTTATAAGTGGGAACAAAGCCAGCCCAAACACTATCCCACAACCTGATCAGTTTTGTGGTACACTTTACTTAAAAATTATGATTTGTGCTTTAAAATAGTAATTTTACGTTATATCTAGATGTGCTGTGTCCAAAAAAATAATATAATTTTATAACCATTAAAAATTTTACATTACAATTTAGTATTGTTATTGTACTACTAACGCCATCTGTTAGAAAACCAAAGAGTTAAAATCACTGCAAGAGAACTAAACTAAATGCCAAAATACATCGTCTTTAATTCGTCGCCACGACATCTTCCCAGTAAGGGATTGAACCGAGCATTTTAAGGATGCCAGTATATATCCGAAACGCAATTTTGGTTTAAACTTGTTTAGAGTAAATTCTCGCACAATTGTTGACAAATTATTGAAGTAGGACATTGGAAAACCAGTATTAGAGTAGGTCATTCATCTATCACCCGGCCGCAATGAGAACTGCTCTACCTAGCGATCATCTATTGATATATGATGGATCTTCGACCACCTCTAATGGAAAATTCCCAACATAATGGATAATTCTTTCCTCTTGCTTATCATGGATTTTTCTCAAAGTAATTTTTCCATAAAGTTTATCTGTCCTCAATTTTAATTATAGTTCAGGGAGCATCAGTTATCGAACAGTATGCAATTCATTTTCGGACGCGAAATGTATACGAGGTTCAATTCAGTTTGATGGCCAAAGCTCTATAACAAAAACTGTGCGTGTACTAAATTGCTTACAATGAAATATTTCCCATAAAACGACAAAAAGGGGAACAAAAGACAACCAATAATGTAAATGATGAAGAAACGATTAATAATGGAACATTTAATACCTAAAAATTCATTAGGAAAATGATTTTGAGCGAAATCGGAGAGTACTTTTTGAAGTTATTTAAAAAATACCTTTTTCATGCAACATATACGGAACTCTTCTATATAAGCGTGTCCTACTACGCTTTTGGCCACATTTTTGTCATGTCTTTCTAATTATCTTCACGTTCCAAACTACATGTTACATTAAGGGTAAAAAAATAATTTACGCGTTCTAAATTCTCAAACACATGTCGACTGAAACACGCGACGACTCCATTCTACGGCCTTTGAAAATGCGCCACATCACTGGGCTCAAGTGCACTTTCAGGGTAAGGAGAGGAAGGTGTTAGTGGAATGAATCCAGCTTAATTAGAAAACATAGCTGGCTGCATGGTTTTCAGTGCGGCGCTTGTATGAGGGAATTTTGTCACGGCACATTTCGCGGTTGCTTTAATTAAATCGCGCAAGATTCGGCAGAAATGTATCGTCAGTTGGAAGCACTTGTTGAGGACTTTATCTACACGAATAAATGAATTGAATATAACGGTAAAGCGGACATCAATTCATCTGAGAGACCGTCAACAGAAATAATTAGAGGTAGCGGCACGCTTGTAGTCCTTTTGGTCTGCAGGCGAATTGTGCCGGCGCATTCGGGTACCAGTACCCCTTTCTTACGTAAATTGGGTGTGAAATGGCGGCAAAGTTTTCACGTCAAGTGATGTTATTGTTGTCGCGTTTCGTTCGGTTAGTGAGAATTCCCGGTATCCCAAACCCCTCCCTATAGGCCGGCAACGTATCTGCGAGCCTCCTGGTGGTGCAAATATCCATGGACGTCAGTAATATCGTAGACGCTGGAGGGTGGCTAGTCAGCAAATTTTCCTCTGTTAATACAAATACACGTTATTTTGAGAAATACTAAGTAATAAATCTTAGGGGCGATAACATATCGCCCTTGGTGTGTAAAATCTTTGCAGTGATTCCCCCCTAGGGGCGGGTGGCTAAAGTTGGAAATGTTGAAAAGAGTTGGAAATACTTAAACTTTGAAAAATGTAATATGTAAAGTTATAAATATTTTGCAAGCTCATATGAAATGATTAAAGCCTAGTCTTATTTTGTTTTTTTTTTTTTATTATATGTATGACAAGGGGGGAAACACGCAGGCGGCATTCGCATAAGTTACCACCGCCGCTCATGGACAACTGCCAAACCAGAGAGCTCGCAGACGCATAGCCGGCCTTTGAGGAATGAATATGATCTTGTAAGGTTTAAAGGAAATTCTATTATATTACTTATAATAAGTATTAATTACATCTACATAAATAAAAATGAATGTTGTTAAGCGCATAATTCGAGTCGTTTTCGACTTGACAAATGTGGCTAATTTAGCTTTTTCTATGTTCTTTGAGGTACACGGCTTTCTCTGTACCTTAAGGAACATAGAAACAAAAAAAAAAAAATTAACAGGAAAATGTAAACATTTTAAAACTATCTCCCTGGACAGACTTTTATCCAGGCAGCTAGGTTTAAAATAAAACATTTAAAAATATACTTTCCAAGCGAAACACTAGCCCAAGAAATTTAAGGTCAGGGCTCCAAGCTAAGGTACCTCCTCTGAATAGGGGTGGGTCCTGAACCCTACCTGACTCCCGCGTCTCTGTCACGCAATGTGACGCGGTGAAACACCGTGAGGTTTTAGTCACTTTGAGTCAGACATGACCCGCCGTCAGCCCGTGTGGCGACGGTGGTCTACGAACCTAAATGAGTGGTGATCTAGACTGATTTGAAGAAACCCTGGTCGTCCCATGGCTCGATGGGTGGATGATGTGAGGAGAGTGGCACGAGGTGACTGAATGAGACAAATCCGACTCCACTCCACTGCGGTTAAGAACGTCGGATGAAGGTAGAACTAGGATGGAGTTGGGCATGACACATGGCAAATGATGGCAGGTGGTCTACGAACCTAACTGAGCTATGATTTATACTGATTTGGAGAAACCCTAGTCATCCCATGGCTGAAAGATGGGTGGATGATGTGAGGAGAGTGGCACGAGGTGACTGAATGAGATTGGCAAGGGATAGGGGAAAGTGGCAGAAGCAAAGGGAAGGCTATGCCCAGTAGGGGTTTATCAAGGTTTGAAAATGATGAGAATGATATGTTGTTGCAGGCTAACTACCTTAATCGGCTGTTCAGTCAACAGCCTAGCCTCTTTAGTAAGGAATATCGTTTGTAATGCTAAGTGGGGCCTCAATAATATGCAAATAACCCCGTTAGCCAGCCTCCGTGCCGCGTCCAGGCCCAGATATGTACGGCCGTGCCCAATTACTGCCAGATTTCATTGCTACTGTATTTTTTATCCATGATAATTGAGGATGTTTTTTACCCAAAGTGGCCATGACATTACTATACGACTTTTTTGTTTTTATTTATATTTTAACCGACATTCGTCTGTTTCTACGACAAGCAACTTAATGACTGTACCATATAATATGTAAAAGCTGATTGATAAACAATTGTTTATATTTAATACCTGAAAACGTTGATATCTATATGTCATCTACTCAGGTTAAGACTAATGCTGACAGTGTGAGAAAGAACTTCAGGGCCTGGAGACGAGACCTCGCTGGCAAAAAGATTGAGGTATGATATATTAATGATTTTATATAGCTAGACATCGTCTGGAGGCCCAAATTTGGCTACATATTTTTAGATCTGCATACTAACTTAACTACGAAATGTTAATTCTTACATATTAATAACATACCAGACAATAATCAGAAATCATTTAAATTATGTATTTTTCTGATAAAATAAGATACATATAATTTTACAAACGTATTTATTTTAATATAGTGGGCGAGATTAAAAGGGATTAAAAAAAGGAAACTACAAAATAGACTAATCCGCCATGATAGCTAAAACACCCAGCAGAGCGCCTGACGTTACCGTATATTATAAGTGCGTTCCAAGAAGCGCAACGTTTTAAAGCGCTCATACAGAGTACTTAGTGCGAGTTTTTCTAACTTTTACGCGTTGGTAAGGTTTACTTCAATTTGTATGGAAATTGATCAGTGTTACAACTTTACCGCTAGGCGCGCTGATCAATCTCCATACAAATTTAAGTAAATTTTACCAACGCGTAAAAGTTAGAAATCTCGCACTTAGCACTAAGATATTCGACATTAGACGACTGCAATCGTTATGATTGCGGCGAAAACATCGAGGTAACGTACAATTGAACGCACTTAAATTTATAATATTCTTTTAGCTATATAAACGTTAGTTTCTGCAGAAATATTAAAGTTTTTGACAATAGATACTTGAGAACATTATAAACCTTTTTTTTTTTAAATTTGTCGTCATGCCTATTATGCCAAATTTAATACTCCTCTGTCCTCACATTTCTTTAAATTGGTAACGCAAGTTTTCGCTTCACGTATTAATCTATAGATAATTATATTAAAACATGAATCACTCATTCCACTACGGATAATGGCGGCGGTCGGAGGCATTCCTTTATTAATGGAAAGTACACATCGTCCTCAACGCACGTTTCGCTTCGACACCGAAGCATCATCAGGAGATAGACTCTACAAAGGTTATTCGTAAAAGACTTTTGACTTGATTTTCCCTCGTGTTCATTCGCGGATTAATGCAAAGTAGTTTAGCTTCTCATGCATGTCATGGATTTCCGCAAAGTTTTGCGCCTGATTCTATCACTTATTTATTATACTAATATTTAAAAATGTATTTAGAATAAGTTTATTAAATAAATGATAAACCCTTAAATAGTAATACTTTAAACATTTGTGGTATTGCATTGTATACTTTTACGCACATAGTGCTGCAGTTCTTTAGACATAAGGCTGTCCTTGGGCTCCTATTAAATATCAGTCTGTCTTTATATTTTACAAGTATGGATATGCGATCATTAACTTTTTATATAGTTGTGGATTGGTCTTTACAAACATCGCTATTTATAGTATGTATATGCTAGGAAGTGTAAAAACTCCCAATTAAAAAAAAAATAGGTCTTTTTTTATGAGGGCCCCGCTGGGTTTTAGTGGGTATTCTAGCAGAGCTAGCGAGTCCCACACTCCCGTTCGCAAATACTCCTAGGACATGGGATTATTTGCGAACGGGGCAGTGCGTAAAAGCTTTTCCCAGCGACAAAAAAAAAAATAGGCCTACAAGATTCATAGGCTAACCTTAAATTACTTAACATAAATGTGCTAAATAGAGAATTTATACAATGTAGTACACATAGTTTGCAAACTCTATAAACTTTGTAGAATCTATCTCCTATGTTGTTATGGAACGAAGCACGCGATCGTTTTGTCCATTCCTAGCTTTATAGTTGGAGAGAAAATACGATTATTAGACATACTTTTTTCTAGTGTTCCCAGACAAATGCCAATATTATTTGCTGAAAGAAATTCAGCATTCCTTAATTGTCTGAGATAAGTTGTTGCTAGGGTCTAAGAATCCTTCCATTTGACAAGGGTTTGACAGGTTAACTTTAGTGCTATTTAGTTTTTGGATAGCTCTAATAAAAATAAATTGGGTCCGATTTTCTGTATCAGAGACAGACCATTAAAAAGTTATATTAAAGTGTTACTGGAAAGTTAGAACTTTGTCGCATATTGTTGTATTTCGAGTATCCAATTGGAATCGATTCTAAGTCGAATAATTTCATCTGGACCACCAGCCTGATGGATAAGCGATATCCGGACCGAGAAAGAGATACGGTGGATAGGGTTGATCCAGGATAGACAACTGTAAATGCATTACTGAATTTACAACCAGAGGTGCCCAAACATGCAGACAATTCGCCTGCATATTTGCGTCTCGTCCTGTAAAAAATCCTAGTGATTTTTATTAAAGGTTTCGTTAATAAAATTATAACTCAATCCGATATTTGAAAAGCAAAGCGTTCAGAATTTGACAAGTTTCTAGATAAAACTATGGGTTCAGAAACAGCGGAGGTGTGTTTGTAAGTGTCATGATGTGTAACAGGAATTTCTTTACAGATGACACGATTGTGAACTTTGAAACGTTCATTCAGTTTTAGTCATGTTTACATAAAAAAGGAAAAATCTGAATTGTATTTGCTAAGGATTCCTTATTTCAAACGGGCGTAGTCCAGTAATTATCAACTTCCTTTCATTTCCTTTCCATTGCAATCTATTTTCAAAAAGAAATCTCTCAAAGCAAATTGCTAATACCCGATGGCTGGAAAGGGCGGCGAATGGCCCATTTCCGTAAGGAACTATATCTTTTTCTCTCCAAATGACACACGCCCGGCTTTGTTGAAAAAGAGCTGCGAGTCGTGAGAATAACGAGGAAGGGCCTTGTTTTTCGACCTACTTGGGAACGAGGATTTCGGATCACTTTCTTAAAGCTCACGTTAGAATGCTCGTATAATACTATAATGTAGTTGTTTTGGACATCCAGACAGGATTGATTTATCTTTTAAAGGAAATTGAAATGGATCTAGACTTGTCAGACTTTCAAAATAGGCTTTTGCCTTCAAAAGATATGTACGTATATTTACAAAACATAAAACCAACACATTAAAATAGACGGTAAAAGAGATAGTTAAACTATACAACCGAAAACTACAAAGAGAAAACTGGAAAAATTAGCACGGCAAAAACGGTTTCTCTAGCCTGAAGTCAAAATCGTAGTCAAAAAAAGAATTGCCGGTCGCGTCTTCATAAGACCAATCTATAATCGACGCGACCGATCAGTTATTTTTTAAGAGATGTAAGGATGTATATGTACAAATGTGTCCCTACAGATATGTTGTATTTGATGATGTACAGTTTTATGAAAAGATATATCCTTATAACTTTATTATAATATATTTACTGTACCTCTTCGCATTAATCTCCTACTATTTAAGGGTTTCTGGAAGAAATCTCTTTTAAGAGATCAGTTATCGTTTGTTAACAAAATTCTCTGTTACATATTTTATATTTGTTATGTTGGTACATTAATTGTAAATATATATTTAGTACATTTGATATAAAATCTGTTTTTGGATAACATTAATGCAACTACCATAAGATCTTGACATTGTATCATAATTGGTTCCATAGATTCATTTGGGTAATGAAGAGGTCGTGGCCTAATCAGTGCTCGACATTTGAGACGATGACTAGGTTAGGTAGCTCTTGCTGCGACCGGGTGATACATGGGTGATCCATTCTAGCACTGGTTTATATTTGATATCCGATCTCCTCCGTGTTTCGGAAGGCACGTAAATCAGTGGGATCCGATTAATGTCACTGAGTGATATTAGTCGTAAGGTAGTAGAGATCATGAGGGTTCCGAGGATGACGTCAGATGGCAATCGGCCATCTTAACTCGCCCCACAGTCACATCCTCTGCAATCTAAGCGGACCTTGGTGCTTAACCGGGATAACGCTAAGAAGAAGTTGAAGATTAATTTGAGTAATGTTTTCAAATATTAGGAATACCTTAAAGATATATAATCTTCTTCTTCCTATCGTTATCCCGGTCTTTAAACATACATAATGTTCGTCACTATACCAGGAGGCTCGCAGATAAGTTACGGGCCTTTGAGAAATGCTTCTATTCTTTTCCCTAGAGCTATCTCAATAAATCCCCGAGGCACTATTAAAGCGGTCATGAGGAAAACTGAAACGCGACTATTTGAACAGTTAGTTCAGAATGCTTTGGGACTCGACACTTAACACAATCCTGTGATTTCACAACTTCGGGTCAAGAAAGTCGCAGTCAAACGTGTTTATTTTATTATGCTTTTTTTACATTACAATACTCTAAGTTTTTTTGTATCCGCTTATAGTGTCCCATTGCTGGGTAAAGGCCTCCCCCTCATAAACCATTATTTCCTATCTTGGGCTACTTGAACCCACGTCTTTCCCGCAAAGGCTTCCAAGTTCCCTCGCCACCTCTTCCTCCGCCTACCTGGAATATGTTAAGTAGTAAAACGCAGTAACTTTAAGTAACATCACATCATCACCATCATGACCATCATCATCATGACCGTATTCAGCCACAGCGACTACCTGGCTATACTTTTAAGCGTCAATCCTGTGCTCTTCTGTGGCTAAGGTAACCGATTTTGTTAATGAAAGTGCGGCTACAGTCATTACACGTTAGCCCCCTCCGATTGAATTATATAATATGGCCGCTGATGGTCTGGTTTTCAATTCGTCACATTTAGTGTCCAGTTGTATATAGCGCCTTTTTTCAAAGTCTGGGACTTTTACGGCCACAACCTGCCTCCACTTTGGCCGATCTTTTGCCATTACCTCCCATTGTGACTGATCTATATCACACCTCTTCATGTGACGCTTCACCATATTTCTATACCGTAATTTCTGACCGCCGAGTTCCCGCATTCCATTCTGCAACTCTCCACAGAAGATGCGCTTTGCTATTCGCTCATCAGGCATACGTAAAATATCGGGCATATTTTACGTATGCCAGTTTTTAAGTTAAATAACTTAATTATTAAGAGCGATGCAGAGTGCGAATTTTCACTAGGTACTTTCTTATTGAGAGAATATATATATACATTTTACAAATGAACGTTTCATCGGTATTCCAACGGATACTTTCACAGGCGAAATGTGTAAAACTTATTCAGACAGTGAACGTACTTTGTTGCGAATATTTCAATTTGCTCCTTTTCCTTTGATATTCATACTTTGCCCCAAGTATATGGCGCCAAGTATGTAATATGCTTTCATACAAGGTTTGACAGGTAACCAAATTCAAAATTACATTTTAATCATTTTAAGTACTCTTATTGAAGGCGCACATATCAATACCTCCCACGTATATTGTTTTAACTCCACATTCCCAGCTTTGCAGTAGAGCGTTACAAACAACTAAATTGTAATATAACAGTCACTTTTTAATATAATATTATTGTACAAAATAATGTGATCGACATTATTGAACATGTAGTTGTTTACACAAATGTGTTATATAATGAGGCTTTTATTTCATTTTACATGTTTGTAAGCTCTACTGCGAAGTTGGGAATTTGGGATCACAACAGTTTACGTGGGAGATATCGATATGCATTGCCGTATTTGGACTCGTAATGTGCTGTTTTTTTGAAGGTGTCCTTAGATCTTATTAACTAGATAAGGGAACTGTGTAAAGACTTTTACGGGACAGGAAAACATTTTTCGACGTCATTTGCATGTGAATGACAATAAAATAATAAATTAAACCATGTCCTACTAACAGTGTCATTAGGGTGCCAATTTCTGCAGTGACTTAAATAGTGACTTTAACTAGTGACAGATTTTAAAGCTTTAAAACATAGTACTAAAATTTATACCCCATCACTCCATACATCCCAGTTTACTTTGTTTTTGTGGGGAAGAATAAAGAATACAGTTTTTTCTCCTCACCCTCTCTTATCTCTGTCTTTTCTTCTCCTTTTTTAAAATAATAATTATAGTCTCTCTTAAATGTATTGAATATGGTGAAATATCTCTCTGGTAGCATATTGTAAAAAAAAGTCAAAAAAAATTTGAAAAAATAATCGTATAATATAAAGAATCTTTCTCCATACACCTGCTAACATCCTTTGGTCTAGGGAGTTGTTCTGTCTCAGCATCTAAAATCCACGTTTTGTTATATTTTTTCAATGAAAATATTCACACTGGCTGCCGGCCGTGGTATCGCTCGCATTTCTTTAAAATATGAATTAATATTTAATTTATTTCTTGTAAAAAGTGCCACGATATCATATATAAACTTACCACAAAACCTATAAAATACATAGAAGTAACAATTTGAAAAAAACATACATGCACCCATTCTTTAGTTAACCAGGCTTAGATAAACGATTACCCATTGGAAATTATTTACAAACCCACAAAAAGTCACAACAACCTTATCTTACCAGCGTAAAGTTAATCTAGATATATATATATATATAATATGTTCTCCGGTAGTTAAAGAAAAAAATATATGACATAAAATTTCAACAAAAACATCCTTATAAGTACTTACAATGTTAAACGAAATATGCTTAAAATTCTGTGAAATAAAACATACCTATAATTGTACATGTAGTGAAATTAATTAGCGTTATTGAAAAGCGTTCCAAATATTCCGATGGAATTAAAGGTTTTTTGACTCAAGTCTAATTCAATTAGCGTCCGCAAGGTACCCGGTTCAAGCCCCACCGCCGTTGGGGTATTGTCGCACCCACTCCTAATACAAGCTTTTAATTAAGGCTTAGTACGAGGGGAAAAAGGAATATTAGACATACCTAAAAAATATTCCTAATATTCTTTTTTTTTTAAGTAAAAGAAAAGTTATCATTTTAATTAGAGCATGTTTTGGTTATTTGATTATCTTATACTAATATATAGAGCTGTAGAGTTTGGTTGTTTGCATGAACGCGCTAATCTCAGGAACTACTAACATCGCGCTAAAATTTTTCACCGTATTTTACGCGGACTCAGTCGCGGATATTAACTAGTTATTAATAAATTAATTTTGAAAGCTATTTACAAAGGCAATATTGAAGATTGTTTCTAACTATTGGTTACTCTTTTTAGTGATTTATTTAATATATATTTAATAAAAATAATTGCTGGATATTGACTGCTATGTGAAAATGAAATATAAACATTGCAGGTATTTTACAATAATACATGTACTTATATATATATAATGATTTTTTGCTGTTTTTTGCCAAATTATTTAGTCAGTTAAAATTTTAGTAAATATCTTAATCTATTAAACATTCCAAATTAGTGGTTAATTTGCAAGAATAAACATTAAAACATTTTTGTATGACTATCTGTCTGTTGTCCTAAAAAGGCCGGACCGATTTTGATGTGACTTCCACTGGGAGATAGCTGACAATATAAGGAGCAACACGGGCTACTTCACTTTAAAAAAATTAAGGTTCCACGCAAAAAATGAAAAACCCTCAAAAGTCTACAAAATCACTGAATTCACTCGGACAATGTGACGAAATTTTCTCACCATTTTTTAGCACTCGAATATAAGCGAATATATGTAAACAATAGTGTATAAAAGCACTATGTGACAATAGCAGCTAGGGTGCCTCGGGGTCGCGTACCAGTAGTGGATCGGACCAGCTATCAGACAGACGAAGAAAGATCCACCCTAACTAACTAAGGTACCCCAGACTAAAGAGAACACGTTACACGGCGTAACTCGCGCTAGCGCTTTGCAAACCATAATATAATTTTCTCAAATGTGCACACGTTATTATGCAATACTTGACGTTAAATTTGTAAAATAACACAGCCATACAGCCCAAGATTATAGTAAAACAAACGCCCTCATTTTTAGTTTAATTTTTTTATTTACCATTTTTCACTATATCTTGGCCTAGAGGCCATTAATATAGTGAAATAGTGCAACCATTTTCTGAATAAATATTTTGTTTTTGATTAATATGTAAGGCATTTTTGGCATAAAATTGAATTATCTTGCTTTCGTTTGAAAGATTTCTTAGTCGTGTGTTTGAGTCTATGTTTGAACAAGACTGATTTAGCCGTTAGCTAATTGGTGGTGGAAGAAGAGATTAATAAACTATAGGAAGATTAGGTATACGAGTGGGGTATCAAAAAAAATCTTATCATATATAGACAAAATACATCTACTTTCCACTAAAAATTTAAAAATAAACTATTTTTTAATAAAACCGCCTTCAAAAACAAAAAGGCGAGGAACTATAAAGCAAAAAATAAATAGTACTTTCACACAATTTAGTAGACACTTACTGATATGCTGAAGTTGGTTGATATAGCTGTATATGACGCATGTCTCATACCAATAAAATGGATGAAAATGGACTCAAAACCTAAATGGTACTTCCTGTTGCCCTAGAACCATTAAGAAAGAAACCATGTTTAATAGCATAATAAAGCGCATAGTTAAAGGAAAAATAAAGAAATTGCGAAAACAGTCACATTTGCGTTTTATGACTTTCTTACAATGGTTGATATGTTTCTACACTTCCACACGTTATTTTTAATTAGCCTGTAATGTCCCACAGCTGGGCAAAGGCCTACCCTCTCTTGGTTCACTCTCCTCTATCTAGAGCTAACCCAAACCACTCTTTTCCCGCAAAGGCGTCCAACTCGTTGCGCCACCTCTTACTCGGCCTACCTGGTCTTCGGCGGCTATTGGTGGGAGTCCATATAGTCGCGACATTAGCCCACCTTCGCAGCTCCATTCGTGCCACATGCCCAGCCCTTATTTTTTTTAATTAAGAAGCTTTATTGCCTATCAAGTTTTAATGGCTGGCATCCACGACAAGGTCTACCGGAAAGGCATGCCTGAGGGTCTAGCATGAACATTCTCGATAATTCTACTTACTTTTAAGTTCGAAACCGAACGTCAAGTGAAACATTAATGCTATCGTTTTACTAAGTATTGCTAACTTAATATTGCTAGCACGAAAGAAATCAGAACTCGTAAGTATAGAATCTTCGACGTTACGGTAATCGTGTAATATTGAAGCAAGAACCATCATTTGACGTTTCGTTTCGAACGTAAAAGTAAGTAAAACTATCGAAACTGTTCGTGCTAGGCCCTCTTGTGCGGATAGTCTAGAGCGTGTGTGTTCAATTCATTCTATATCCGGACCGCTAGTGATATATAATGTGAATAGCATGCCAATTTACCCCTTTAATATAGATTTCTTTGTCTTTAATTACTGTATAAGATTGCTTACCTACATATAATTAAACAATTATCTTACTTCAATAAACAGAATAACAAAAATATACGCCATATTTAATATGTGATTGAAACATCTGCCTCTCATTGTGCGGCGACATCTCGAATTTCACACGTTCATTTCTCACCGGGGTTAAGATTTTTTAGTATTTACAATTTCTATATCTTTTCCTACCATAACGCGTGTTATAGTCGATTATACAGTATCTCAGCGATCCAGATCAAACCCACCCCCTTATATTTCAGTCTTATAGATAAGGAAAAGCACAGTAATGTATAAATTTCTGGCGTCGCTTATTCATTTGCGAGCTAATTACTTTAATATATTTCTGCAAAGCGAATTAAAGTCTTAAGAAAGCGCTCTGAAAGAGAATTAGGGTTAATTCGCACTGTTGAAACGACGTTCACTAACTATAGCTATGACTTCACTTCAATTTTCCTATTTATATCTTTCCTAGCTGTTACCCACGTGTTGCATTATTTTTTCCATACGTATGTACCCTATATATTTTTATGTGCTGGGGGCACATATTTTGATGGCGACAAATTGATGATCAAATCTTTCCTAAACTCTCAATTACATTTCCTTTTGCTTATTTTGTTACTTAGTTAATGTTACCTCTTGCGTTATCATTGCATGTCTAATCACCTGTGTTAATTCGCGTAAAATTAAGCTGGCGTCCTTCAACCTCATTAATCTGGCCCTGTCGAAAAAAAAATTTATCGCGGACTTTTCTAAATATAAATTACCTCCCTGACAAATTTCACCCTTGTACGTTCCGCAGTTTTTGATGTTTGATAATAGATGACCTTTCCCTTTTATATATCTATACTAATATATAAAGCTGAAGAGTTCATTTGTTTGAACGCGCTAATCTCGTTAGTAGTTAGTAGCCTATTTATCGAAGAAGGCTATATCTTCTTCTTCTTCTTCCTAGCGTTATCCCGGTTTAATACCTGGGTCCGCTTAGATTGTAGAGGATGTGGCTGTGGGGCGAGTTAAGATAACCGATTGCCATCTGACGTCATTAAAGAATTAGTATTGTAATAGAAATTTGAAATAATATTTAAATAATAATTTATATAAAAGAAATTTTTAGTTAGTGCTGTCTACTTCTCGGTTTTCTTTTTATTTAAAAATATTTTATCTTTCAACTGCATCGCTGTCTATTTATATTTTTATTTTCTAAATATGAAGTATCAAAGTTTTAGAATGGTATAGAATTCGCGCCATTTGTCATTTTTTTCTGTACTATTCGGTCGATTTCTATTTTGAGACAGTAACTTTTTGATCCACTGTATACATTTTATATGAACCTTAATGGGAAATATTGAACCCCTCTGGTAAATTTATATCAAAGTAAATACATGTGCATTAATGACAAACAGTGCAATAATGAGATTTCAAACAACATTTCGGCACTGAGTTCTAAGCAGACAAGACGTCTTTTGTGATCGATTTTGTAGTGAATAATGATAAAATTACTGCCTAGTGGAAAGAAAAATATGAAAAAAATTTTGCTATTACTTTTAGGTACTCTCATGATGGGCATCACGCCCATGATTTGAAATAGCACGAGCAGACTCTTCGTGGTGATATAGAAGCTGTCGTGTTTGTCAAGAAGCTCTCCATCCTTATCCGTAATTTGGGGTCCGTAGACATCTTTCGCTTCGTACGCTGAAACAAAATTTAAAAAGCCTCAATAGTTCAACGGTACAAGGAATAGACTGAAATTCTCGAGGTACACGGTTCAACGCCAACGGGAATGTCAGAAATACCTAAAGAGTATTGCTTCTTCTTCTTCTTCTTCTTCCTAACCTTATCCCGGTTAAGCACCAAGGTCCACTTACAGTAATCTTAAATATGTATATATATTAAATATTTATACATATTTTTTATATCTTAACTTAAATAACTTATTTCAATTAATATATATATTTGTGTATAACAGGCGGCTGTTACCTATAACACAGGCATTAAGTTGTCTACCTTAGAAACAGACGTACGTGTGTCATATAGTCCTGTGTATATTTATTTATTCATAATTTTTTTTTTCAACAGTTAACATGGCAAATAAGTATATCAGATAGCTGAGCTTAAAAAAAACTTAAAACCTCAACAGCTAGTTTAAAAATAACTGTAAGAGGTCCTTTGTGGTCTGTCGTGGTAGATTATCCCATGGAGGTAGATGTTAAAGGTGAAAGGTCCTCCGATATGAGTCGCATTCCAACTCTATAGAATTGGTCACATAGATAAAAGATTCGATATCGATTGTTGCTGCAAATGGTTATCTACATGTAAACATCTTAGCCTAAACGGATTATCGCGATGCTGCGATAGAAGATAATTATGAACAGTAAAGTATTGCAGAAAATCTGTCTTATAAGTATTATAAATTAATTTCAGCATCTTTGGAAAGTAGGAGAGGTGCTCGGTTCAAACCTACCTGAGGACGTAGCACTAACATTTCGAACCGTTCGAACTCGAAGATTCGATTGTAGTCACAGGAGGCAAGTCTTTATCGAGTCACGCTTTTAATCAGTGCTGATGCAACCCGCGTTGACACTATCCTTAGTTGTATATGTCCATTTTTATGTAGTCTGGGTCCGATGTGGGCCCAGCACGAATATTTTCAAAGTCTAATCTTCGACTCGAGCGGATCGAAATGTTCGGGGTAGGCCCTCTGGGCTATTAAAAAAAGCTTAACTGGACCTTTCCCGAGAATATTTGGCATCCAGGGGAGACGAATTTCTTAGCATATAAAGAATTTAAAAGAATTTAAAAAGAGACTGATACAAGAAGAAGTATTTTGACTTTCAAAAGAGTCTCTTTCTTTTATTCGCTCTACCTTATCAGTAGGTTCTATGTCTATTTCAATTTCTTTGCCTGTCAGCGTCTGTAAAAGAACTAGGTTAAGAGTAAATGACTTCAAACTTTTTACAAGTAAATGACTTATAAAAAAAATTCCTTTCTCACCATACCTTAACTTTGATCAACATCTTGAATACGTTGTGATGCTCTTAAATAAAAGAAATGCTGATGCCAATGCGAAATTGTATTTAATGTTCCCACCGGGTAAAAAAATGTATCTTTTGTCATAAAACCGTCGGTAATGTAAATTCTGAAACTATCTGATTGTCAATGTCATCATGATACGTTAAAGTGACAGTGATGATACTCTTGCGTTCATTATTCATCGGCAGCTGGTTACCGGAAGATAGTAAGTATCATTGTGCAATGGAAAAAAATCATATATATTAATAAACTTTTACATTATAATTAATAAGTATTTCATGAAATCTTTGTACATTTTCAAGTTTGAAGTCACAAAGTACTACAAAAGTTTGTACAGTTACACTAAGTCCTCGGCCACACTATACGATCATTGAAATGAAGATATATTTAGCTCCGGCATTATAATTAAGCTATTTTATTTTACAGCTAGCAACTTCAAACTTAACAGTACTCTGAGTTTTCAATAGACCAAAGAGTATATGATTAATCCAGTTCATGACAATGTCAAACAATTATCACTTATCAGAAATAAGTAAATAATAACTGAACTCTGAGAAAATTGTATAAAGTTTGGTGCCTTGTAGCTATCTTCTTTGAGGCGTTTATTTCTTTTTTTTCCCACAAGCATATTAGAATTTATATAATAGTACAGTTTTTACATGAGACCTGTTTGTGGATAGCTGGAGCTTGTTGTAGGTATGAAAAACCCAACTGGCGCAAAGAATATACAAAATGCGTAAAATACAATGACCAATGTAATATATAGAATCAGGCGTTACTTTGCAAGGAATCAATCACAAATATTTATTCGCTAAGGCCCTTCTTTACAGAGAATAAAACAAAGTCGCTTTCCGTTCTTGTAGAGCTTAGATTGCGTAATTTAATGCTCTATCTATAGATAGAGCTTTAAAGCTCTAACTTTAAACTACGCAATAGATTTTATTGCGGTTTCAATCAATAAACTATAAATATATAAAAGGGAAGGTTTATATAAACCTTTCCTTTTAATCACTCTGTTTATTTTGCGAGAGTCTTCACTTCCTTAATCGGGCTCCATCAAAAATCCGTTATTAGCGGATATCTACTAACTACAAAACCTCCTCGCCAAATTTCATCTTTTTACGTCCCACGGTTTTCGAAATTTTGTGATAGATGACCCTTCGCTTTTATCAATATATAATTTTTTTTGACATCAAGTGAAAACTGTCGGTACCATTTTGCGATAATTGCGCGGACGGAGGGGTATGAAATTTGTCACAAAAGCTATATAGAGGATTATGTGCGAATACTAATATTTTTTTGTAATATGCAATATTAGTATATTAAATTATTAAGATAAAACCTTACGCACGATTACACATGCCAAACGATTTACACACACATATAAAAAAATTATTATAGGATGATGTCAAAGAGTAGTTATGTTATGTCAGAATAACTATGTATTTGGTTAATTGTGACATATTTTTGATAATTTATTTCTAAATTAAATTGTCAAATTTATTTGTGAACTGTGAAATGACCGGCCCGTTGGCGCAGTGGCAGTGACTCTGCCTACTGCTCCGAGGGTCGTGGGTTCGATTCCCACCTCGAGTCTGGGTGTATTACCATTTATTTGGCACACTCGATTTTTTTGTTCATAGTGTTATCCTTAATTGCGCAGGTACATATTTCATTCTAAGAACGGTTTGGTAGTTTATTGCCTTGTGGAAAAACAATCTCAGTCCGAAATCTTCCAATTAATTTGAATTCTTTAGTCAGTCAATCTCCTTCTTAGCGTTACGTTGGCAAACACTATATTGTCGCAGGCCAGATCTTAGCTATGAGTTAAGAGTTCAGTATAATAAAGGCTTAAGAACTTCCGGGGCTACCGCGGTATTGTTCAGCTTCAGGTATGTTCGCACAGAGACGATTAGATGATTTTTATACTATCGTCCGAAAAAAGACCTTTTCTCTGCTGACAAGACTGTATCCTAAGAGTGCTGACTTGTAAAATGGACTCACCGTTCTAAAAGGTCTCATATGAAAATAATAGTGTGACAACAATGCTGAAAATGTTAAATATGTTATGTGTTCAAATTTTTATGTTAATTTTTATTTTATCAATTACATTTTTATTGTTACATAGTTATTAAATCTTTTTGTTAATTTACTAACACCCTTGTTTTGTTGCGAAATAAATAAATTTTATTATATTATTAGCCACATCAACTCTCCTGTCAGAAGCAGCCATTAAGTGCTCCTGCGTGTTAGGGCATGCAGAGCACGATAGAAGATGGGACTTCGTTTGAAATGCACGGCATAAACAGCTCAGATTGTTGTTGTTTTCCTTACTCCTGCAAACCTCTGTTCAAAGTCTATTAAGGGACTTCCAGATGGGCCAAGGCAAATTATGCCAAGGTAGAAGATTTTTAGTAGGTGGCACAATTGGGTTCTAATAATTATTCCTAATAGAGATATAAATCTTAAAAAATTAACTAAAATTAAAAAATTATTTTTAATTATAATAAATAAACGTTTATTAGCACAGATTTGCTTGATCATTATGAACTGTTTTGCACTGTAACTAAACAATATAATATGTACTGAAAAGTGTGTAGTCACATCAAGGGAGAGCAGAATTTGAAAATGTGACAACCTGTGACAAGGATGGGGCAGAGGTCAAAAACTCGTAAAATTCGTGTCACATGATAAATGGATGACGCCTTATTGCAAAACACAAAAAAAAATTATAGTAATTGTCTATTAAAAACAAGTTATTTTCTAAAATTTTATCTACAGCCTATTAATTTGTAAAATAGCCAATAAGTGCTCATGCAAGTCTTTTTTAACTACCAAAACTTAGTAATTCCAATTGATTATTAAAATGCAACCTCATCTTTCACTTTAATAAAATAAGTAACGTTAATACCCTGATGAATGAACCGTACAATTTAAAATAAGAGAAACTATATGTCTCTATGTGTGCTTTAATTTTTGATCAGAAGTGATTTAGAGGTTCTGTGCTAGAATGATATATGAATTTGTGATGCAGCATTTATTTTATAGCAAATCACAAACCTCGAATCAGCCATTAAGCCAGATACGGCACACGCGATATGTCTGTCCACCTCAACAATCTTTTCTATAGTAGTTGGCTCCATCAAAGGCGATGTGATTCTTTTCTCGACGGCCAAAACAACTCCTTCCGAAGTGGATATACCGATCGCAGTTGATCCAAGTTTTATAGCTTCAATGGCATATTCTACTTGGAACAACCTGCCCTCAGGGCTGAAAGTATTGACACCCCGATCATACTCAGAACGAGTCAGGAACATCTAAAAAAATACAGAAACAAATAAGTTTGCTGAACCGGCATAGCAGGTTATCTGTATATAAATCTGTGACGGTTTGAAGTGACGTTCGCACTGCAAAGTATTAAATAAATGCTTTAATGGTTTATAAGATAATAATTAAAATAAAAGAAAACTTACTTTTAATTATGAATTCGAAAAATCGCTAAAACAAAGTGACTTCGTGAGTAATCAAAAATTAGACAGATGTCAGAATGATTTTCAATAGCGAATGCACACTTTTACCACGACTCTTTGATCACCTAGTGATGAAAGTCATACCCACAGAAAAATAAGAACAAACTTATATTCCTGAAGTGGATCACAGATTAATATTACGCCACTATATACTTTTAAACTCAGTCCTAAAATTCCTATAGTTTTCTAAAAAATCTTGTTTTTGTATTTCTTGCCTAACAATGTATTCTTGTCTTTTTCATACCTGTTTTACTTCTAGTCTTAACAAAATAGATTTCTGGAACCAGACTGCAACTTCGTCGATGGAATGCAATATTGAATCTTAATCAGCCAAAAACCCACATAAAGACGTACAAAATATTTTATTAAAATGTGATCACTC
>JANCMC010007202.1:6871394-6954652 GCA_024363005.1 Charaxes varanes | reverse complement strand
CCAAAAACCCACATAAAGACGTACAAAATATTTTATTAAAATGTGATCACTCGTTTCGAAGGTGTTACTGTTAGTGGGATACAAACGTTAAATGAATTATATAAATAAATACAGGGTGCATTTTCATGAATAGCCAAAATTTGTCAAGAAGTTTAAAATCATATAGTAATATAATCGGTTATTGAAAAAATGTATTATTTCTTTAATATTGAACCGTTTCTTCTCTAAATCACAGAACGCCTTGACACCTTCGCTCTTTCCTTTTTAGATATGTTAAGCAGTTAAGATGCATGCATGCAAGATTATCGGGCATGAAAATATTTCAAGTTTACTTGGTGCGCAAAAACTTTATAAAAGTGACCCTTTACCGCATTCACAATGACACGAAATTAACACACAAATACCTAATAGGAGCATATTGTTGTCAGTCAACCATAATGTAATCAAATAGTCTTGTTATAATGGAACAAAATTAATAGGCGAGTCTGTTTTTTTAAATACACCATAATAAAAATACGAACATTAGTATTTGATTGTATTTTAGCATTTGATCATTATGACAATCCTAAGCCCACAATAATTTGTAACACCTTGTAAAATTGGAATATTATATTTATTTGCTATGTTTATGCGCGTGTCAGTGGCAATGTAGGTAATAGATAGATATCGATGTTTGCAGGTGGTTTACTCAATTATTTTTTTTTTAATTTTTTTTATATTATCATTATTTATATCTAGAATTCCATAAAAAAATTTGGCCATCCTTTTAAATGTACTTGTATATATATTATATATACAAGTACATTTCTATGTCCACATTTGTAACTATTGTGTTAAAATACCAATTTCAGATCCGATATTATTGATTATTACAAATTCTAATACAAAAATTCTACTCTATACGTCAGAATTAAGTTTTGACATATCGCACAGAGATTTCATATTATGATTATCGCAGACGTGTCACTTTATTCATATAACTTTATTCTTCGCTATTTTATAAATATGCATTTTTTATGCATAATGCACTGCCCTACTTAGGTAATAATTACGTACATATATATTTAAAATTAAAATAATAAACTGATATATGCTAAAAACATAATTAATGTTACTACACAGCCCTTATCTTTTCCTTTGTTGTTGTTTATCACAGTTCTATACAGTATCAGGTATACATTATCTACACAGTTTTTCTAATCAAAAAAGAATCATTAACCTTATTGTGATAGAAAATTATTGTCGATATGTATAAATAGGTTAGGAGTACGAATTGATAACTGGAAACAAATGTTTGCTTTAAATACGCTCTTATATACCGGTTGTTTTTTCGGGAAGTTAAACGGGAAACGTTGTAGTGCGTTACGCACGTAAACTCTGGTATATTAAGACGGGTAAGTCTTGCATTTACATACAATAATTAATAGTTAGTAAACAAAATAGTATTGTAAATTTTAGTACGTTATTTGACACTTTACTTGGCATAGAGTAAATAAAACGAAAACATCTGTATCCAATTCATAAAAAAAACGCGAATAAATTATTAATTCGTAATTTTCGTGGAGGAAACGGAAACCAGTGTATGTTATATCCGCTTCCGTTTTGAATAAAGGATTTATATTTCTGTTTAACAGTTACTATCACTTTGCCACTCAATTATTTTTTTTATTTTTCAGCACAGTACACCGCTAGTGAAAAACCTTTGTATTTTAAGTTACAAAATGGTTGTCAATCGCTTAAAAGTAGTGGGGGGTATTAATGTTATTGATAAGAGCGACAAATATTACACAATAACGTTTAATACTGGGGAAGTAGCAAGGTTGAATATTCTTAATGACCATGTCTTCAGATACTACGTGTCACCTTCAGGCATATTCCTGGAATACCCAGTACCTATAAATCCTGATGATGTCGCAAAAATTGTTGTAAAAAACGAAAAAGATTATGGTTTCGATGCCTTTGAGAAATCGGTTCTTAAAGATCTTGATACGCATTACATTATTGAAACAAAAGATATACGAATACTTTTTGACAAGGAGAAGGGCACAGTGATGGTATATGATACCAGAAGCGATAAGGAAGTATTCAGTGAAGCGAAACCATTTTCGTATTTCGATTATAAATCAACGCAAACATTATTCCAAAGAGGAGACGAATATTTTTATGGTGGTGGAATGCAAAACGGTCGGTTCATTCACAAGGGCGAAATTATTAACATAATAAATGAGAACAGTTGGAATGATGGAGATGTAACCTCGCCCTGTCCATTTTACTGGTCCACATATGGTTACGGCGTTTTGAGAAACACTTGGGACTATGGTATTTACGATTTTGGAAAAAATGATGCAGATTTGGTTAAAACTTTCCACAAAGGAGAAGACTTGGATGCTTATTTTTTTATCAACGCACTACCCAGAGATCTGTTGAATGATTACTACGAGTTAACAGGGCAACCAATTTTGATGCCAGAATATGCTTACTATGAAGCACACTTGAACGCTTTTAATCGCGATTACTGGGTGGAAGTTACTGCCGATACTCGCGGCGCCATCCTTTTTGAAGATGGAAAGTACTATAAGAGTTATAAACCAGACGAAATGGGTAATCACAATGGTGTTTTAGAATCTTTGAATGGAGAAAAGGAGAATTATCAGTTCTCGGCTCGAGCAATGGTAGATCGCTACAAAAGGCATGACATGCCTTTGGGTTGGTTTATACCAAACGATGGGTATGGCTGCGGATACGGACAAACGGAAACTTTAGACGGTGATATACAAAACTTAAAAGAATTCGTTGATTATTCCCTAGACAATGGCGTAGAAGTGGCTCTGTGGACGGAATCAAATCTCCACCCAGCTGATCCATCGAATCCTAAGAAAGGCGAGCGAGATCTGAGTAAAGAAGTTGGTGTAGCCAATATAGTGGCTCTTAAATGTGATGTAGCGTGGATTGGTAGTGGATATTCCTACGGGCTATCAGCAGTTGAGAACGCATCTGCTACCTTCGTAAAAGATACAAAAAACGGCGTACGACCATTTATAATAATGGTAGACGGATGGGCGGGAACCCAACGTTATGCCGGAATCTGGAGTGGTGATCAAAAAGGAGGAGAATGGGAGTACATAAGATTTCATATTCCTACGTACATTGGGAAAATAAGAAAAATCATACTTGGAAGTAAAAATAAACTTTCGAATGATGTTGAAAACTCCAGCAAAGTTGATGTGTCTATATTGTATAGATATAAGAAAAAAAATATTTACATATATACATACAAATAAGATTTACAAAAGAGAATCTGAGGTGAACTCACATAGTCTGTAAGCTGTAATAGCATATAAGACGAGAGCTTGAAGCTGATATATAAAATAAAATTAAGTAGACAAGAAACACAAAGTAAAAAAAGGCACGGACGCTTCAGTCTGTGGATGCAGTTTCTTAAAAAAAAAAGAAAAAATACATCCATGTGTACAAACTTTCCCGCTTATAATATCCCTCTATTAGTAGAATTGTTTGAAATTCTAAATTATTTCAAATCTAAATTGACTTATAGAAATATGTAAAACCTTTGACATTTAACATTAAAAAATAAACATTAATTGATAATAATATAATTTGGTAAGACATAAAATTAAAATAATTTCAAAAATATCTTTACAAACGCCCTAACGGGGTAATACGTGAAATTAAATTAAATAAATTGTAAAGCGGTTTAAGTTTTGTTACGAAATATCATATCCAGTAGTCAGAGATGGGGAAGAGTTTGAATTCGAATTGTTAATTATTGATTGATAGAAAGAGCACCGAAATTTTGAATAAAAATTATGATAAATTTATGAATTTTATAATTTTTCTGTTAGTTGTATACTAATATAAAGGGCATGGCCCGAAAAGCAGCTATAAGCCAAGTCCACGACCTTTTCGTTGGCATACAAATATATTGTGTGTTTTTTTAATAAAGTTCTTATTATTATTTACTATCATTTATTTAAATATCTTACTCTAAATACATTTTTGAATATTAATATAAAAATGCAAACACTTAAAAATATATAAAAAATACACGTCCGCCGGCAGCGGGGTAAGACCTCAAGCCACCGGTGGTCAGGGTCCAGAGAGAGGAACCTCGCGGAAATCAGCCCGTGGAAAAGAAGAAGAAGATTCTTCTTCTACCTAGCGTTATCCCGGTCTAGTACCAGGGTCCGCTTAAATTGCAGAGGATGTGGCTGTGGGGCGTTTTAGACAAACGACTGCCGTCTGACGTCGTCCCCGGAACCCTCACGTTCGTGTAACATTTCACGATTAATATGACACATTGACATTCATCGGGACCCACTGATTTACGTTCCTTCCGAAATTCGTTGTTTATTTATAAGAAACTATCACATTTTGTACAATTAAGTCAAAGCAATCATTTCCTTGCTAGTTAAAAAAAAAAACTAAATAAGCTATAACCTCCTACGACAACGATGTTTGATTGTTAATAGAGAACTTTAATCTATGAGTGTTACAATAACGTTTCTAGAGATAACAAAAAATTTTAGACCCAAAATTTTGCCACACTCTTTGCGACCTGCATAATGTTGGTAGGGCGAAAGGACATGATATAAAATATTCTATTCGCTAGAGCACCATATCACAAAGTTACCTTTACTTTGGCCAAAATATAGGGCCATGGCACCTTAAAGCAAACTAAGAAATTCCCGGAGATGGAAATATGTTTAGGTTTTAGTTAGTGATTTTTATTAATTAATTGCTTATAATAAATGCATAAAATTGAAAATTTTGTGACATCATATCAGGGGGTTTTGAAAATGTGACATCATGTGACTAGGACGCCCTCTGTTCTTTAAAATATCGTGAAATTTTTATGAGTCCTTAGAGGTAACGCCACTCTTAGTTCTGCAGCCGAATTGTGCCGGTATATCTGGATACCAGTACTTCTTTTTCACAAAAGATCAGTATGAGGTGGTGGCAATGCTGTCACTTTACGTTCGAATTGTGAGTGTTCCCGGTCCCCTGAGTTGGATAAAGATATTTGATAAATATCTTTCAATGTTATTGACCGATTTTGTACAAAATAATGAGTTTTTTTTCAAGACAATGAATATAATAATTTGGAAAGGCACAGGCGAACAGACTTTAATGGTTCTTCGTAGGACTACGGGACCCTAAAGAGTTATGCCTATCTACCTTAATATCCATTCTAAGATCATACTTACAAACAGTGTATTAGGTGGCAACAGATCTTTGAGTGCTTGAGATGGCTCAAATGGCTCTTCTATTTCTACTGGCGCTTCAATTTTGGACTCAGCGGGAGCATCATAATTGAATCCCACTTGTCCATAGCCGGCTGCATGAAGACGCTTCAATTCCTCTTCTAAAATGGGACAGCACTTGTTAAAATATAAATATTTTTCACATAAAGTACTAAAAACAATACAATCAAGTTTATTTACGTTACAGTATGGCGTAGTAATAACAGAACGCAAATGTGAGCGAACTTATATCGTACGAAAGTGCGATCAAATATAGACGGCGTAAAAGACATCGTACCGCATACGCGTCCCATGGGTTCGGTACATGAGTCTAGAATCCCCAGTGGTGTAATTTTTCGTCGGCTGTTTCTTGACGTTTACAATATTTTTACCATTTTTTTTTAACTGAATAGTGTATAATATTATTATTACTATCTGTCCCAAAGCAATTTTAAAACAGAATCAAATTTTTACATCAAACTGCAATGTAAATAAAATTTAAAAATATGTAGCAGGGGTAGCGCGGCGCGGTTCGTTGCCTTGTTCTGCGCGTCAACACTATGTTGACAATTACTTCCCAATGTTTACGACACATTGCGCGCTCAAGAATGGGATGAGGATGGCAATATCTGTAACCTCTCATTTCCGAGATGAATGATTTCTGTGATGATGTGCCTCAACGCACGTTTCGCTTCGACACCGAAGCATCATCAGGAGATAGACCCTACAAAGGTTATTCGTAAAGATACTTTACGCAGCACTACACTGACTTTCCGATGTGCCTCTGACTCTATCGACTATCGATCGACATTACCTGACTGTCATTTATAACTTGCGTGCAACTGCCGTGCATTAGCACAGAGAGTTTTCGGAAAACGGCTTTCCCATTTTGATAAAACTTTTTTTTAAATTCGAAAGCCTGATTCTGATTCTCATAATACAGAAATTTTCAAATAAATGATGCGGTCTAACTTATCTTTGAGTCATTTTTCGCAGTCAACCTTTTTGGGACTTTTACAGATAAGTATTTTTTTAAAAAGAATATAAGGAATACTTTTTAGGTATGACTAATATTCCCTTTTTCCTCTCCTACTAAGCTTAAATTAAAAGCTTGTATTAGGAGCGGCTGCGACATTACCCCAACGGCAGTGGTTTGAACCGAGTACCTTGCGGAATTCAGGCCATACCTTATACCGGTGAGCTATTGAGGCTCTACTTTAAAAGGAATAACATAATATACACGTACTTATATACAGATAAGATTTCCACTCAAAGATATTAAAACGCTTAATATTTTGAGTATTTTATAAACGCAAACGAAGTCGCGGGTATAAGCTAGTATAGATAATGGTTAGATAAATGCATACTGGTAAGTGGGTAGCGAGGTCTATAATTCAATTAGACGACTTAAACGGGGCTGACACATTGCTCTGAGGGACATTCTAGTCGGGCATACCATTTTTGTTTCCCAGCTTCGTACAATGTTGTGATGTGAAATGTTGGGACGATTTTTGCTTGGAGTATAATTAAATTTCAATACCTTGAACTAGAACTAACTGGAGTTACACTTCTATATAAGCCTGTCTATGACACGCTTTCGTCTATTTTATTTTTATATTACAAGGGTCAAACGTGCAGGCGGTTTACCTAAGCGACTACTGACGCCCATGGATGACTACACCACTGGGTGGCTCGCAGATACGTTGCAAACCTTTATGGAGGGGTTCGGACCACCAGAAACTCGCACAAACCGAATGAAACGTGACAACAATACCATCACTTGAAGTGACAGCATTGTCGCTACTTTATAAATATACAAATAATAATATACATAGGACTATATGTCACACAGACGGCTGTTACTAAGGTAAACAAGTTAATGCCTGTATTATAGGTAACAGACGTCTGTTATACACAATTTTTTTTAAATATTTTAATACGTACATACAGATTATACACTCAGATTCGAGGCGGGAATCGAACCCACGACTTCCGGAGCGGAAGGCAGGGTCCCAGCCCACTGCGCCAACGAGCTAGCGTGACGATTTACGCCGTTCTTATGTGAGAAAGGCGTACTGGTTCGTGGACGCGCCGACACAATTCGGCTGCAGACCAAACGGACTGCAAGCGTCGTACTACCTCTAATTATATCCTACCCCTACAAATAATATATATATAGTATAAGGGATGTTTTATACTACTAGGTCGCATCTAGCAAGTCACGATTCGGTGTCACACACTACCCGGTCAATTTGCCGAGAGCTCGCCGCTCGTTACGAAGAACGTGATGTCGTCTCGGTTATTGGCATTTAAAATGAGTCGCTTTAGCAATCAGCTGTTCCTATAATTACTTAATGAAATTGCCTTCCTTTGTAACCAGCATGTTTACTTACTTATTATATTTGATATGGCCTGATGAAAATTCATTTTTCATTAGTAATTTAATTCTCGATTCTGCAGTGACTTTTTGTACGAAAACTATTATTATCTATTACTTTTCTATCCTTTACATAAATATGAAGACTTTATTTGTTTGTTTACTTGAACGCGCTATTCTTCTGAGATTAGCGCGTTCAAGTGAACATCGGACTCGGAATAGTAGTTCCTGAACTACTATTCCGAATCGAAAACTTCTTTCAGTGTTAGATAGATCATTCATCGAGGAAGGCTATACGCTATATATCATCACACTAATACTGAATCCATTTTTTTTACCTAATTTTACGCGTACGACGTAGCGGACACAGCTAGTAATATACATACAAAGCTCAAGAGCTGGTTTGTTTGTTGGCTTGAACGCGGTTATTTCAGGAACTACTGGTCCGATCTGTATCATAACGCTAAGATCAATACAAGCGGAGCACCAATGAAGAAAGTTTCAAAATCGGGGGAGTTTTTTTTTCTTCGTGCACTGCGTAAACGGTTAAAGTTTCGCAAAAATTACGTATGACAGAATTGTTCCTTTTTAAAACTTCTAAATAAAAGTCTGCAACTGCATTTGTATATCTTTTAAGGTTGGCTCACTGTAACCTTTCTTATGCTAACCAAATTTGTTCTAAAATAATACATTATTTGTAAAGGTGTTTTTACAAACGTGATATTAATCCTTATACAAAAACTATTTTTTAAACGCCTTAGTGATACAAAAGGCCCACGCTGGCGAAGTTTTGAGGTACAGCTAGTCGTACATTAGTACGTCCCAAAATCAATTATCGAATATTTGAATACAAAGATCGCAGTGTTATAATAAGCATTAGGCAGCTGCGCTCAACATGTTTTGCAAAACAAAAAAAAAGGGATTGCTTTTAGAACCGGATAATATATGTGCAATAAATTATATCTTCGAGCCTTCGCCTGATGCCAGTACCTTATCAAGAAAATATTTCGTCGTTACAAATAATCTAATTTCAGTCTAATTTATTTGCCTGGATATAGATAACATATGAAAATACCAAAAAAACCGGGTTACATATTACGTATGACTAGCTTTTTTGACTATCTAGTATGACGTACGCAAATTAGGATAACTATCTTATCTGCTTGATCGATTTTGATAAAACATAACGCAATATCTAGTACTAAAAATAAGCCGCATTAAATCCGTTCAATAGATTTTTCCTCGACCTCACGGAATGAAACAGCTTAGCCTCGATATCTCAACGGAAAAAAGAATTGACTGAAACCAGTGAGGTGTTGGGTTCAAACCACGCTGGACTATTAGTCGTAGTAGCTTCAACACAAGATTTTAAAAAAGTCTAACTAAGCCTACAAGGAAATTTTACGCCTCAAGTATTTTTTTTTAATATTTAAATAACGTTAAATTCGAAATTTAAAAAAACCCCGATAATTCACTCGGGTATGTTCGTTGAAATCAGTGAATGAATCCCCTACGCCATTAACCACCCCCCCCCCCTTTTTTTATGAAATAGAAAAAGGATTTTTGAATGACACGCTCTTCGCCATTTTCAATATATTATTGTATGCAGTAATGTAATCGTCTTAAATTAATCTAATATCTTTTCGAGGCTAAAAACTATAATTTCTTAAAAATAAAAATAAAATAGGAAAATATCGGCCGTAGCTTCAAAACATTCCACAAACATTCTCAAACATAGAACAATTCAGAAAACCACCAATCGTCTCAGTTTAATTTACAAAAGAGTAAAATAAATGTAATATATCAAAAACAGTAAGAAAATTTCAAAAAATATATGGCGTCCGTACCTTTACCTAAATTCCACTCACATTTACAAACGTATCTCTATGTAAAACGGTAGAATTAATGTTTGATTTGACGTCGTAGGTAAGTGAAACTAGCGAGAATGTTCGTGCTAGCCCCTCGGGTTTTGGGAAAATTCGTAGACAGAGAGCCTCGAGCCTCAATAGCTCAACGGTATATGGTATGGACTGAAATTCGCAAGGTAACCGGTTTAACTCCCGCCGCCGTTGGGGTGTTGTCGCACCCACTCCTAATACAAGCTTTAATTTAAGCTTCGTAAGAGGGGAAAAGGGAATATTGGATATACCTAGAAAGTATTCCTAATATTCTTAAAAAAAAATTATAGAACTTTATTCGTATTGTTTGCTGAATCTAGGAAATAGATGTGACTATTTTTTAGGAAATAGATTAAGAGAGGTTCCGTATATCTTCCAATACAATACGACGATATAGGTTGTAGGAAATATCGATTTTTTCATACCTTTAATATTCCTTCTGTTATCTATCAGTAAATTTAAGCTAGAATGTATAATCAAATACTTACACGAGCATAGCATTGTTTTGTCTCATCTAATAACTAAAAAATAATAATTTTATAGAGTATTCGCTCACATGAATTCAGCGATTATATAGTGTTCAGTTTTTTTGTGTGCTAGCAACACTAATTTTTTTTAAATTATTGTTTATTTCCAAATATTACAAATATTGTACTTAGAAACATGTAAACATAATATAATTTTCCGTATATCAGTTTCGTCTTTAACAATAACTTATATATGTATCTTAAACTTAAAATTTCTATAATTTTGTATAATTATGTATGTAATTATTTTATTCCATGTAAAATCGGCTATCTACCAGCGAAGGGTTCATCCTTTGGATCTTATATTTCATTATTTTCTATAATAATAGTAATAATTGTTATCTGAGAATCTATAATTTATGTGTGAATGCGATGTGCTCGTGTGGACTTGTAAGATCGCATTCAACAATCCCTACAAAATTGTTAATCATATTTTATAAAAAAAAAAAAAACATTTTAATGAAAAAAAAAAAATTGAAGTCTGTATTTGGTTTAAAATTGAAATATGTTGATTTTAAGTTGTTTTTTGAACATTACCAATAACAACCAAAAATCTTTTGACAGCCTTCGGATTTTAATAAGAAGTAAAAAAAAGTCATAGAGCTGCATGGTTTTTTTTTCCTGCATTAACAATGAAAGGCTTCATGTGAAACAATATTATGTCAAAAGTTAGATGATTTTCTTATTTAATGTGTACATCATGGAGTTTTTTAAAACAGGACACGAGGAACCCTTGCAAACTTTCGTGTCATCGAATATGTTATTACGGCAGTGATGATAAAACGGTCAAAGGAACAAAATTAATAATTACATTTTGGTTCAATTTAATTATAAACAAAATTAATTTAATATTTAAATTTTGACTGAACTATGACGTCACAGTTCAGCAACTGTCGTGCAGTTTGCTCCCTTGCTACGGTTACTTCCTTTCACTTTTCGGTATGCTTGACTTCATACGCTAAACACTTTAATCCTTCTCTGTCACTCGTCCTACAGTATTTTGTCATTAAATCATTTTAAAACAAGCAACTAATTGCAGAGATTTTGCATTTGAGTCGAACGCGAGGTTAAGCAGTTCTTACCGCGGCTGGGTGATAGATGGGTGACTCATTCTAACTGATTTTCAAATATCCGACCTCCTCCGTGTTTCGGAAGGTACGTAAAACAGTGGGTCCCGATTAATGTCACTGAGTGATATCAGTCGTGAGATTGCAGAGCTTGTGAGGGTTCCGTGAATGACGTCAGTGAGTCAACTCCTCTGACAATTGCACATATCCTGATATCTTTAAGTCCCTAAAATCGGTTAGAGATAACATTATTCTCAGTGCTGATATTAATAGTATTGCAATATCAGACTTTAAAAACTCATTCGAAAGCCATTATTTCGTAATAATTTGCGGTATGCTTATGCATCTTTTTGATAACACGAATATTTCAATTAATATACATCACAATACCATCATATATTACAAAATTCCTTAAGGAAAACCAGAATATACCCATAGCAGGACATCTTGGATCAAACAGGATGTATGATAGAATTAAAGAGCGCTATGATTAGAAGATGAAAACTGATATAGAGCATTACGTAAAGAACTGCGTCTCGTGTCAATCGAACAAAGCCCTTCGTGGAATTAATAGATCACCTAAGCAAATTACTGCCACCTCCACTCGCCCATTTGAAAGAGTTAGTCTTGATATCGTGGGTCCTTTGCTCGAAGCTGGACTTCTTAAACTTAAATTTATACTGACTACAAGACAATTTGACGAAATTCTCCATTGCTTACCCTATTTCTAACGCGACCGCTGAAGAGTCTTGCGAATGCTTAGTTAGTATCCTTCATAGCATTATTCGGTATTCCTAAAATGATACTCACAAACCAAGGTACTAACTTCATCGCTGAACTATTTAAACGAACCTGTGATTTCTTAAAAATAAAACAAATTTGGTCATCCCCTTATCATCCGCAAACACAGGGAGCGCTTGAACGTAGTCATTCTACTTTAAAAGAATATTTGAAATCATACGTTAACGAAAATCAGACAAACTGGCATATATTTGTATACACCGCTATGTTAACTTATAATAGCAGTGTCCATACAACCACTCGATTCACACCTTACGAGCTCGTTTTTGGTCATAAACCATACATTCCTGAATAGGCATGGGTAGTCACTCATGTGAAACGCCTGCCCGTTTTGCCTTTGTACCTAATTTTATATTTATATATATTTCCATAAAAAATTATTGATAAAGTAAGTAACAAGATAGGTACATACTTAATAAAATTGTAATAAAGCTTAATGGCTAATAAGTAATTACATTCTAACTTATGCTAGTATATTATTTGATTATACTACGAATGTATCCAATAACACAATTTTATAGTCTGCAATAACTTAAGAGGATGACACTTTGTACTTGTCTATATAAATAAGAAAATCATTCATTGTTCGTTAGTTTCGTTAAAACTCAGAAACAGCTATACCATTTTGAATTCTGTTTATTTTGTTTTATTACTCTTATTTAGGGAAAGGTTTGAAAGAAAATAAAGAAAAAAGAAGTCAAAACGTTATTTAAAGATACAAAAAAATCACCATTACTTTGAAATAAATGGCATTAGTGCAAGACCTTTGGTCTAAAGTACCATGTAAAATTATTGTTTCATAAAACATTCAAGGCAGTATAACATTTTATGGAAAATACATAATGGAGATTAGTAAATTCGCTAGTAGAAGACGAACTTAAAATTCGGGCAGGACAACGTCTACCTGGTTCACTAACTACATACACAAAAAGAAAATTTTTGAGTAATGAGCGCACCAAACCTTAGTTCTTAAACCTATTATTTAAATTTTAAACTTCAAGTCGTATTCAATAAGATTGCTTAAAATGTAGGGAATTCGAACGCTACAATAACAATAAAGTGACAAAACTCACCAGCCTCGTATCTCATATTTGAACCGGACAAATCTAACTCCACATGCAGACATGATCTATCACCACCTTTATGAAGTTCCCTGTTAACTACAATTTGGGCTAAGAATGGATTCTTAGCATCAAAAGGTCTGCAATGAATAATAACAGTATTATTTGTGAACATCTTCATATGATATAAAGACAATTAAAAATTTAATATAGTGGGGTTGAACACTATGTGATTTCCTTATCAACTGTAATGTGATTTACTGTGTTCTCTATATAAATACACATTTAATCGATGAGCATGCCAAAAACATTTTTAGCAGTTTTAAAAAACACTGTCTTTCACAGATCCCCATAATTATTATAACAATAACCTATATTTAAAAATCACTGGTTGTTTGGAATTATTGCCCTGTTATCGGTATATACCATCTATAATCAGGCCGCTGTAAGAACTACTTAACCAGTGGCAGTCCAAGATAAATTATAGAATAGAGCAAGATCCAATTATGGTGCCCCCCTCACTTTCCCTGTTTATATTCTAGACTACTAGACTCAGCGCTTCATTCAGCCTATAAGGGCTTAACCTAGCGATTGATTCAAGTACTAACCACTGATTAAGCTATGACACCTTGGGTCTTGTTTATTGAAACTGAAAAAACAAAACACTTACGGGCGCTGCTTCTGCAAGGAATGTAACCTAGCAATTTCCCCAGTGAATATCTCATTGGGTGAAAACTCATCAGGGGCATGAGTTACTAATCTAAACTGACGAGTTAACTCTTCTTCTCCTGCACTCTCGATATTGTACTTTTCACATACGGCTGGCCAAAACTTATCTTTCCACGTAATAAAATCATCCTCAATGCTGCAAAATACATAAACTTATATAATAAGTTATAGTTCCCTTAAATTACTTATGTTTACATAAGAACACTTATTCTGTTTAAATGACTACATATACACTTGGCCCCACAAAGTGACAATAGGTGGAATAATGCAGTGACTAAGTGATGGCAGAAGATAAGAAAGCGAACATTGATTGTCCAGAAATGAGATGGGTACGACAACATATCAGTTGCGGTTCAGACCTGGTCCAGATTTGCTCAAGACTGTAAACTGTAGTACAAGCAGAGAGATGCCTGTGCCCGAAATGTGAGAGAAAGGTCTGGACATAGCAGATAATATTTAATTTACTTAGGCACTATAGGTTAATTTAAAAAAAAGTATATTTCTTACTTAGCATCATCATCTCCTAATCCTAACTCAAAGACTCTAGTGGCTCCCAGTTCTTCAAGTCTTTTATCCACATAGATACCAACAGAATTGTAGTGTTCATATGTTTTATTTCCTAGTCCAAACACCTAAAAAAAATCTAGTTTAAAATAAGGCAAGGATCTACTTAATTACAATGAAAGCAATTTATATTTACTTTTTCCTTTACATTTTACTTTAATAACAATTATAAGCAAGACCTGAAACAGAGGTTATAAAAATATAATTCAATTACCAAGTTTACATTTATCGTACCATGTCTTTTAATTTAACAAGCGGCGGTATAATTTGTTTTCTAAAAATAATCTTTGTGACATAACGTGGTAAAATTGCTAAAGAAAAACCTATATTTAACATATTTAATACGTAAGTGGGTATTAAATATACTGACGCAACTTCACATGTTACAGTCATGACATGTGACTGATTAAATATTAAATAATTTCCACATTTCTTTAATACATTAATTATTATTTATTTTCAATCCAATCCGTAATGTTTTGGTATTTCTTTTTTCTTTTAGCGATCTACGATTGACACATTGCCTTTTTAATTTATTTAACGTCCTTGGATACAAGTCTTACATAAATGAAATGTTGCCAGATTTTTAAAATTTTCCCCATTTTTGGTCGCAATAGATACTGGGTTTTTTTTTTAATTTAAAAGTACTAAAGTGCCTCAATTTTAAGCGATCGATGAAAAGTCGTCAAAGTTAAAGTATGTTAAAAATCATGTCAGCACATAAAAAAAATCTAACATGGTATATTTCCCGAATTTCAGTTTTCAGTATAAAATATTCTATATATTCAATCGATAACTTATGTAATATACGATATATAATTTGATACACTTACGGCGTAATTTAACCCCATCATGTCCGGGTCACTTTTTAACCATTCAATAAAGTCCATAGCATTATCCGTTGGATCTCCTTCTCCATAAGTAGCCAAGCAAAATACGGCAAGAGAATTTGGTATATCTTTGAGTTTAGTGAGCTCTTCCTAAAAATGTAACCGTCTAATTATTAAACAGCTCGACCGGTAAGAACAGATTAGAAATCTATATTATTACAGGAGCAAGTTTATTGGATACATGGAAGTATTAATAATTCACTAATGTCTGTGATTAAATTAGAAGTCAGCAAAATTTTAGAGAAACAAGTTAAAGGTATTTAAAATAGTATAACAAACCGACCATGTCACATTCTTCAGGATCTGCGACCATGCCCTTCATTTTGTATCGTATGCCCTCCTTGGCTAGGCGGCCGGCAAACTCCTCCGCTGTTCCAGTTTGTGATCCGTAAAATACTACGAGACTTCTTCCCGACGATTGTAGCTTTTTGATGAAAGAGTTTTCTGCTACTTGTATAGACTCTGCTGGTCTGAAAAGAAGAAAATCTATGAAACTCACTGATACAAATGACAAATGATATGTTTTAGTACGTTTAGACTAAGACGCCAATTCCGACATAAATGTCAGACACTAATGTCTCTACTGTTTTTACACTCCTAAGGAAATTTCGATTTGTTCACACAGCAGCTGATGAGACATTAATTATCGTGTCGATATAAATTATGCCATTAGAATCACTCGTGCGTCGTGTATAGTAAATCAAATGAAGAAAATTATAAAATAAGTTTTTTTACCTTAGAAAAAGGGTAAGTTTTTTCTAATAGATGTATTCTTTTGAGTTGACATATGTGATGATATTTCATTCCTTTCGACTATGGAGATTAGTATATAAGGAGGGCCATCACAATGTATTGTGTCCATCGAAATCCAAAAAATAAAGATGCGGTGCCCGCATTAGAATGAGGTGAATTTTAAAGGTTGTCATTGGTCCTGTGGTCAATACATCGCTACTTTCATACCATACCGAGCTCTTCTGGAAGGTTATTGGTCAATTCATGCCACACCAGTACAAATTCAGTGAATCTTCGAATGACAAACAAGTGACCACTTTTTCAGCTAGCTCCTCATAGAAGATAGTTCTCTTTATATTCTAACCTCCATAATTTCATGATGTCTTGACGATGTCAATAATTAGGGCATGTTAATACATATCTTCGTGGATTCATTAGATTTTTTTAAATAATGGTTTCTTAAATGAGTCATTTTGAGAATGAATCTTAGTTAAAATAAAATATTAATTCTAAAGTATATATATTTTATTCGACTTATTTCCAGGGAGTTTTAAAGGAGAAGGAAAAAATATAAATTCAAGAGATTATTTAAAAATACAAATTTGTTCGATACTTCAGAATACTTCAAAAAGATGAAGCTTTTTGACTGGCGTGCTACGTAAAATTATTTCATAAAACATTGGGCCAGCGTAACGTTTTATGGAAAAAACAATGAAGATGGTTCACTGGCAAATAAGAGACGAGCCTAAATTCGGGCAAGACATCATCGGCCGGGTCCGTTAGTGATTTATAATTTTACAACATGAACGCTAAATATTAGTTCTTTATCATCATTAGTAGTAAAAAAAATACGACAATGACTTATCTGGCGACAAACAAACATCAAGTTCATATTTCCACGTTTCACGGTGAAACAACACTTATGTTTCTGCGCATTAAGCATGACTATTTGTTTCAAAACGGAAAATGTTGAAAACCGAAATACGTACAATTCAGTTATCACTGAATTTTATTAAGTAGGGATACTTTATCAAGTATCCCTACTTAAAGGAATTTCATCTTCTGCGTTTAGTGCTTTGAAAAGTTTTAATGCATCGGTATTTATACTAATTAATATCTTATCATTACAATAGTTTAATAGCGATTAATAGCGATTCGATTAACTTTGACGTGATAATATTTTTTTTACTTTATCAGTACGCCAAAATTGGGTCTCGGATCTGTACAGAAATATTGAAAATATTTCTTTCAAGAGCTTGCCTTTGGCGACATCAGACGCTTTTTCTGTCCTGCAAATTCAAAGTTAATTTACTCATTGCGGCTATCTGTGTGTGTGAATTTCTCTGTCACAGCCTCCCTGGTTTACAAACTACATGTATGCCAATTCAGTTGACCCTTATTTTCACGAGAATTCTTGCTCGGTCAATAATTATAATATTGGTTTTTATCTTATGAGGATCGAAAGATTAATATATCATTTGACTCGCGACCTCCAGTCTAACGAATAATTTCTTCAGTTCTTGAGAATGCAAATGACGCGGTATATTTGATCTTGGTGCCTCCGACTGTAATACCTCACTCCTCTACTGCAGTGCTCATTACACATTCGCCATAGATGTTGAAAAAAGTGGGGGACAGGATATCTCACTCTTTGTTATGGTTTAAAAGGAGCTGATACCACGTCACCTACCCTGACTGTTGAATCTTCCTCCTTATATAAGTTAGCAATAGGTAAGTTTATATCATTTTATAACGGAGTTCCACCTCCATCATCAGCTTCTTGTCCTCATAATATTGTATTGTCATCCTGTGGCTTAAGATGTCTACTCCAAAATTGAGTTGTAAGATTCCACTGGAACAATCATACGTTGCACGATAAATAAAAGCATTTCATAAAATCCAATTATTCCCATTTTTTGTACATGATACAAACCGTTAGAAACTCAATTATATTTTTTGTTATGTAATATGTTTTTTAGTTGAATTTAGAATTAGTTTATTTATTACGTATATAGTTTTTCTGCCATTGTAAATATTATAGCAATATTTAGAATTAGCTTATTGTTGACAAATTAAAACTATTAGTGGGAAATTACATTTCGTAGAATTTTATATTAACCTGATCGGAGTTAAGTTAGATATTATTAGAAATTCAGACATCAGAAGTTACATAAAGAAGGGATTTCTTTAAAAATATTCTTCAAATATTCTTTCATTAAAAGTCATTCCGCCCGTAAGATGGTCCTCCTCTTAGCATTTCCAAACTATTACACGTAGATACTTGAAATTTTCCATGTTGATAGAACATGCTAAAAACTCACAAGGAAAATTATTCTGATCGAAATAGGACAACAACTTTTGAGGTTATTTAACAAATACGTTTATAGCGTATCAGACACGGAACCCTTCTATATAAGAGTGTCTTGGCACGCTTTCGGCCATTTTATTTAAGTTGGCTCAAATGTAATTTACCGCACACACGGGCGTCCATTATTATCGGTAAATAAGTGGAACTTATATTGATTGTACAACTTTTAATAGCTTCGAGGGTAGTTCGTGTATTGTAACATTCGTTCGGGAAAACTCGCGTATTCGAAATTTTGCACTATATCAGGAATTTCCGAATATCCTACGTTTGATAGAGTATGGGGAAAAGGAAAGTTTTTGAATCGGTAAAAAAAAGTTTAAATTAAAAAAGTCGTCGCGGAACCCTCGGCCGATGTTAGACATCAAATTTATAATCTATCTTTTTTTATGTTACAAGGGGCAAACGAGCAGGCAGCAGACACCTAAGTACCTACTGACGCCCATGAACATCTGCACAACCAGAAGGCTAGCAGATGCGTGGTACAGTACACCTCGTCAACTATTAAGCTATTAAGGATTATGTACAATGCGTCACTGGTTCTACTGTGAAGGTAAACAAAGTGATAAAATCTGCATATCTATAAGATTTCTAACATGTGTAAATTTCCAACGGTTCGCGGAGATTTCTTTATTGCGTGCACATCGCAAAAACAAAACGTACACACATAAAATAATTTACTCGAGAATTACTAAAACATTTGACAATATTTACAATTGAAAATTCCTTTTATAATCTAGATGAATATTTTAAGACTATTTAACTAGAAGAATCTGTCTCCCTCCCTACGTGACTATAAATTATAAATTAATTATTCTTGATGTACACTCTTCCAGGGTGATTAAGATAATTGAATAAATGAATAATTTACATAGTTGTACTATAAGACTTTAGGAGCATTTGAAACACTAGACTTTTATATTAGTGCTTGCAAGCTATAAAGAATACTTGTAACATTATTTTAAAGAATGTAAATTAACATTATTTTTATCATAACTTTAATGCCATGGAAGCGAGACTAGTTAATGAAAATTGAATTAAGAAGAAGATTACTCGATCTGCTCCGGTGCCCGCAAACACGAGATAGTGGTAGTTAAGCACTGCGCTTATCTGCTATAAATCGCAAATCGTGCATTATAAAGTAACTGTTTATCAATAAAATGTATATTGCTATCTCTATTTTTTTTTTTTTTATATAAAGCAATGGGCAAACGGGTACCCACCATCTCTATCTTCCTTCATTCTGTACATTGAAAAAGCATTGAAGGGGTCTGTTCATAACGTCGAATTAAGTCCTTTATTCATTGCATATACCTATATATACTTCTCATCGGAAAGGTCGAAACACTTCCAATTCTCGTAGTGCATTTGTTCGTGGATAATCTATTCATTGACTCGTATTAATTTATATCTACACTTCTATACTAATATATAAAGCTGAAGAGTTTGTTCGTTTACTTGAGCGCGCTAATCTCAGGAGCTACAGGTCCGAATTGAAAAATTCTTTCAGTGTTAGATAGCCCATTTATCGAGGAACGCTATAGGCTATATATCATCACGCTAAAATTTAATTTAATTTTTTTTATCTAATTTTATGCGGACTAAGTCGCGGGCACACCTAGTCTGTTATAATTTACTATGTTTTTCATGTTATTAATTTCATTTTTTAACATATTTAAAAAAAATTAAAAATATTTAAAATAACTTTCAATTCTCAAGCCCAAACTACCGGAAATAAAAAAATGTATGCGTAATGATCTAATTATTTATTTATATATTGATAATTTATTTATTTTATATCATAAGTTCGCCAACAGTATTATGAGTTATATATGTATATGTGGGGGTGATATTAGTCGTCGTAGGGATCGTGGGGATTCCGGGGATGACGTCAGACGGCATTCGGTCTGCATAATTGTATACTTTACGGATATTGTTTTTCTTTTTTGTTTATCTTTTATTTTCAACAACTATAGGTAATAATGTAATTTAATAAAAATGTGTTAGTTTTTCATTTTGAAGCGATTTATTGGTGTTTTTTCTGACAGGCGGTAGACTTCTATATTTAAAAAATGAGTTTTTTTTTATCTAGTTTTTATATATTATACAATTTAAACACGGTCATCTCGCCCCACAGCCACATCCTCTGCAATCTAAGCTGACCCTGGTACGAGACAGGGATATCGATAGGTAGAACAATGCATCCATATAGACAAATATACTGGAATAAACTCTCAACTGTTCTAGTTTTCAATTCTAGCAGTAGGAAAAAATGTATAAAATAACCATTCATCTACTGTGATAGTGAGTGATGACCTTTAATCGTAACAGGATTCTAAAAACCACATAAATAAACGGTAGCAAAATTGAATAATGTCCCATTTAGTTGTTTTTTCAAGAAAATTTAAACGATTATGTTATAAAACAATTTGGCCTATTTTAAGTGTATTAAAGAAAATCTGACGAGCACTTTGAATACTCTAGAATAAAATACGCAAAAATTTCTAAACCAATCGTGCAAAAAAAATTTTTCCAGAAAATTGTTGCACAATCTGTTCCAATTTGACGACTACACTTTAGAGTCTACAGACTCTAGTCTTTAGTCATTAGTAGACATTAGTCTTTAGAGCTACGGTTCCCAACCAGTGGTCCTCAGAAGCCAAAATATGGTTCACGTATGATTTTAGATTTAGCGGGTAGTGAGTCAGAAGAGTGCGGGTGGTGGGGGCGGTACGCGGTGCCGTGCAAAGGTTAATGTGCAGTGTCAGTAATTTATGTCTTTTCTTATTGAGTTTTTAATCAAAGTTTTAGTTTGATCATTACAGTCCATTTTTATTGGACCTAAATTGTGGTCCCTGCTAACAAAAATAATATGAAAGTGGTACGTCACCAAGAAAAGGTTGGGAATCCCTGCTTTAGTGTGTACAGTCACATTATAATATTAATTTAGTACCTTTAATGTTTTTCTACTTCAGTTATGATTTATATAACAAATAATACCGAATTTGAATCTATATCACGTCAGAATACTTTCCACCGAAAAAGAAAATAACCCATATGCATTAAAATGGAATCCTGTTTCGATACAAGAATATGAAAATAATCATGTCATTCATAACGTTAAGAATACCAAATTTTCATTAAATTCGCATATTTTTCTATAAATATTGGATTTAACGCGGGTCGTTGACTTGTTTTGCGCGTCAACATTTTGTTGACGATTGCCTCCCAATGTTCACGATACATTGCGCGCTCAAGAATGGGATGAGAATGACAATATCTGTAACCTCTCATTGCCGAGATGAATGATTTTTGTGATTTATTTCGGTCATTAAATGTAGCTTTATCACAAAGTTTGCGGTACGATGTCTTTTACGCCTTGATGAACAGAAAAAACAACAGCCGAGTGTGATACGCATACGGTATTAACTTATGCTATACTTAATATCTACTTTACAAAATATAACACTGGGAGTTATTAAAAATGGTTATATAAGACTAGAAAAAGTTTGTACTATGAGTATTCAGTACTTAAATACTAACAAGAAGTACCAACAAATAACTATTACAAATCAACGCCGACAGGACTAGCTGGTTACCATCAGTCCAGATTTTTCAGGATATGTCCTAGTTGGAAATGTGTTGCAAGGATATTCTATTTTATGGAGACTACATAAAGGAGTAACATCTTTGTATATTAAAAATGTCCGTCGAATTTCGTAAATAAGGAGGCGCCATATCAGCATCATCGTAAACTTTAAAGTTCAATTTATTGCCATCTTCATACCATGCCGCAATGTTTTGGAAGGTTATTGGCCAATTCTTTCACTCATGCCCATCTGTCTACACCAGCACCATTTTGGACGGTTTTTGAACTAACATCTGAGCTATAATGCTAGATACTTTCAACTTTCTCTCTCTCAACTCCCATAAAGGAGGATACTCCTTATTATATTCTCTCTTATAAAAGTATCCTAAGGTAATTAAAATTTGATGTCATAGGTTGATTCTACATGCTTCTTCTTCCTAGCGTTATCCCGGTCTAGTACAGAGTCCACTTGGTTTCAAAAGGATATGCAATAAATTTAATGTGGATTTTTACGTACTTGCTTGTAATTACTATTAAATTTCATCAGGCGTTAACAAAAAAAAATTAACAGAGAACTTTTGTGAAGTTAATGAGCCAAAGGAATTCAACTCTTTTCTAATTTTTAAATGAATAGATGTTTAAATTAAAAAAAAAACGATAAGTTGTAGTAGTGTTTTTTTTCATTAAACCTGCTTTGAATCCCGTAATATTTACCAATCCAGGATCAAAATTTAATATGATAATGTCATTGAATTTATAATTAGTTATTTTTAAACTTTTAAGCAAGTCGTACGCTGAATATGAGACTGCGGCTGCGGCTACAAAGAATTCTATAAATTGACAATTACTACGAGACTACAGTACTATTTATTAAAACAAATGAAATCAAAATTGGTTCACAAATGCTTAGCTGGCTTGGCACGGCTTAGCTTAGTCGCAAAAAAATATTCAGTTGAATAAATGTATTTACTGGTAAAATGTTAAATGAGGGAATAAAAACAAAAAAAAAAAACATAATATACTCTCATAATTATTGTGTAATATAGTACATACCTAAACATTATTTATATAACATTAGTCTTTTTCATAAATGGCATTACATTTTTGAACATTAAATAAGAAACATAATTATCTACAATACTAGTTCAGATTGTTACAAATATAGATTTTATTACTACTCCATAGATTTAGCTGTGAGAAATGATTAATTTTCCTATGCGCCTATAAGTGTGCAACTATGTTTCAAATTTCCAAAGACCGCCCGAAATTGAATCTCTTCAATGCAAATAACATCAAAATCGGTCCGACATTATCTGGACAATACACTTAAAAAGAATTGAGTACCTCCTATCTCAATGTCGGTAAAATAAAGTGGTTACTATACTGAGTTTACAGCTTCATCAGTAACGTTAGCATAAATGTATGACGCCTGATGTATGGACCACTGTGTTTTTACGAACAAAGTATTTTTTATAGATTTTACGATTGAATAACAATTTATTTGATATCATCATTCATCATAATTATAAATTTTGTTATTAGAGGCAGACACACACACACACACACACGCACGCACGCACGCACACACACACAAATTTAAAGTTGCAAGAGTTCTTAATCTGGCCCTGTCGAAAAATCCGTTCTAAGTATAAACTACCTCACTGTCAAATTTCTTTGCCATTGTACGTCCCGCGGTTTTCGATATTTCTAACAGGTGACCTTTGGCTTTTATGTATATATAGATAAATAATTCTCTTCATAAATATAGATAATATTTTTAGTATAAAGCAGATAATATAAGGTAAATTACCCTTTAAGATAATCCATGGCCTCAGTTGAAATATGCATATTTGAGTGGCCATTAAGCTCCAGTGTCTGTAGAGATTATTAGGGATTCAGGAATCTGAGGAAGTGAGAGGAGAGTGGTTCTCTGAAAGCCGGACGTTGTTCCGGAGAATAATGCAATGTCCCTTGTGTTGACCCGAATTTAATTTATTTTGAACACTTCCATCTGATTTGGTCGGGTTATAGTTTTGTGATTTATTAGAGACATTTTGAACAACATATTTTACTGTGTAATAAAGTACAAAACTAAAAACCTGATCAAGTAAGTAAGTGAAACTTGAAATCAAAAGGAGTTTTATTCAAGTAGACCTTTACAAGCTTTAAATTGGTATAAACTCATTCACCTATATCAATTCAAAAGTTGTTTTCCTCAAGTAGGGTTATAACACGCTTTTGTCGTGGTCAAACAATTTAAAAGGTACCACTGATTCGGAAAGTCGAAAAGGGCGCCGCCATATTGGCTTCTCTGCCGAGCGTCTTATTACCTCTACTCAGCGGCAGTATGTAACGCGACATGCAAAAGATAGATGAAAAAAAATTGATGTGGTGGAAAAAGATTTCATTTAATATTGATTATAAATATACTTATTATTTGGGGGGCAATACTGCTTTGATTAAGTGTCATCACACTAAAAATTTATTTGGCCAAAAAATGTTTTGGTCAAATAAACAATAAAGTTTATTATTTATTTTACCAACGGACTGAGAGTATGTTTGCCACAATTATCGTATATACAAAAGAGGGTGTGCGAATGCTAATATTATTTTATAATATAAAATATTCATATATTAAATCTATACTAATATATAAAGCTGAAGAGCTTGTTTATTTGTTTGAACGCGCTAATCTCATGAAGTACAGATCTGATTTGAAAAATTCTTTCAGTGTTAGATAGGTCCTTTATCGAGGAAAGCTATAGGTTATATATCATCGCGCTAAGGCCAATAGGAGCGGCGCACCAATGAAGAATTTTTCAAACTCGGAGATTCTTTTTCCCATTCAAAAGCTTCCGCTGCGTGCGCTGAGTAAATGGTTAAAGTTTCGCAAAAGTCGTGCATGACAAAGTTATTTAATATTATTTAGTTCTAAATAAAAGTTTGAGACAGTATATGTCTATCTTTTAAGGTTGGCTTAGTATAACCTTTTTTATGCTAATCAAATTTATTCTAAAAAATGCACTATTTCGTAAAGGTCTTTTTATAAACACAATATTAATCCTTATTTAAAAAACTATTTTTGAATGAGAGATGAGAGCGGCATACGCGGACGAATTGCGGGGGGTACAGCTAGTTAATAAAATACAACCATACGTGCACCAATGCCAAAAGATTTAAGTGATCGATATTTTTATATCGACAGCGTTAAAAAAGCGCCAACGCCGAGATTTAACGCAACGCTTTTTTAACTCTCGTGCGATGAGGGTTTACCATTTTTGGTTTTGCTTAAATACTGCATAGATGCATCTGGTAACAGTATGGTTATGTCGGATTTGTTTATTTTTGTTGAAATTTTATTAAAACGCTCATCCATCCGCAGAGCAACCCGATGCAAGACATAAAAAAACATTGACAGCGCAGGCGCCATTTATGTTTCGACATTTTTGGGTTATTTAAACACGAATTTTGTGAAATGCTGACTGACTTTAAGATTCGATTTCGTGTTTATTTAACTTCAATACATGTAAATGAAACCGTTGCTTAACTATTTATCTGTCGGATGTAGTTTACTGACGACTAGCCGATGCTCGCTACTTCGCGTCTTTTCGATTTCGAATAAATACATAAACGAATGCGTTCCTTTATTTGAATTAAATTTCACGACATGTTTGAGTATATTGAATAACTTTGGACATGCTCCGATATACACTGCGAGGAATTGCTCAGTGCTCGCGCTGGTGATAAATTCGTTCCGGTATACACTGCTGCTGCCGCAGGACTCTATGGAAATATATGACGTCATAAATAGTCGCCATTTTTACCCTGTGTGTTATGCGAGAAAGACGTACTTATAAATAATGTCTATTTTTAAACAATGACAGTTATTAAGGAAAAGATATACGAGTATAAAGACTGTATTATGTTTGCTTCTGTTTTAATTCACGGAGAAGTAAAAACTCTACATTGTGAAACTTCCAGAATATTTCTGGAAACGAACTTTTTATACGTGTTACTATGTTAGATACAAAGGCTTAGATTTATGTGCGCGAGTCTGTTGCGGAAAGTGTGTTTTTATAGAGTGGCTTGTTTTCATTTGGGTTTTATTTATACAGACATAAACCTAAATTACTTTTGTTCTTGCTTGTATCGTGTTGTTTAAGGTATAATTACACGTTTAAACTCTTTTGTTTTCGTTCAGTTTTTAAGTCAAATAATATTGTAATATAAATATTTGAAGATAACAATAATATGACGGAATTGGCATCAGTAGAAAATCTCAAGCAGTGCAGAATAAATATTTGATGAGACTGAGTAGGTAGTTTTGTAGTATTAAAATAACCACAAATAGTCGGTTTCTCCCAGGGGGTGGATCTTCTTTTATCTGTCCGATAACTGGTCAGATCCACGGGTACACGACCCCGGAGCACCCTAGGTGCTAGGGCTTCCTACAAGGAATAAGGAACCCTTAAAATGAGCAATACATTGATTACTAAATACGCCAAAACACAATATTATCACTAAGCAGAGGCCCTAGCACGAAAATTTCCAACTGTTCGAATTCGAAGATTCGACTGTATTTAGAATGAAAATATTCGTTCTGGGCCCACAGGGGGCAGTCTTTATCATATCACGCTTTTAATCAATTTTGATGCAACCCGCGTTGACACTAAGGAGGGTCCGATGTGGTCTCAGCACGAATATTTTCAAAGTCGAATCTTCTACTTTAACCCTTTGTAGTAGTAACAAACGTCTCAATTAGCCGAAGTCTATATTATTTCATTTTATAACGAAATCAAGATGAGAGATACTTTAAATAAATACAATCCAGTAAAAAACAAAATTGGAGGAGGCCTTTGCCGAATGGCAAACAGATCTGGAAAAAAATTAAATAGCAACAAATACTAGAATAAGTTTATATATAAATATTATTAGTGTTAGAATATGGTAATTAGGTTAAGTTGATCTGAATAAAGGCTATTATTATTATATTATTATTATTAATTCAGTAAAAGAGATATACGAGAAGTGCTAAAATAAGACTATAAATTCATGATCAAACAAAGATACATGTACATTTATAATGTATACAATCGAAAGTAAAGGCGCTAAAACGTTCCCTTACAGACGAGATTATAAATTTTACGATAAATAATAATGTTTCGCTGGAAGAGTTGGCAACATCAAAGGTCTAGGCTGTAAACTCGATTGTTACCGGCCCTAAATGCCCCTCGAACATGCAGAGTTTGGTTCAAGGAATAAGCTTCTCACAAGAGAATCTGTACAAAAATGCAATAACAATTTTAATTTTTGTATTTCAATTATCACTAATGAATAAATAATTAAAACTAGATGACCTGGCAGACGATGAAACAATAATGAAAAATAACACCAACATCAAAGTCAAAGTCACAATCAAAGCCAAAGCCAAACTCAAAGTCAAAATCGTTTAATCATGTAGACTTTTTTTTATAAGCACTTATGAACGTCATATGTTTAATATATGTTTTTTTAATCGTTTAATTGTTTCTCGCGCCCTGATTTGAGAAGACCCCGCAATAAATTCATCATTACACATCTTTAAAAAAAACATAATTATGCTAAAAATAACTAAGCAAAAAATCAAAATCTTGTCGGAATTTTGGCTCATCTTCTATTAGCCACTTAATCAAACTCCTTTAAGTTTTTTTCCATAAAAAATGATACTGGCCGAATATTTTATGAAGTAATAATTTAACGTGGTACGTCAGAAAAAAGTTTATTTGAAATATGTTGAAGTAAAGACCTCCGCATTGTTTTGTATTCTCGAATAATTTTTCGACTTTTCCTTTTAAATCTTCCCAGAATTAAACTGAATAAAACAAAACAAATCAAAGAATCCAACCGTTATCTTTAGAACAGATGACCGTGTGTTTATAGTCCTATATGTAGATTACTTACTAGCTGTGCCCGCAACATCGATCGCTTAAAATTAGGTAAAAATAAATGATTTAATTTTAGTGTGATGATATATAGCCAATAGCCTTCCTTGATAAATGGGCTAACACTTAAAGAATTTTTTCAATCAGATCAATAGTTTCTAAGATTAGCGCGTTCAAGCAAAACAAACGAACAAACTCTTCAGCTTTATATATTAGTATAGATTATTATGTTAGTTATCTATTGTCCACGTGTTAGTCAATTGCAGGTTTCTACTATGAAAAAAGAGAACGAGGAGAAGAAGAAAGAAGAAATCTTAAGTGAAGGTCTTTAGGTATAAATTGTTTGACTCTAAGAATATTTTTGAAGTCGCTCATAACTTGGAGCGTTCATTCGGGTCTCGGAATTATTTTAACCATATATTTTATAGCGTAAATGATAAAAAAGAATTTTACGGTATAATAAAAGAGGGGCAGTCAATATCTGCGCCGATATAGAGGTTGTGTTGAAAACTGATTACTACGTATTATCTACATTTTCATGCTTATCGGGGTAGATCACAACAATATGTAAGAAAATCATTCGTTTCTTTACTGCTAGTAACTGCATCTATACTAATATATAAAGCTGAAGAGTTTGTTTGCTTGCTTGAACGCTCTAATCTTCGGAACTACTAGTCCGATTTGAAAAATTCTTTCAGTGTTAGATAGCCCACTTATAAAGGAAGGCTATAGGCCAGGTATCATGACGCTAAAATTGTAGCCATTTTTTTTACGCGGACGAAGTAGCGGGCACACCTAGTGATTTTATAAAATATGCATTATAAATATATTAAATTATTATAATAAATTTACACGCAGACGAATGCCAAACGATTTACACACACATGTGTACATTTTATTATAGGTGATGTTAAAGCGTCTTTATGACAACATCACAAAATAACAATGTATTTTGTTAATTACGACATTTAATGTGATTAAATTGACAAGTGACATTGTAATAGTAAACACCTTATAGATAGTTTTATATAAGAATATCGTATGCAAATCTAAAATCTAAAGATTTCTGGCCAAATTTTGATCAGCCCGCGATCTCTAGATTTGCCGCCTCACAACGCGAAGAGTTTGGGTGTGCTCTACTCTCACTTACAAACAAAATCTAGCAATTTTCATGACTCTATTTCTTTGGTATAGAAGTTAGTGATAAATATAAATACACACAAATTAAGATGAAATTCGTAATTTAACAGTTTTGATATCTGATTAAAAAAATATTTCTTAAGACGACCGGATGTCTGTGTGTGTGGATCTGACACGATCACGGTCGGTGAAGTCAACACATCACGTTAATTTTTATTTTCTTACCGTTTACTTTACGGATAATTCATTCTTTTACCGTTGCACAATCGAGACGTCAACATGAAACTACGACAGTATACTGGTAAGATCATTAACAGTCTAGCATGTACATCAGTATCGAGCCTTTCGCTTCGGTTTTCAAAAAAGAAAGATGCGGCCCGGCTGGTTGCGTTCCCATGATTAATCTGCAGTTACTCTAACTGTACTCGTCGCCCTACGACTCGAGGGACTCAATTAATGATTTCATATCTATTAATAATATATTTTCTCCGTTCATAAATATAATAAGTTTGTGGTACATAGGGCTGTCAACATCGAGATATATTTTTTTTAAGAGCTTAAGTGGTTTCATGCTGTTGTTTTTGTTAGTAATGAAAAGCTGAATCTGTTTTTTTTAATATCACAAGGAGCAAACTAGCAGGTTCATCACCTAAGTCACTACCGACACCTGTGGACATTTAAACTGCCAGAAGGCTTGCAAAAGTATTGCCAGTTTTTAAGGAGGGGAATAGGCCACTGGGAACTCTCACAAGCCGTACGAAACGCGATAACAATACCATCATTTGACGTGACAGCATTGCCACCACGTCAAGCCGATCTTTTGTGAGAAGTAGGTACTGGTACCCGGCCAAATCGGTCAAACGAACAAGCTATTTGGCATCACAGATGAAGGTGGTAACTGAACCGAGTTATATAACTTAACTTCAAACAGCGATTGAAATGCTAATATCCAGTATGGATGGGCAGACACGCCTGCAACGGTAATTGCCGTCGGCAAAATATGTTGACCTGATTTTAAGCCACTTAGTGAAGTAACAGTTTGATAGAAACATACAAGACGTTGTTTCTTCGAAAGTGTATTAGGAATCTAGAATGTCATGCATACATCATCCAGACCAGACAAGTTTCTATGTATAATATCACTGTTCCGCACAACTAGGCACTGTACGGGATAGTACGGCACACCACCTCAGCTCAGCATAGGTCCGTACGGATCCGCCTTGGACCATATGGCTCAGCACCACTAAGCTTCAGAACTACACAGTACTGCAGAGCACAATACAGCACAGCGCAGCAGTAAAATGCATCACGTAAACTCATGCCTTTCTGAATTGCAAGATAGGGTCGGTCTCTCTGCGGTCGTTACTTCATAACTAGAGATCATGGCTCTAGTGTAATTTTAGCATTAATTCAGTAAATTTGTTATAAGATGTTGGGTCACAGACATGAAACTATGCTGTTTTTTGGACGAGTTATTCCTCCTTCTTGTAGATACAATTTTTGTATATTTTCGCCATTTCTATTTCTAGATGAAGAGAAAAAAACAACCGGATTGTTACTTGTTGACATACGTCATTACACAGATTAGTTATTATACTTTGTGAAGTATTGAACAATAGGCAATATGAATTATTTGATGTCATATAAAACAACCCTCGAAGGGTTACTGAACAGTTAAATGTCATCAAAAACAAACGACTTTGACTGTTAGTTACCATTGTTATAATGCTTTGTTAATAAAAACGTGAAAAGAGTCTTTAAAATGAGTCTTTTCACTATGGTCCCTAAGCCACAATTATAGTTTATATGGAGGAGAGTGTGCGAATGTTAATATTTTAATTACATACACATTATAAATACATTAAATTATTAAAATAACACCGCACGCACACCAATGCCAATAGATTTACACACACTTGTATACATTTTACTATAAGGTTGTGTCATGGCGATGTTAAAGATATTAATTGTCAGGATATGACGTCGTACTAAGCATATTATACAGAAATAAAGGTTTCTGGTCGAATGGCGACTACTCTGCGTTCTAGAAATATTTTACTAAGAATTTAGTTAAAAGATGATTGAGACTCATATTGTCCTCTTTTCAGTCACCATAAATATCAATTCTCACTAATTTACTACTATTCTCCATTATTATCTTGTCATTCGCTATATTCGAACTACATAACCCATTCTGAGAGATTTGACCTCTGATTGTATCACACGACTAAAAATTTACGAGTATGAATCGTTGCGATGGCAGGTTGCGATATTAGAAAGGACAATTACCAATTACGTATAAATATTTATTACGCTTTAACCAAAGGTGACCTTTCGACAACAAAGGAACATCTATCGAAAAGGAAATGATTTATTAAAGACTATATTTTGAGCGCGCAACATTCATTTTTGCGTAATCGATTTGTTATATTCGTTGCAAGTTTTTTCTTTGTAATATTACGCACTAGCTGATTCCCGCGACTTAGCCTGCGTCAAATAGGCATGACGGCAGTAATCAGAAATCATTTAAATTATACATTTATCTGATAAAACAAGATGCATAAAGCTTAACAAACGCATTTATTTTTATATTGCGAGCGAGATTAATAGGGATTAACAAAAAAAGGAAACTACAAAATACAACAATCCGCCATGCACTGCAGGGCAAAGGCCTCCCTACCCTCTTTCTATAAGGTTCTGTCTAAAGCTAAATAAATAAAGTGGAGACTTTGGCCCAAAGATAATTCGACATGCGGCAATAGCAATATACATAATATTATTTTGTATAGTGCTTCCAGGCTAAATGAATTAATAATCTGAAAGAAAAAATGATTAACATTCCAAATAGAAATGTTTAAAAAAGGTGCTTTAGACTTTTTTACAAATACCGAGTACGAGGCTTGAAAATGTATACGTTATAACACAATGGTGGTATTACGTTACAAGCTAACTACATATAATGTTTTACAAAAATAGCCAACAAAAGCTCTAACGTAATATAGAGCTGAAAATATGAAACGAGAAACGAAAATAAAGGGAGGAATGACGTATTTTTTGCACGTAATATAAGCAAACATATTTCAAGGCCTTATTGAATAAATATACATAATTATGCGTTGACTCTTCAAAGAGCTTTGCGGTTGTCAGTGGCGTTTAATTGTGTTACGTAATTTCGGCAAAAAAAAACATTGTTTGATTAAAAATGATTGTGTTGTTTTTTGTTTCGCTAGAGTGATGTGGAGACTACAAAGACCTGAAACAAAGTTAATGTATCTAAATTTTCTGATCTATAGAATAGAATTTAAAAAATCTGTGCAAGACTTTAATGTGTGTAAGGGGTTTCCTTTGGTTGTGTGGTGTTTAAAAATACTTGCTTAATCTGTGTTACCTTGCTCTACAAATTCGTTAGTTATGTATGTTGATACGGCTATACTTACTTATTATAATGTTCAAATATACGTCTGATAAGTAATTATTATTTTATTTGAACTTGTCTTCTTTCTTGTTTTTAATAAAAGCAAATGTTCAGCGAGTAGGTCAAGGTGATTCTTTTACGATTTCCCATTTATTTACTAAATATTGAATAATTCACGACTGGGCAAATAATAATTCTACATAATCCGAGAGTTGAGCTGTGATTTCGGAAATTAATTGCATATGTCAATGTGAAGGCACAGATTAAATAATTTGTATTTAATCTGAAACCTTTAATAACTACATATATAAAAATGGATCTTCATTTCCCTTGGTCATCGTATCACGTGTGAACGGCTCGACCGATTTGGCTAATTCTTTTTTAGTTGTGTTATTGTTCCTAGAAGGTTCTTATGAAAGAATAAAATTAAGAAACTTGTGCACAAAATTTAAGAATACTTAATTATATTAAATCGTTTGTAATGTTACCTCGCGCTATTGTCAATTTAAACTTTTTTAATGTAACCTTATGGCGTTTGACAGAACATAGACCGAATACGTGCAGCAAATATCGTTAATGTGTGAATGCTTTCGAAAATATTGAGAATAGAAAAAGAAGAGGGATAGGGGATGGGAACGGAATCAGAAATGGGAACAATATTATAGGATAATAGAATGTAGTAAATGGTAAATAACCCAATGTTCGGGAAAAACAGCATCTGCCGGGTCCGCAAGTTGTTCAAAATAAAAGTGCCTGTTTGATATTCTAGTTTTCCTCAATATAAGAAGTGTAATGAAAGAGATAGAAACTTGTTTATACTTAGTAGTTTAGATAGAGCCAATTATAGAGGTCTACAGGGTTCTCGCAATTTTTTTTTTAAGTGAACGAAAATCGCAAAGGTGGGCTGATATTGCGACTTCCTGGATGGCCTCCAATGGCCGCCGAGGACCCCGCAGGCCGAAGAACTTGGAACGATTTGGATAACTTTGCGGGGAAGTTATAGAGGAGATTGGCCCAGGAAAGAGGCTATTATGCCGTCCCCCCCCCCAAAAAAAAACCAAACAAAAAAAAAACAGCGTCCCGTTTTAAATTAAAACCAGTATAGCAAACGGAAAAGCAACACCTTTACAGTATACAAAACTGACGTCACAGCTTACGTTGCTCGCAGTGTATATCGGAACACACACTACTACGAAGCGGCTTGATTGATTCTTAAGAAAATTTTTGTGCACATTTAGTAAGTCTGAGAATCGGTCGTAAACTGTTTTTTAAACGCCTAAGTTATAAGAGAAGTCGCGGCTACAGCTAGTGTTCAATAATCGTCTCATATCATACTCCTAACTTTAGGAGTTAAATCACCTACAAACTCACGACCAATATCACTCAGTGTCATAAATAGGGACTCACTGTTTTAAATACTTTCCGAATCACGGAGGTCGAATAATTAAAAAACCTGTGTTACAATGGGTCACCCATCTATCGCCCGGCTGCGGTGAGAAGTGCTTAACTGCTGCTGCTGACTGCTGATTGACCTAGCGATCGACTCAAATGCCGGCTACTGATCAAGCTACGACCTACTTGATGTCCTCGTTTTAATTGCATACACTAATTATGTTTTCGAAGGGTGTTATAAAAGTCACAATAACTCCCCCCCCCTCCAGTAGAGCAGTCCCCCTTTTTAATTTGAGTCGCGTCCCTTATCGTTATTAACAATTAAGCAAAATGTCGGCTCTTTGTCTTCATTTAACTTAATATTTATACAACGTATATATTCATAAAGAAATAGCGTTGTGATGCGAGTAAGTTATGTAAGACTAGTTGTAATCCGCGTCTTTGTCCGCGTAAAATTAGGTTAAGAATTCTAGTGTGATGATATAACTGGATGGATTTGACTGGCCCGTTGGCGCAGTGGGGTTATTTCATCCTTTGGATCTTATGCCTGTCAAATGAAAATGTTTTTCTTTTGAGTATTACACAGGGTTATTGGTAATTCGACGTAATGCCGTTAGGAGGTATCTTACAATGGGAAAATCCTTTGCGGTTTCCACAGCTCTTGCACGCGGGTTCTTATTGGGGGCCAACAACGGTTGTACTAAAACAACGCTCTCTTCGGGTTCATTATTTATTTCCCCATTTGTAAAACAGATAAAAAACAATAAAACAACAATAAATATTAGCCTTCTTAACAATAACATCGCGATTGAGTGGCTCTAGGGATATATTTGAAGCTATATTTATACATTTTTGAAGCATATCACGATCACGACTTGCCGTGATCTCTTCCTAGTTTTGCATATATATGACATCATAAAAATATGCGTTAACCAATTATACACACAGTTTATACCTGTTTTAGCTATATACAAATGTCATCATATATAAAAATAACCGAAGGAAATATTTGACCCGTAGTTTTTATTTTAGCAGTAGATTTTACATAGTATTGGATAAAGTGAAACACAATTTGTTTTGTAATAATTTTATTTGTAAAATAAACAACTGCTGTATAATTCAGAAATGTGTATAAGATTGTTAGATGAATCGGAATATACCTATGGATAAAAAGAATATACTTGTGGAGTTCTGCAAAGTAACTTCCGGTTGCGCGGAAATTGTATGTGAAGTAGAGTCTGTGTTTTCGGATGTAGTATGTATATGTCTGTTTGTGTGTTTACATTTTCTTATACAAAAATAAATATACATTGACATAAAGAATTTGAACACAAATAATAAAACATCATATTGCCCATATATTAACGTGAAGTTTATTTGAAGCATCACATATCATACTCAATGCGGGTTTTTCCTTTCATATGAAGCATATTAAAAAAGAAATATAACAAATAATTAATATAATTAATATTAATTCATCCAATAATTATTGAATTTTAATTATTTTAATTATATATATACTCACGCTCAATGGAAATAGAACTAATTGATGTAAACCGCCTATCATGCAAAATATCACGTAGGTAGCTGCATTCTAAGACTCTGAATGAACCTTATTATTATTTCTGTTTTATAGAGTATAGCTAAAATAAAATACAACTAATAAAAAACAATTATCCGCTATTACGTGACTGTAAAGGTATTCGTAGAGTGTAAACATCACTGGTTTTTCCTTTATTTATATTGCAATATATTAAGCTAGGTCATATTTGGCTCCCTTTCAAAACAAAGCTCGATTTTTTACAAGCTACTAAATAGAAGCATATATGCCGAGAATATCAAAGTTAAGCAAAGTAATCAAAATAAGAGAAAAAATACTATATTTCTTCCTTACTTATTTAAAAAACGTGAATACGTGAATGTTAATTAATATCACATAGATACAGTTCTGAACATCAGACGAAATCGAAGATAATTCTGATAGCGTTCAATCTGACGCCGGCGATAAAGAGATCTGCAGTGAATGGCGCTCCACAGAAACAGATAATACAGCACTTATATTGAGCTGCTGATGTTTCGTAAGTGTCATGGTTATTTTTACACCATGCAGTGATCAAACCGTCGTGGGACATTCGCCTCGACGGCGACGTTTAGTTATTGCAATCCTTAATAATGTCGATCCTTGGTATTTTTTGTCTCCATGGGGTAGATTTTCCTTTTTATCCGTCCGACGAGTGGTTAGATCCACTACGTGTACTCGACCCTGGACTACCTTATTTGCTATTGTCACTCGCCCTATCCCATACGCAACAGTAATATCCGCCACCTTTTTCTCCTTTAATCAGCTGAATTGCGAGATAAGGAAGCGAACGCGGAGCAATGCTTATTTGCATTCAATTTAGTACTCGAGATAATGTAAAACTGGACCACGTTAATGTATAATACGACTTAGGCCCTTTGTCGCAATCTACAGTAATGTTTCGCGTAAGTTAGCTACTTAGACTTGCCGAACACGTTGTTTCGGCAAATTATATGAAATGTTTTTGGTGAGAATAGCAAATTTCAGAGGGCTTATTATGAACATTCTCGATAGTTTTACTTACTTTTACGTTCTAAACGAAACGTCAAATAAAGGTTCGTGCTTCCATTTTACACGACTTAGGTATAGTCGACCAAGAAAGTGCTTTACCATTTTGGATAACAGCTCCTAGTTAAAGAAAATTTTGCTAAGGGTAATTGTTATAAATTAACGTAATGCATAATAAGCAAAAATAAGCCTTTCCTAATTGACGTGCAAACGACATTCGCCCTTAGCCTGGCAAACCAATTTCTTGGACTATACATGGCCGCAACGTCGACGATTCGATACGTGTGAGTTCTCATTTCATTTGTCCAAGCAATATTTAGCAACTAAGTTGTGTAAAACGGTAGCATTAATGTTTCATTTGAAGTTAGGTTTCGAACGTAAAAGTAAGTAAAAGTATCGAGAATGTTCGTACTAGACCCTCGGGAGCGACTCTTTTGCAACAAGGGGCAAACGAGCAGACGGAATTCGCTTTAGTGACTATACCGACGCCCATAGAGAACCGCAACTCCCGAAGGCTTGCAGATACGTTGCCAGCCTTTGAGTATGGTCTTTTCTAGAAAGTCCACAAGTCCCTAACTATCCTGCTATTTGTAACTTTATATGTCCTCAATGAGTTCTTTTTTTATTTCCAGGCATAATCCTCTATACATTCATCGGGGTTGTGTAGTTAATGTTGTGTATGATGGAGAGATTTTGCCACCTACCAATGTTGTAAGGAGTCTCGGTTTATACCTCGATAGGTCCTTTTCCTGGACAGCACAAGTGTCTGAAGTAAGCCGGAGGATCTTTGCAACTATTGGCTCACTCAGAAGGTGGAAGCACTTGCTACCAATTAAAACCAAAATATGCTTGGCGAATTCTCTTCTCATCCCAATACTGGATTATGCCGATACTTGTTGTATCGATCAAACAGAGGAACAACTTAATAAGCTCGAGCGACTGCAGAATATGTGTGTTAGATTTATCTATAAAGTTACTATCCTGAGAGATAACGAATTGAAACTACGTCTATTAATGCTGGAGTACCGCAAGGCTTTCTTTCGCCTACATTGTTCATCCTGCATATCAACGACATGTAGCATACTGGAAACAGCACATCGATGCCGTTTACTCTGGTCTTAATAATATCTCTCGTGCAGAAGTGGACAACAACAGCAAAAAGCTCTTGGTCTATAGCTGTAAGTTCCTTGGAGGAAGTCGCTGAATGGGGTGGACGAAACCTTTTTCCTTTGCTTTACAAAGACCAGGTCCGTCCCCATATGGAGTACTGCTCCCACCTTTTGGCTGGCATCCCCCAATACAAACACTGGACTCTGTATAACAACAAGCCATTTGAATTATCGACGATCCCAATCTTACAGATAGCCTACACAACTCAGGCCTTCTTCTTACCACTACACTCTACGCCGCTGAGAATGTTTGCCTCCTCACTAGATAGTGGGATGTTTCATTCTTATAAAATTATTAAGATTGATGGCCGAACGAAACGCGACAATAACACCATCACTAGACGTGACAGCATTGCCGCCACTTCACGCCGATCTCATGTGAGAACAGGTGTTGCACCACTACGGACACAGTAGTACAGATACAAATTGCATATGCACTAACAGACACCTTTTTCTTTATATGCCTCTCCAGTACATGCGGGGGTCGAAAAATGTTGCACCACTACCGAGTTCTTTCAATTATTATATAGGAGTTCCTGGAATCACTTTGGTTTCTCTAATGTAAATTGGAATTTACGAATGTTGCAACACTGCAGAATTTGTTATTGTTAATGTCTGAGTTTGTTGTATATGTACTTAAATATTTTATTAAATCAAGAGACCTGTATTATCAGACTAGTTTTCTTTTAAAGGTGCGAAATGAAGTTTACTAGTAAGGATGTAGTACTATATATCCTATACTAAATGCCTTGAAGCATGCGATTAAAGACTCATCATGATGATTATGAATACATAACCCATACAGTGATTTTAGTGCAATAATTTATGAACACGAACACTAGAAATATTTTATTCTCGTTTTCCCTCCAACTAAGCTTAAAAGCTTTTGCGAGGTAGCTTTTAGTAGCGTCAGTGCTCAAAGGCAGAAAGACAGACTGAAATTTTCGTAGCCTCTCTAATAAGGCTTTTAAAAAGCTTAACTGGAGTGGTTACAAGAACATTAGACCTGCCTCAGAATTAAAAAAAAACAATTCACGTAAAGAATTACTACCTATTATTAATTACTTTTACCTAGCATGCGTGTTTAAATAATAATAACTATAATAAGAAATAAATTCCTCTTAAAATAAAAAAGAATAGGCAAATTTAAATTTATTTGCCTAAAAACTGAATAGGAGACAGCAGTAGAGTAACTAGAAGCTTCGTATCATCTTTTCTTTTATTCCGAAATTTATAAAGTTCGTAAGTTTATACTAAAAACTGTAATATTAGGTTCCTTGTGTAACGTAATGGTTGCATCGTTACGTCGGATACTATTGTCAAGAACAGTATAGGGGGACCTATACCATTCGTGACAGTAGTATCCGCATCATTTCTCTCCTCCCCATTTACCTTTTTATCCTTTTACTCTATCCCTAACCGTTACTCCTGCCTTCCTAATTAGTGATAGCGCCATTCTTGTAGCCGAATTGGTCCGCCGCGTTCAGGTACCAGTACCTCTTTCTTATATAAGATCGGCGTAAAGTGGCGGCAATGCTGTCACGTTAATTGATGATATTGTTGTCACTTTTCGTTTGGTTTGTGAGACTTCCCGGTGGCTTAAACTCGTCGTTAAAGGCCCGCAACGCGTCTGCTTGTCTCCTGGTCGTGCAGATATCCAAGGACGTCAGTAGGCACTTAGCTGCCTGCTGCCTACTCGTTTGCCTCTTGTAATAATAATAAAAAATAAATAAGCAAACTGTCGCTTTATCGCGTATCAGATACGGAACCCATGTATACAAGCGTGTTTTGAGACACCATTCGTTCAATTTAATTATTGTAACATACTTGAAATATGTTACAATAATTAAATTGAACGAATAACGGGAATAATATATTATAACGTGTAAAGTTTTGTAATATATACACTTTACAAAACGGATTTAACGACAATTGAATAGCCCGTTTACCTCTTATCGAATAAAAAACATTATATCACAGAGAGATATGAAATAATCTGTTCATTAATTAGTTAATTTTAAATTATAACGAACAGTTTTTGGGGGTTTTATGGAATTTAATTACAAGCCTCTTTCGTTTATGGTTTAAAGTTTACGACATAAAAACAGATTTTACGACTCTAATTTGATTATCACCCTTTAAAGTTAACGCATTTAGGGGCACAGTTTTCATGAATATTAATGTTTTTATTAATTTTGAGTAATATTTAGTAAATATGGCTGTGACGCAATATATATACTAATATATATACAATATCTAGACTGCCCTGTTGGCGCAGTGGGGGTCGTGGGTTCGATTCCCACCTCGAGTCTGGATGTATTATCCATATGTATGTATTTATATATTTGTAAAAAAAATATGTTTGTGTATAACAGGCGGCTGTTACCTACAACACACACGTCTACATTAGCAACAGACGTCCGTGTGTCAACTTATATTTAGTGTATTAATTTAGTGGAACGCACTTTTCGAGTATCACAGTTTCTTTTAACTAGCACAGGAATAAGGGTCCTAACTCAATTGTACCAAATGTAGCAGATTCTTAAAATAAATAAATAAATATAGTCCTGTATATATATGTATATATAAAACGTAATTACCGCATATGGTAATAGTACAATATATGCATTTTTTTATGTTATGTATTAATATAAATATTAAAAAATATTGATGTCAAAAACCAACGATCTTTTCACAGTTGCAATGTCGTATGCAATGCCAGATGAAGAGATTGATTGAAAACTTTGAGCAAGCTCAGTTGCGTATCCAAGGTTTGCAAATACAAGTGCAAACTCTAAGGCGTACTGCATCGAGCACCGGAGAAGAAGGTGAAGGCGATGCGGATGCACAGGAATGCGCATGCAAAACGTTCTTTGACAATCCTTAATGATAAATTAGTGCTACATATATAAAAGTAACAAAAACCAGTAATGTTCAACTGAATGGTAGTATTTAAAAATGTATAACTTAGACGTGGACATAATTCGAAACATAAATTAATAAACGCCTATATGTGATTTCACCTCTATACAAGTGCTTAGGAACAAAACTGTTAAAAATGTAACGTGATAATATTTCAGCACGTTCTACGGAGATTCAAATATGCGTGTTTTAGTCTTGTACGTTCATTTTTATGAACAAAAGAACGGAAAGATTCACTTGTCTCGAGCGCCCAGTTAAAACGCTTGGGTGGATGCTTTAAAAGGGAACGCGTACTGATATGATTTCTTTCAAATGTTTTATATAGCATATGTAGGGATATATGCTTTGGGGGACATCGGCTGTGACGACATTTCTGATAAATATTGATTGATCACTTTTAGAGTAAAAATATTGATTGTTTCATATAATAATAGTGCACTTATAATGGCTTACATTGGCAATGCAATGTAGATATATTACTTTTTCTATTTCTCATAATTTTTAATTTTCCTTCGGAAATAATTTTGAACAGTTTTAAAAGACAAGTATTGTTTTTGTCATTTTATTCATTTAAATTTCAGATAAATAATTTTATATTTACCACAATAATTATGTTCAAGTGATTTTGAAAAGTAACGGCGCTTTCAGATGACATCACTGTAGCGCGCGGCTGTAGTAGCCGTTACACACGTTTCGATAAAAAATTGCAAAAAACTGTACAGTTTTATCGGTACGTGTGTATGAAAAATCGGTAGCGATTAAACTGCAGAGTTTTATCGCAACGATTAATCAAAACGTGTGTAACGGCTATAACGCGTTTATATTGAAATGCCATGTTCAGTTACAGTCGTTCTTACGTTTGGGATAAAAGAAAGTAGGTAGTTAAAAATTACCGGCGAAAAAAAAAGCCACTACAGCGCGTCTAAAGCTCTGTAGAAGTGTGAGTTGTATTTCGTGTAGATTTGTAAAGTAGTTCAAGTAAAGCGCTGCAGCTACGCTATACATAGCTGTTTTAAAACGCCGTAATAGGATGCCAGTCACGTGAAATTTGAAGCAGTTGTTATACCATTTGTACGTGTACAGAAGTTCTAATTAAACGTACGCCGATTAAACGTACTTCCGCACTTAAAACATTTGGAATGTTCTATAAAGTTGCAGAAATATTTTAAACCAATTTTAAATTGCCTATTTGTCCAAAGATGATATTAAGACGAATTAAAAATCAGAAATTTTTTATAAAAATATTAATACTTTGGTTGACTAAAACTTCTGTCTTCTGAAGTTTATTCTGATTACGAAACTAAGGCAAATAGTTCTACACTGAAGTAGCATCGCCTATTGTTGAAAGGGTCATTGTTATCATTCACTTTGATCCCTCTTAGTTTCGGTAATGTAACTCCCTTGTACCAAATTGCTGTAAGAGTGTAGCCGTACTTTTGAATAAATTTATACTATTTCAGTTGTCATATTTTTTTAACAGTTAGAATAAAACGGTCCTAAATGTATGGGTTTTTATTTAAAAAAAATTAATCGCTAGCTAACCTTTGGTACCCATTTTGCATCACATAGACGCCACTATTCTATCTCCCACATCTGGCCATAATCCTCCCTTTGTTTTTGCCACTTTACCCTAGCACAATTCATGTAAAAGTTTTAATATAACCACAAGCACCTTCCCATAACTGTGTTGAGGGCTCTTTAAATATTATGTCGTTTATCTATGTTAATACATTTTTAGCTTTAGATAAAAAACTTGTGAATAGGCTACGAACTAAAGGTATTATTGTTACTGAATTAACAATACAAATCGTTTGTCGCACTCTTTTTATTGATAACAGATTAACGTTTACAGCGACAGTTCTATTTGAGCGAAATATATTTCTCGAAATTGGCTCTACAAGTTATATTTCTTGAGATGCACCTTAAATGTTATTTTTCTAGTGATTCGCTTTGTACGATATAAACGTTGCCTTCAGTTGCGAAACACGATCGAAGCGACTCCTGTGCAATATGGGTTTCATAGTGAGGTGGGTGCGCTACTTCATAGAAACGGTCCACAGCATTTGATAACGTTTCAATGGCTTCCTCTGGCTTTTCCGCGTCCATTAGTTTTGCTCCTTTCTGCAAGTAACAAGATTTCTATTGGATTGCAATATATTTTATAGCAAAGTTTTACTAGTGTTCACTAAGTTGTTGAATTTTAACAACGTATTATTGATGTTTGGGGAAAATATGTGTATAGGTAGCTCCAATCGTGTGTTGAAATTCAATATTGCCTAGCTAAAACAAACCAATGTGCAGTCCAACTTATTCTTTTACCAGTAATGATGATCACAGAAATTAGTAAATGTAATGCCAAAGATTATCTCGATCATTGAAATTGCAGAATTAATAAACTGAAATAAAGATTGCAGATACTGTTTAGAAAAAATATTGTACCTTATCTATTTGGGAATAATTGTTATCTATGTCAGTTAGAGACCATATTATTTAAGTTTACCTTCAACAATAAGTAAATCTGTTAAAGAGCACTTAGCTTCGGAAAAGGAAATATATTTCTGTACAACGAAATTTCAGTCGAGGTTGAGTATTCTTATGACCAGCTTATTTTATAAGCCCTTTTAAGTTTTCAACATAGCTTTCATTATAATTATTTAGTTGAGAAAACTTTGAACAATTTATATAAAAATTATATAATCATGTCTTCATGACATGTATAAGTAATTTACGTGTATACGTTTTCACTGACTATAGTTTTTAGAGGTAGCGTTACGCTTACAGTTCTTTTGGTCTGAACTAGAATTGGTTTGGTGCGTCCGGGAACTAGTACGTCTTTCTCACATAAGATCAATGTCACGTTAAGTGTTGGTATTGTTGTCGCGTTTCGTTCACTTTGTGAGAGTTCCCGTTGGCCTAAACCCATCTTTAAAAGCCGGCAACGCATCTGCCCGCCTCTTGGTGGTGCAGGTAGTCACTTTGGGGAACCACCTGCCCGTGTGCCCCTTGTTTTATATATAAAAAAAGCTTAGCTTCGCAGTGCTACCGAGTGTTTCTTACAGCGTAAAGTATTTTCATTAAGGTAACGTAATTGATTTCTGAAGAGTTTGTTTGTTGTTTGTTTGAACACACTAATCTCAGGAATTACTGGTTCGATTTGAACAATTCTTGCAGTGTTAGATTTCCCATTTATTGAGGAAGGCTATAGGCTATATATTATTATAACTCTTCAAATTTTTTCACCTAATTTTACGCAGATGAAGTCGCGGGAGCATCTACTTTCATATAATTTTGCTAAACATACTTAAGACGAAGTTCCCGACATCATGTAGTAAGTTATACACAAAACGCGTATTAAAAAATAAATAAGGAAGGAAGAAAATATAATTAAGACACGCTTTTAAAAGCTTTCACTTTAGGTTTTCAATTTAAAATCTTCAAAAGGATCAAAATTCTTGACATTCAATCGACGTCAAATATGAAGTCGTTTGGAAACGAAACAACTAAAAGGAGCAAAAAGGGAACATAATTATTTGCCATTTCTGTCTGTGACAGCAAAGATTTGAGTATAAATCTAAGAAGCGGGAACATTAAAAATAAATAAGGGGAGGTTGGGGGCAAGGCGGATGTTTGTCCGGCTTTTAGTAATGTTTGCGTCTGTTTTTGACGTTAACGCGAAAAGTCACATAATAAGCTGTGTCGTAAAGAATATCGATACGCGGCTAGATTAAGAAGCTAGCTTAACAGTGTGAAGAAATTGGCCTTTATCCTTGGTACAGTAAAGCAAACTTTGTTTAGTTTTAACTTAGGCAATACCAAAATTTACATTATATTATACTAGCGGAGCCGGTAGACGCTGTCCTGCCCGAAAGTTGGGTTACCTACTATTTACTAAATTTTATTATCCTATAATATTGTCCCGTACCCTTTAATGGCTTTAACATGAAAGATATGCAGTCGCGGGCTTTTTTGTAGAACTATTTAAGATAAACATTTCTATAAAATTAAAACTATTGTTTATTTTTTATTTCGGTGCTATGAATTGAGATTATGTAATATTTTGTTACGAAACATTTATTAGGATCATATTTACTAGACCAAAGGAGGTGGTAAGGCTATTTTCACCCACGTTGGAAGGGACTGGATACTATTTTGCAAATGTTATTCATAATATTATAATAGTTCGTTTAAAACGAAAACCATTGCTTTTTTATATCAGTGCTATGAATTGAGATTATGTAATGTTTTGTAACGAAACATGGCGGGGAACTTTAGACATTAATAGTACTGGCGGTGAAAGGTTTTGTGACAAATATCTTTCGAAGATTGCCAGAGTATTACAAATGTCTCGGTACTGGAATATGACAGATTGTTCGTAATGTTGATTTCATTGTTATGTATCCAAGTTTTCTATGACTAAGGTTTTTGGCGTTCAAATATCATATATTTTTTTCTGTTAAACAATACTGGGAAAACGCCCCGCCTATCTTAAACCACTCTACCAAGCCCAGTCCTTAGTTGACGTTAAGAAGTATCATTGCAAAACAATTAAGACTTTGACAGATTTATTTTGCTACCAACAATGTAAAAACCCAACGCAAAAGACGAAAAAGATCTGAAATAAAACGTTTCAACGATAACTGTCCAATGAATATTCCCTCAAGTTTACTAAAGAACAAGATAAACGAATAAAAGAAATCAGAAAATAGTTATTTCCATCGTTATAAATTTTATTGCAATTTTTATAAAAAAAACAAGATACCGATTAAGCCCAAGAAATAAAACGTTAAAATGCGTTAAAGTACACAATAGCCTTCTACTAAAAGGAGCTCTAAGTCGCGATCCCTATCTACAACTCTTTCGACCTATCTCTTTTGAATTCTTAACATTCATGAATCCGGAGCCTCCGGTAGACGAAAGAGTAATTTAGCAAAATTAACGAACCGTCGCCTCGACCGCGTATGGAAGTGGTGGTATTAATTCGCGGATTTAAGCAAAGTAGTTTAGTATTTCATGCAAATACTTATTATGTACTATAATTTCAAAAAAATTGCCGAGCCAAAATGTTAAAACGCGGTTTGATTTTGTTGCAGACATCCCATCGCAGGTGCCGCCGCTCACGCCCGGCACCAACAAGAAGATGGCCGAGGCGCTGAAGGCTACCTTCGCCTCCTGGGAGAAGGAACAGCTGCGCCTCGGCGTGCCCAAAGGTAGCAATTTAAACGTATCATATCGTATACATATATAGGTACATTTAAAATAAGCTTATGTTTTATAATCACGAGTTGCAGGTGTAGCTTTCCGTATATATATATTAATACGTGAAGCGAAAATTTTCAGTACCATTTTCGAAAATTGCGCCGATGGAGGAGTATGAAATTTGGCATAATTATAGTTTATATACAGAAGGGTGTGTCGATGCTTATATACTTGTTTTTTATTAAATATGCATTATTAATACATTGCATTATTCAAATAAAACCTCACGCACACCAATGCCAAACGATTTACGCACACGTGAATACATTTTAGTATAAGATGGTGTCAAAGCTTAGTTATGAAGACCCTATGTATATTAATTGTCATATATAACAATGTCGTTGTACAAAGAATTAAAATTCTGTATATAGCGTCCTACAGGCATATGGTACGCAAATCTAATAAATTGTGGGCGAATTTCGACCAGCCGGCTATCTCTAGTATGTTAAAACTCGTCTTCTTTATTCTCTTCTCTAATAATAATCTTTCTCATCGAGTCGAGGATTAAAATAATATGATTTATCATCTTATAAGACGCTAAAACTTTGGCCATTGCCGAGTGTTTTGCAATATTACACGTTGGTTCTTCAATAGTTTGAAGATTTAACGGTAAATTTAATGCTGAATGAGCCAAACGGCATCCTTCTAACAATGTGGCTGCTATTCCAGAAGAAGCAACTGCAACCGCTATGTTTGATCTTGCCCGAACAGTTGCTAAAACTAATGACATGAGGAATGTCTTGCCAGTTCCACCAGGGGCACCTAGGAAATATAAACCACCATTTTCATCATCGATTGCCTTCATTAAAGTATCATAAACTTCCTTTTGTTTTCCTTTCCTTTTCGTTGGGAGAGTAGAGTTCAGAATTAGCAAATATACTACATACCAATAGATAAAGTAAGTTATTCTTTAACAACATTCTATATAAGTACAAAAAAAATACCTTAAATGTCGGATTAAATCCTCGTTCTTCGATAATATCTGCCCCAAATGACGTCATTTAGAAACAACCATTGTATTTTTGAGTATTTGCAAGAAAGTGGCGTGATTCTTGTGTTTCGCAACACAAAGCAATGAATACAATGGCTCATGTGGCGGAGTCAACAATGGCAATTTCACTTTACCATTAAGGCAGCATAATCCAGGCGTTTCTCTGGAAAACTTTAATGCACCACAATACTCGCAAACTACGTCCATTTACCCAATACAAACGCTAGGATGCAAGCTGTAATCATTGCTGCAATCGTATTGAAACGCTGCTCGATTCAAATCAGCACTTGATAAATATCTTGTTCTGCGTCGCAAATTATCTATTTGTTGACCTCTGTTTTTCGCTCGACGATTCTGCATTGCCAACCGAGCTGTTTCACGGGCTGCTTCACTTTGCTCTCGTGATTGAGAAGCACGAAGTCGAGCCATACTATCGCGGCGCTGTAATACACCCAGACTCGAGGCGGAAATCGAACTCACGACCCGGGAGCAGAAGGCAGGGTCACTGCCCACTGCACCAACAGACCAGTCAAATAGGTATCTATTAATGATCTACATTAACAATTGCATATACAATAAAGTTAAACTGAACACTATGAAAGTAGTGAGAATGATAAAGGAAAATTTAACACTATGAAAATAGTGTGAATCACTCACATTTTATTTTCAGTGAAAGGCACATATAATTATTTATTTCTACTCCACCAATAACAATCATAATAAACGAACTGTATCACTTTTTAACAATGTAATAATAAGCACTATTTACTTAATCAATAACGTCAGAAAAAAAAAATTGCTTTTAAATACTACTAATGAAAGAAAAATAAAAACTTGATAATTTTTTTGGTAACAGTATTTAATATATGACAAGGCGATCCAATACATAGATACTATTCTTTTTAATTATGGTACTTCTAGTAGAAGTAAGTGGGGTTGCCACAGCCCTTTTAGATGGACGGTATAGGGTGGACAAAGCGAGTGAATAATGTTATTCACTTGCATGATACTTACTGACCGTGGTAGTTTACCGCCAAACAGATCGTCTGCTTATACGGAGAAATATATATACCAGAGTACATATACATGTTTTTGTTGCTGAAAGATTATCATGCATTTTTGCAGATAGAGTGATTTATGGGGAATGTCTATATGTATAATAAATGATCACATATTATTGGAGATAAAGCCGATAATTTTTAATGGTCGTAAATAACGTATTATTTAGTTTAATTTTTGTAACAAAATACATGATAAAGCATTTTAAAATTGCACATTATAAACCACAGAGGTTTGTCCAATATGCAAAAGTTAGTTCGACTACATTTGACAAAGAATTACAAGTAGGCGGATCGCCTAAAAGATTTACAGACGCCCATCAACATCTGCATCACCATTAGGCTAGCAGATGCGTTGCTGGCCTTTAAAATCCGTTGGGATTTCGAATTCTGATGTTATGTTTTGTGGTGAAATTCAGTTACCGCTTCACTACGCGTCACCAATACACCTTAAAGATTAATAACAAAAGTATATATACAGGAAAAATATCTACCCTCTCTTTAGTATTAAAGTATTCCATAACTTTTTTTTGTTAGTTATGCAGTTTTCCCAAAAATTCATATTTTTTTATTTTTCTTCTTCTCGAAGTTGCTGTTTGCACTCCAATGAGTTATAATACGTTGGAGGAGACTAACATTTTGCGCGAAACGTAACTCTGTCGCGGATAGGTTAGAAGCGGACGGTCGATCGCCAGCGACCGCCCTGACTGCTTCGCGGTTTTTTTTGGTTTTAACACAGAAATTCATGTATATCTCTGTGTATAATGTAAAAATGTAAATTTAATACCTTGCTCAATTCTACCTAGTATTTAAATTATAATTTATTAACTTCTGTACGTATTTATTTCAAATTTTATCTATAATTTAAGCCTAACGCAATGTACTAGCATAAAGGACAAACTTTTGTAGTTTTTGAAATGCTCTTATTTATTGTTAAAAGTGTATTTTACGTTGATAAATAAAATAATAATAAAAAATATTAACATTAATGTAGAAATGCCCCAAAATGCTCTATTATAGCATTCACAACCAAGAAAACTCAGCCTTGCACGGCCGAATATCACTTATTAGGGTGCAAACAACAACTTCGAAAAGAAGAAAAGAAACACAAAATTAAGCATTTTTGAGGAAAGTATTCATAGCATAATTATCATTTATTCGACCAGTTAACCACAACCTCTTTAGTCCCTTGTAACGTAAAAAACGCACAATAAAACTTTAGTTTTCTACATTTCAACTGCACTGCGCTGCTGCGATTTAATGCGGTTTTCAGAAACAAAGCCAATATAAAACTTACCAAGGCGAGGCGTCGATTGTTTTATTTCGTATCACATCCACCAAATTTGGTAGTTCATTGTCGAATTCCTGCGGTATATAGTGATATACTATCAAGGGTTCGTTGTACTTCAATTGCGTGCCAATTTGGTTCAGTGTAGAGGTTTGTACGGACACACAGAGAAATGATTGTCCGTACTTAGTGCCGGTCGCCGGATAACTGTATGAAGTTACGTTTAAACCGTTCACTGTAACGTATATGCTATTGTTAAATGAAATTAAATTAAATCTATGTATATAATAATACGTGAAGTTTTAGAATATACACATTATAAACTTATTAAATAAGTATAATAAAATGCCACGCACACCAATGCCAAACGATTTATACACACACGTGTACATTTTATTATAGGCTGATATCAAAGCGTAGTAAATAATAAATAAAAATAAAATCATTTTATTTCAGGAGAGAACCCATATGTAGTCATGCCATAACAGTTTATTTTGTTAATTATGACATTTAATGTTATAAATTGTTAAATGTTGCTTTACTAAGAAAAATAAATTATAATGGATGAATTTAAAAAAGATTAAAACGGTATTGAATAATATTTACTAAAATTTTAAATGTGAAAGTATCTATCTATCTGTTACGTTTTCACGTCTAAACATCTGAAGTAATTTTGATGAATTTCGATATAGAGATAGACTGGACATTGGGGAAGATCGATCATGGGCCACTTTATGTCGCGAAAGTGAAATTTGAAAGGGGTAAAATATGGGTTGAAAAGTTTCATGAAAGTCGAAGCAAAGTGCAAGTCAGAGCTCATCATATCACGTAGTACTTTACTATGCTATTTTAAGATTTATATTTCATAAAATTTAAAATTTTTTAAATGTCATTGCTATATACGTTTTCGGAATTTTTGCTATACCCGTACTTCAGAGATATATCGGCTGTTACCTATAACACAGGCATTAAGTTGTCTACCTTAGGAACAGACGTCCGTGTCATATAGTCCTATATATATCTCTCTGCCAAATTATATCTTTATACGTCTCGCGGTTTTCGAGATTGTTAGGTGACCTTCCGCTTTTGTATTTATAGATAGATAAGCAATTATAGTAAGATAACTAGATGTTATTGAAATAAAGGACATGCTTGATATTTGACATCTCGTCTTGTCGATTTGTCGTATTAACAATGTCGTGTCGTATCCGTCGGATGGAAACCTAAAAAGATTCACACATGAACTTTATAACAAAAGCTAGGTCGTGTGTCACTTTTCGTGTTGTCATCCTCGGTGATATGAAAAGAAATAGGCCACTGTGCGACATGACTGTGGAAATTGGAGCATTCTCGCCATAAGGTCAAATTGAACACTTTTTTTCTTTAAAAATAATATTTTTGTGATACGCTAAATATGTTCCTTAGAAGACCAGTTTAACTTTTAAAAAATGTCAGGAATAACAACTAAAAAACTATATTTAATATCAAAAAACTGGCGAAGAGCGTGTCAAGACACGCTTAGACAGAAGGGCTCCGTATCTGATACGCTATAAACTTATTTGTTAAATAACTTCAAAAGTTGTTGTCCAATTTCGTTCAGAATAATTCTCCTAGTGTGTTTTTAGCATGTTCTATCAACATGGAAAATTTCAAGTCTCTACGTCTAATAGTTTGGAAATGCTAGGGGGGGGGGGTTATAAATTATTTAATAGTGATACAGAAATTATTGCACGAACGGTTTCATTTTAAAACATTATGACTCCAAATCATCATAGTGGTTAACCCATGAAATCTATGTTGTGTTAAGTTTAAAGGAATAAATTGTAATAGTCCTTTTAAGACTGTCTACTCGAGTAAAATTTCCTTTCTGATCATTCCTACAATTTCACTTTACATCTGACTTTTTTTAACTTAAAAAAAGAACCAGAGAAATGGAGACGTCTTTAGTTTTTATACTTTTAGGTTACATTTACGCCCAAGATCGTCAAATATACGATGACTATTTCAAAAATCTGTACTATTTTCAAATTGCATCTCACAGCTAAAAAGCTTTGAGATAAAATTATTATCGCTGACCTAATAACTCTATGGAACCAGCCATTTTGGTTATTTCTACACCGACACCAAAAGCTGGAATACTCTCGTATCAATATCACGCTACATCTTAACTTTATTGATTATTTATAGCCTGTTGAAAGATAAAATATTCCCCTTATCGTCTCAACAATTTCCTTTTAAAATAGCATTAACGCCCAACATTGCCCTAATATGGTTAAAATCATATTTTTTACCATCACGAGACTTTCTACAGCAGCAACAGCTTTCTAAATTTTGCAACTGACTTGATATAACAAGGGGCAAACAAGCAGGCGGCAGGCGGTAAGCACCTAAATGACTACCAACGCTCATGAACAACTGCAACACCAGAAGGCTCGCAGATACGTTGCCAACCTTCGAGAAATAAGTATACCCTTTTGCTGGCGACTGATTCCACAAACCCACCACAACCTGCACCACCAGAAGGCTAGCGGATGCATTGCCGGCTTTTAAAGACGAGATTAGGCCACCGGGAAGTCTCACAAGACTGATGAGTATGCTCTTTTCTTGAAGGTCCCTAAGTCGTATCCGTTCGGAAATACCGAAGCCGGCAACTGATTCCACAGAGAAAATACATTACATTACATTCAACATATAACATTACAACTTAAAGGTATTCAGCAATTTAGTATTGTAACAGAATGTGAAACCCATTTTTTAACATCTCAGAATCTACTGGGTGAATACTCGTTATTTAAAAATACCAACCTGAAATTCGCGACATTGAAAAATGAATCTTAAGATTCGACATTTGAGTAGAAAGTTGTGTGAGACGTACTCGTGTCTTCGTGGAATAAGGAATTTATTTTATTTCCGTGAAGACACGATAAATTACGGTCTGTGAAAGAATACAATACAGCGAACGAGTCCTCTAAGTTAAGATGGCCGCCCGCCCTTCTTTTACACATGTAAGGCATACCGACCACCAAATCGATACCTCCAACGTAAGTTGTTGTAACCCCAAATTCCCAGATTACAGAAGAGCGTTACAAACAACTAAGTTCTTCCTTCAAGAAAAGAGCATATATATATATATTTTAAAAAAATGTAATAACTTTTATTTAGAACTTTTAAAGAAAAGTCCTAAATAAGAGCCCACGACAGCATATGTCAATCTTTAAGGTTGTGTCCCTGTAACGTTTTTCAGGCTAACCAAATTGGTTCTAAAATAATGCATTATTTGCGAAGGTGTTTTTATACACATGATATTGATCCTTATAATGATAAAACCAAGTTTTTAAACCCCTATGATAAAAGTGGTCCAGGTCCTTACTCTATATCGGCTGGCCCGTTGGCGCAGTGGGCAGTGACCCTGCATATATAACAAACTTGTATATGTCCACCATAGACAAATAAATAATTTTTAAATTAAAATTAATACTTTTGAAATTTTACCAACGGGAACGGACAAATTAAAAAATTCGGATCCACGAACATGCGATTTTATGGACATTTCGCTACCTCGCGTGATAAGAGATATACACAAAAATTCATAATTCTATTTCTTATTTTACAATTATTAATGCGTAAGGAATATGAAATTAGGTATAATTATAGTTTATATAGATTTACTTCTGTCATTTATTTAATACACTTATTCTAAATACATTTTTCAATATTAATATGAAAATAAAAACATTTAAAAATATACAAAAAATAGATGTTCGCCGGCAGCGGGGCAACATCTCAAGCCACCGGTGGTTAGGGCTCCAGAGAGAGAAACCTCCTCACTATACGTGCCGTCTCAAGTAATACCGCCTTCTATATAGATTATTTCTTCATTTCGATCATTATTATTATGCATTATCAATTACATGTAATCTTAAAAAGAAACCCTCACGCACAATAATGTCACAGCATAATCATGACGACCGTATCTATATTAATCGTTAAACATTACAATGTCGTTATAACATAACAATGAAGATTTTGTACATACATAGTTTTAAATAAGGTACGCAGTGAAAATATATGTGGCCTAATTTCCGCCAGCCCGCGAACTCTAGTATTGTTAATTACTACACCGGTTATCTGGGCTCGGAATCTTTAAAATCATTGGAATATCTTAAAAAATCATGCAGCACCTGTAAAATGACCAAATAATAACTCCGAGACGTACAAAACTGCGTCCGTCAGCGAGTATTAAACAAAGCTTCAAACACAAAGAGCGCTCAGAAAGACGCCCATTGTCGATCCTCTTCCGTTGGCGCCGAAATATAATTCTCTGAACAATCAGAAACCTTAAAATAATAAGAAACTCTATAATGGCCTATTTTGCTTCGTGAGCGCACAATTTATAAAGACTGAATGGCTTCCCACAGAAATGTCCTTCACGGGAGGTAATTTTCATTCCGTTAAAGAAAACCCACTTTAAATCACACAATTACTAAATTCTTTTAATTTAATTTCACAACTTCTCAAGGGCCGCCTACGCATTTCCGTGCATGCGGTTGTGCAGTTGTCTATGGGCGTCGCAATGCACTGCACAATCAAAAAAGTTCGCAGAATGTTCAGAGAACTGAGTATGCTGTCATCTGTTTCCTAACGTTATACCGGCCTATTAGCAGGATCTGCTTAGAGTGCAGAAGATGTGATTGTAACACGAGTTAAGATGACCGATTGACGTACGATGTCATCACCGTTAGCCTACCGATGGAGAAGGCTATATTTGAGAACCAGTGTAATTAGTCACCCATCTATCACCGGGCCGCGGTAAGAACTACTTCACCTAACGATCGACTCAAATGCCGGCCACTGACTAAGCTACAAAGCTTTCAATGGACGACGATTAATTTGCGATTTTAGGAAGTTTATCATGCAGTCCTCGGCTCTCACAATGAATATCAGAACGGTTTCCACGAATATCACGACCAATAGGGAAACTCGATGACGCGCTTTAATTTTCATTGCAGGTCGAGTTATCGCTCGACGCATCGGTTTTCAGCTGCAATTATACACAAAGCCGATGGAAATAGCTCTGATTGAAAATAAATACGTAAACCAATTGCATTTTAACTTTTAATAAGTAATTGCTGATGTACAAACCGGGGAACAAACGTAATTAATGTATTAAATTATAAATCGCTTTAGAGGTTTTAAGTATAGATTTATTATAATTAATATCCTATAGCCAAAAAACGTCCAATAGGATGCAAAAAGCAGTGCCTATTTCTTATGACAGTACGAATAGTGAGGAGGTTCCGCACTCTGGAACCCTAACCACCTTCTGCTTGGGCTTTTACCGCACTAATGGCGTCATGCTGTTTTATATATTTGTATAAGTTTTTTTTAACATATTAATATTAAGAAATGTGTGAGAAATATGCCCATTTGAGCATTAAATTTCGCACGCACCACGCCTTCTTTATTCAATGTCATTAACTTAGAGCAATTCTTGTCGAGGACCGCTGTGTGACGTTTTCTTTGACGCGGTCTAATTAACCAGTACCTTTGAGCACCCTCGGCAGACCCTCTCCAGCTTTGTTTGCTCCAAATTAAACCGACCACTTCCACTATCAACGCTATGAAAGTACTAATTGAAATTAAATCATCAAAAAAGTTGGAGTTACTTCGATGACTGTACTCTATTATCAGATTATCTTTCTTTCTTTTTAAAAAGGAAAACCGACTACAAATTGTAAAAACTGTATCAAATTGAAATGGGAAGAAAGTTTTACGCGGCGTTCGGGGGCGGAGAGGAAGGGGGGGGAGGGTACGCGGATGCTTGTAGGTTTCGACATACGAATTTTATAAATTTTGGATTATACGGCTTTGACTAAGTTGCAGAATTGGTTCGATGTACATCAATTTGGGGCGAGGGGAAGGGATATACTACCGCGTACCCCCTTAAAGAAGGGGTACGCGGAAAGTAGTTTTCAAGACATAAAAATTAAAAAAAAAAGCTTTACACAAAGTTGTACATACTTGGCAAAGTGATAAATTTTAACATGGGTGTATTTATATACAGAAATGTTCTTCGGATTTAGACAAAAAATAACCACGAAGGTTAAGAGGGGCGGAGCGAAGGGGAGCTCTCTGTCTTCCACAAGAATACATGAGATAATAAGACACTCGTTTAGATCGATTTGATGTTTCATTTTAACACTGTCGTACATATGGAAGTATTGTTTACTTTTATTTAAATTTATAATAGGTATATAAAAGACGAAAATAGCGGTTCAAAACTCATTAAAATTACAAAGAGCATTCTAACTTTAAAAAAATTTTTCAGCATAAGTAGACTTTTCGCCGGAGTGAAAGTTTGTGTGTGAGCTTCTCTGGCTCTGTCAGTGGGAAAATCATGAAGTGAGAAAAGCTAAAAGTTACACCAATTAATTAACTAGAAGATTTTAGAGCATATTTTGCAGCCTGATTTTTCCCAGAGATCCCAACAAAATACTTGTGAAAATTCATTCTTACAGTCTGGCCGATAATAAATCAATTGTTACATTTGTTTTTCCTCTCGTATATGAGAGATTTCGATGTCAGTTCATGTCTGATCGCACGAACTCCGCAAATCTGCAAAAAACCTAATCCTCGCGCTAAATTCTAGACACGTACCCCATAAATTGGTGCTCATTTCTGAAGACAGCGTTGCTGAACCTGTTATTTCTCATATATGAACATATATATGCAAATATGCGTTATTCCGGCCAATAACCTCACAAATCTTCTACATACATACGTTCGACGTATCTGCAACAATGTGTACCAATAATCGTCTTGAGAAATCTGTCGGCTACGTTCAAAGCGAACGTCTTATCAGCCATCGAATGACTGAACGAGCTTTATGCGGTTGACTTGTTCTCCACTTACATAATACTTTTTCGTTCACACCGTGTCTATCTGAAGATAAGCATAGTGGCTGACCCTCAGCAGCCGATCACTTGTACTATGCACCGTGAAAGTTGGTTTGCTTCGAAGATGACCGTAATAGTATTTCTTTTTTATTTTGAAGGGAAACATACAGTACATGTTATTCTTAAACTTAATGCTAATAAAACTAATACTATATAATAATATTCGGCCGTTTTGAATATGCATCCAGCCCGAACGTAATATGAACAAACTGACTCTTTTCTCATACCAGTCGCGTGTAGTACGCTAGAGCGCGCTGTTAGCGTGGTGAGACCAAAAAGGGTATTCTGATTAGAAGTGAACATTGGGGCTTAGGGGCAATATCTGTAGAAGTTTCGGTCCCGGCCACTGAAAACGATGTTTGCATGGATACATTCTGTGATGGGAATTAATCTTAGTTGTTTCACTCGAGAAGATTAAGTGAGTCTGCTTACAGTCTGCGAGTGACGATACGTTTGATATGAACGCAACCTAATGGTAATAAAATACGTGTTTTTACGTGCAGTTATATGATCGTGTAGTGAGCGTACGTGCTGACGCCTTCCGACGCCTTGTACACATTACAAGTTATATATTAGGCAGACGAGCAATAAACGAACACACTCGGTACACATAAAAGTTTGAGTATTAATACTACTCAAAATAATCAACATTTCCTTTGAAATACTATCGGTATTGTATATATTCGTATTTAGGTACACAGAATTAAAGTCTCTTTCCGCAAAATCACTCTGGAAAAATTTGACTATAATATGTCATCGTATAATGTGGGTGACGATGTCTGGTTAGACATAGCTGTCGGCCAACAGACGCTCGCCACCACAGAAACCTTACACTGTAATCTATTTAACGCTTCCCACGGGTTTAGCTAAACCAATGTCATGTACCCGCACCTGCCGTAGTAGTACTGCTATTATTAGCTCTAATTAGAATTCTTCTTGGTTTATGCTTATAAATAAGCTGAAATTCGGAAAAAATAGAAACTTATTCACTTACAAATTGAATATTTTCCAATTAATTTTTTTATACGTAGATAGTTTAGTGCTTAACTAAGGTTTGATGATAGAATATGTAACTCTACATAAGGGTGTAGAAACATTATTTATTAAGTTTACGAATATCATTTGTAAAGTGTCCCTTATATCATTCTAGATACACTTCAGATTGTCCCTCGTTTTAATTGCTTAAAGTACTATCGAGGAGGTCGTGGCCTAATCAGTGGTCGGCATTTGAGTCGATCGCTAAGTTAAGTTGCTCTGGCTGCGACCGGGTTGATTACGGCTAAAGTACTTTGATCATTTGCGTATCGCGAGTCTCATTTGGGAGGTCGTCGTAGCTTCGATAAGTAGTACAATCAGTACATCTTCATTTTAGGGTTAAATTTTTGATATTTTCGCTTATTTACATTTGTGTAACATATATATTTTTTTTGTCAACTTATTTACGTAAAATATCGAAAACTATATTATAATATTGAATCGAATAATTTACTTGATAAACTGAATAGTTCCATCCTATTAAAAATAGCTTTCAGTATCAAAATACACCCCAATACGGCCTATGTCATGATTTCATTACATTTTATAAATTTACTCACAAAAAATGATTATTATTGTAGCTATGTCATATCTCGCTTGCCGTTAAAGAATGTTCTCAAAAAAGAGATCAATCATTTATTTTGAGGAATCCTTTTAGGAATCGTACGTCAAATAGCTTTTAACATGACAGGTTTTCTCTTCCTTTGTTGACAATTTTTTGCTTACATAGATTTATTTAGTTATATTTCATAATATTATTTATATAGGTTTAGATAATGCTCCTACTGTAACATTTTTCAACAGATTTTAAAAAAAGATGGAGGTTCTCAATTCGACCGTATTTTTTGTTTTTAACCTCAGAACATGCGACTGTGTTAACCGATTTTTTTGATTCTTTATTTATTGGAAAGCCCGCGCTTCTCATTTGGTACAATTTCAACTTCGTTCAGCTCTGAACATTTAAAGTCAGATTTTTTTGTTAAATTTTTTTATTGTCTGTCTATCTTTCTATTTTTGTAAAGCAAGCTGATAAAGTATAGTGTTATACTATTAATACATAATTTATGTAAGCGACCCTACTCCATCACTACCCTATTGTATAAATCAATGCCCATTACATACGAATAAACCTTAGGTACTCTTAAGTGACTACCGACGCCCATGGACAACTGCAACACCAAGGGGATCGCAGATGCGTTGCCGGCCTTTGAAAAATGAGTATGCTCTTTTCTTATCACAAAAGAACGACAGGAATGATGAGTGAAAACATCAACTCAATCAATTAGAACAGAGTACGTTCTACTTATAGCATGGGTATTTAGCCTGTGGTGCAAATTGCAAAAAAAAAAAAAATATCACAATAATCATCACTAACAATAGATACCATACAAAAACTTTGTGCTACTAATGACCATATCCAGCGTATTATTGATCTGTACTCTCCTCTCAGTTCCCGGCCTAATAATTGCTTGCTATATAATTTAACTTTGGATAGCCGACTGCCAAGTTCTTCGACCAATCTCTAAATTCGGACAGCTGTATAGGTGTTAGAGTTTTTAATTTATTTATTTAATTAAAAATATTTAATTTAACATTCGTTTATGTACTAAATGAATGACACAATTAAAATATATTATCAAACACTTCTTCTTTGCCTAGCGTCATGAAGATCCGCTTAGATTTTAGAGGTTGTCGCTGCGGGACGAGTTAAGATGACCGAATGCCGTCTAACGTCATCCGCGTAGTTCTCACAGACTCACTGTCACAAATATTGCTAAGTGACATTAATCGGCACCCACTGTTTTACGTGCCTTCCGAAACACGGGACATTTGAAAACCAGTGTTAGAATTAGTCACCCATCTATTACCCGGCTGCCGCAAAAGCTACTTAACCTAGCGATGGACTCAAATGCTGGCAACTGATTAAGCTACGAAAGCTCCTAAATACCTATATTAACGCATAGTGCTAATAATAAAAGAGCGTTCAATAGTTTAGACTCTGAAAGCTTGACAGATATTCAAAATTCATCTCACAACTTAACCTAGCGATCGTTTCAAATGCCGACCACTGATTAGGCCACGAACTCCTCGTTATAATCTCTTAGTATCTGTTCTAATATATAAAGCTGAAGAGTTTGTTCCTTTGAACGTGCTAATCTCAAGAACTACTGGTCCGATTTGAAAAATGCTTTCAGTGTTAGATAGATAGGCTATATATCATCTCTGTAAAATTGAATCTATTTTTTACCTAATTTTACGCAGACAAAGTCGCGGGAACAGCTAGTTCAACTATAAAATAGCTGCAATTTATAAATCGCAGACGGACATTTTAATTTAATAATATGTATAGTCAGTAAAGTTTCAGATTTGCAAAGTTTTAGTTGAATTTTTTTTACGTCGCAACAGGAAACGGCCGTTTTGCAACAAAATTACTGGCGCGACCGTAAACAACGATGGAATATAAAATATTCAGAGTGCGGCCGGGAATGCGACAAACTTTGGGATAATTCGGTAATAAACGTCGGGGCAACGTGACACCTACCAAGATTAAATTGGAAATTTTGATGAATAAAATCTTTATTTCGCTCCACTGTTAAGACGGGAGATTGTTTGGATCGTGAAACGGAACTGTTTTGTATCATTGTTGCTTGCAAATTGCTCGGAAACAGATATGTTTCATTTCATTTTCACAAAATAGCAAGCACATTTTTCAAAAGTAAATTGAAACAAATTGTCATGAATTATGAATTCTTTAGATTAGTAGAGAACCAGAAAATTTAGCTAAACTGGTTGTAGTAGGAAAAGATCACGAGGTCGCTCCCCTGCACACTGGCCTGGCCAAATTAGGAACATCTTGAGACTAAATATTCCAACTGCCTTGAAACGTGCCGAAGACCGAGTGGCATGGAAGCAGCTGGTTTACCTCTCCGTCTCGAAGCGAAACGTGCGTTGAGGCACATCCGAAAGTCAGTGCAGTGCTGTGCTTTACTTGTGGATTCGGTGGTGTAGCTTTCGGGTTGCAGCATTGCACCGATTTCCCCTCGGTATTTATTCGCGGATTTATGCAAAATAGTGTAGTATTTCATGCACGAATATATTGGGATTAATGGATGTCAATGGAATAAAATATAATCATTATAATTTTAACGTTGCGAAGCATATATACTAAAAAAAGTTCAAATTGGTGTATGAAGAATCTCCAGTACATTATTTATTTTTGTTTATTAGGTTTTCAATAGAACAATTACTAAAACATACACAAATTCACACCAAAGAAATAAGACAAGTAACGTTCTAATTACAGAAAACTACGAAATTTTCATACATAACACATGAAACATTTAATTATTATCATAGTTTTTTCTATCAATCTTTATTTGTTAAAGTTGCAAATTTTACGCATGTGTGTATTAATTGTGACAAAAATAAGACAAAAAAATATAAAAATCATATCTTTATTCAATACAAACTGTAGTGTAAAACGAAATTGTTTTAATGGATTTCACAATCAATATTCTAAGTAAAACTCAATTACTGTATTATAAACTATAACCTCTTAATTAGTTAAGTTGATTTATAATATAATTAAAATACTGTCTCTTACAAATCTTATTAATTCCATAAACAATAATACATTCTATTTTAATACAAAGACATGGCGTTGATCGTATTCTACTGATCATATTTTAAGTCATTAACTCGATTTCACACGAGCACATATGGCCACATCACTATGTAATGATGTAGCGAAAATTTTTTTTTTTGTTTTTTTTATACTATTTTTATTTTATTTTAATAAATATTTAAGTGGTGATTTTCCTTACAATGCAATACGAGGTATGCATTAGAGGGTACAGGGGGAGAGAAGATATCCGGAATTTGGACAGGGTGTGCCGCCGGAGGGGGGGGGGGGGTCAAAAGCTTTGTGACATCACATGTCAAAAAATTGTAACTGCTGCTTTCTTATAATTATTTCTAAAACATGCACAAAATTTAAAAATATGTGATGTCACACCAAAGGGAAGGGTTAGAAAATGTAACAAGGACTGAGAGAGAGGGCAGTTAAAATTTCATAGTACCTAATTTAAGTGTGACTTCCAATGTACTAACACTTTCTTCCAGGGTCTCTTCTCTATTCTACTACCACGTCATACACGCATAAAAGAAATGATACAAGAGGTTTTGGACGCCGACTTTATTAGGCAGCAAGCAGAGAACAACAGCCTAGACTTTCACAAATATGCAAAATTTGTAATCGATCTGATGGCCAAACTCGCAGCTCCAGCCAGAGACGAAATGATACAGAACATAACGACGCTTACTGATACTGTAAATAGCTCCCATCTTTTGTTATTTGTACTAATACTAGCAAACCCGGCAGACGTTGTCCTGCCCGAACGTTGGCTTGCTCTTACTATTGAGTTTCAAAACAGCGCCATCTATTGTTCGCTTACCCCACCGACCGCCGGCTACTCATCTCTAGCCTTTTAAATCTGTCATATTTTCTAAGATAATAGACTTTAATTATATGCTATAAAAGGCATTTTTGATCTGCATAAAATATTTTTGTTTATCGTGATAGATCTTTTTAAGATATAATTCTGGGCTACATTATTTTGTACTATCTCGTAAGGTTTAGCCAGCACACAGCGTAGTAATTGATAGAATCAGGCGTTACTTTGCGGAAATCCATGACATGCATGAGAAACTAAACTACTTTGCTTTTATCCCTCTGAATCAATGTATAGAATTTATCATGAGCCTCTAGATTCATATTAAGGATTACGTAATAGATAGGTGCTACAATGCAGAAATCCATGACATGCCTAAAAAACTGAACTTCTTTGCTTAAATCCACAAATAAATATGAGTGAAAATCTGCACAATACTGCAACCTGAAAGCCTAAAGACAGGAAAGGCATAGACTATATAACATGACCATAAAATTATACACCTAATTTTTAGGGGATGAAGTTGCCACTAATAATTAATATCTATATAAATATGAGATTTCTTACCATACAACTTACCTCATCAACTTCAGGGAGTGCCATTCTGTTAAGATCAGATAGTCTAGGTCTGTTGGACTTTCTATTAATTAATGATGGGTGAGTGTCCAACCGTTTAGCTAAATCAAAGTTTTTCTCTTCTCCTTCTTCCACAAAGAACATATGGGTATTTGGTGTGACATCAGTTATGTCTGTCATGTGAAGGTGCGACTGTAAAAAATGTTTGTACATAAATTTGGCTTCCTTTGTTTGCCATTTTGGTTTGTAATAGTTTTTGTTAACATATATAAATAAATAAAAATGCAAGTGCATAAATTTTTATACAACTGCACCAATTCTTCCAATCCCTTTTTTTCTTGTGTGCATTTAGGTTAAGACTTAATTTGTATACTTAAAAATCTCTCTGTATGTTATGGGTAATTTTCGAAAATATTGGGAAAGGGAAAGGTACAGGAACACAATAGGAAAGGGAAATGAAAGGGTATTGACCCTATTTATTTATAAACAATGATAGTATTATTTGCTTTAGTTACCTGCAGCCTTTGAATTTGCCTGCTTTCAATTGTGCGTTTCATGTTAACATATTTAATATCCTGTGTCTGCATCAATTTCACCTGTTCACTCCTAACACAAGCTTTTAATTTAAGCTTAGTAGGAGGGGAAAAGGGAATATTAGACATACCTAAAAAGTATTCCTAATAATTAAAAAAAAAATGTAATAGACACCAATGGTGAGTAAACAGTATAGCAACACCGCACGTGTGACACTGATAGTGCACGAAGCCCCTGCCTTGCCTTACTTACGGTTGTCGAACGCGGACTTTGACGAAACCAGACCTGAACAAATTAAGACCACGTCAAGCCGCATTTATAACGTCTAAGCGTCTGTCCGGGTTCACTGTCTTCTTTGAATCCCATAGTCTATGTATAACGTAACCCAAACGATACTATAACACTTTTGTCTGTTCGGGTTAAAATTTTGAAGATTTTGATAGGATTATTACAAGAAATAAAAGATAAGGTGTTGCCAATTTGCCAAATATGGGATACTTATGCACTATCGAGAAAAATTATAGGGTTTTTGTGCGAAAATTGTAAAAAATGCACTAACCAAAAACTTACCATTCACTGATACATATTTCTATTCAAATAAGTAGTATTGAAAAAAGAAAACATTAGTTATTTTAAAAAGTATAGGTAAAAATCAATTCTTACTATCTTGAACTTACTATCACAATAATGATTTTTCTGTCATCAAGTTTTACGGTTTCACATTTCTAAAAGAAGTTATCTTTTTGTTTTTGTGTATACGTTGTTAAAATCGCCGAAATCAAGTGAATCTTAGATAATTCTAGACCAGCTGTATGTAAATAAATTAAATGAAATGTTTTTATTCCAAATAAATTTTACATCAAAACTTATGTAATTGTGCCTACAATTCAACACTAAGTAAACTTGTGTTGTGGAATTCGTAAAATATATCCATTGTAAAACTTACACTTATAAAATTATTGTCGGTTTTAAGGTCCTGTACTAACGCTATTGGATGTATTTCGAAGATCAGACCTGCTCTACGTTTTTTTTTGTATTTTTTAAGTTCTTTCTCTACCTTTTTTGAAAAATTAAAAAAAAATTGGCGCTCGCGAGAGTTTATCTAAAAGCCAACGTGAAGTAAAGTCAGACCTCTGATTAATCGGGATACAGTTAAAAAACTTATAAAGAGTTTTATACGTACACGTAACAATGTTTGTGCTATTTGATTATAGAAGTTACGTTTTTAAGGTTTTCTCACACCCCGATTTGAGAAGAAAACGCAACAAAATCGACCTGCCATTATTTTTGTTATGATCATTTCACAATAATTGAGATGTTGTGATAATATCGCAGTTTTAACTGCAGCAATTATTCAAAACTGGCCAAACGGGAGCCGGCCTCGGTCGATTTGGCCCCGTTTTATTTCTTTATTTTGACATATCTTTTTTTCCCCTCCTTGGTCGCGTCGCTAAAGATATTTAAAAAAAAGTACACGTCTATTATAATTAAGTTTATTAATAGTTAATTGTGGTAGTTGGTACCGGCTACTTTATCCATGTCTATTAAACTACACTCCGGTTCAATAAAATCGCACATGAAAATATTATATATTTTTTTTATAATATGAGATTAAATTTAATCCGATATGAAATAATATATGTATTTTTTTAATAAAAAAAAAATATAAAAAATGTTCTCATTTGCGATTTCATTGCACATGAGTGTATCAGAAAGTGTCATGGTTTAATAATTTAAAGTATCAAACGCCTTTATAACCTAATTTATTTTCTGTATATATAAAAATCAACGACCTCCTCCGTGTTTCGGAAGGCACGTAAAACAGTGGAACCCGATTAATGTCACTTTGTGATATTAGTCGTAAGGACATAAATGTTAATAAAGTGAAGAATTTTTAATAATTTTATTCAGAAATTTCTCAAAATACAGATTAAAAAGAACTTGTATCATAAGAAATAAAAACGTTTTTGTAATAAAGAGTCTTTATTTTAAAATATAGTCATATATTCTGATAATTTAACAAACAAATCAATAATTAACAGTAATTTTATGTTTATTGTGTTCCATGATGCCATTGGTACAGTCGTTGAGATTAGCTGCAATCAGACAGTCGTCTTTCATTCGAGTGCTTGATTCAATGCAACGGTCCAATTGTTTATCCAACTTTTTTAATAATTTCTCATCCTTCGCGTAGAACTTCTTAACTAGTGTAAGCAAGTTACCTGTAAAATTTATCCTATTCTAATATTAGACTCCACTAAATTGCTGAGGATGAGGGTGTTAGGTGAGTTAAGATGACCGAGTGCCGTCGGACGTCATCCCCAGAACCCCCATAATCTCACGACTAATATCACTCAGTGACATTAATCGGGACCCAGTGTTTTAGGTGCCTTCCAAAACAAGAGGGAGGTGGAATAATTAAAAACCAGTGTTAGAATGGGTCACGCATCTATTATGCAGCCGTAATAACTACTAGCTACTTAACCTAACATGATCGACACGACTGATACAACCAACTCTTATGAATTAAAATAAAATAACAGTTCTTGGAGCTCTACAGTTGATCCTGTTATTTACATTTATGCCGGAGCCAGACATAGCTCAGTGTTTGTACATTTTTATCCTTGAAGACTACTAAGTTCTACAAAACTTTGCGCAGCTGCACAAAGTCCCCGGCCACACTACATGATGATTCAAATGAAGTCTGACTCCGGCATTACAGCTACCCCGCTATAATTAACATACTAAAATCTGATAATTTGCGGATAAGCATATAATAAGAGGTCACTTGAATATAATATAAATTCTTATTAATTATCAAAAACAATGGACACGTAATACGGGGGTAAAAGTCAAAATCTTATATTATTTATTCGATTTCCACCTCGACTCTGGGCGTATTATCCATATGTATGTAATTCTAATGAAAAATATTTGTGTATAACAGGCAGCTGTTACCTATAACGCATTCATTAAGTTGTCTACCTTAGGAAGAGACGTCCGTGTGTCATATAGTCCTGTATATGTATATTTATTTATTATTATTATTTATTTACACACTTAAATGGTAGGATTTAAGTACTTAATTTTAAGAAACGCTTTTATACAGAAAGTACCGTTAACATTCTAACAAATAAATAAATTGAATTTAAATTTAATTGAAGGTATATTAGGATATACCTAGAATGTATGCTTCGTATGAAAAACAGACAAATCGTTTCTTTGAAAAATAAAAGCACGAATTAAATAAGATGTTTTCAAAAGTACTGAGCAGTGTATCTTTAGCGCCACAAAATTATATATTTTTACTAGCGGACTGGCAGACGTTGTCTTGCTCGAACGTTAAGTTACTTACTATTTACTACATTCTATTATCCGATAATATTATTCCCCGTTCCCTTTCTGTTTCCGTTTCCTTTCTTTTTTGCTTTGGCTTTATCATTCATTTTTTTATTTATTATACAAATCTTGTCTTAACAATAACGAACACAACAAAAAAAAATTATCGAAATTGAAATGTAAGCTATCCTATCTTTCAAGTCAGATTAAACTGCATACAGTGTGCAAATTTGATTAAAATCGGTTTACTAGTTTAGGGGTCCATCGTGGACAAATATTTTGATGCGTAATTTATGTAATATGAAGATAAATTATACATAAAAAGAAATTCCTAATGAATTTTCAGCCTTTCCTATAATACGGAAAATTTCAAGTCTCTGCATCTAATAGTTTGGAAATCCTAGAGTGAAACAGTCAGGGTTCCTTGCAGGACTATAGAACCCTAAAAATGAGTAATCAATATCGGTTTAGCCGTGCTCAAGTGATGTTCTTACCTAACTGCATATAATAGATAGATGAACTAATTTCCAAGCGAAATTGTACTTTTGTAAATAACTGTCACTATTAAATTATCGTAGACACTTAAAAAAAAAACTTCTTTATTAAACAACTGAGATTCGAGGTTAAAGTACATACAGCACAGTAGTGCAAGGAGAGTGATGAATTTCTAAGCATTCCACGGATTCACCGTGCGGTTGCTGGCTCCATCGCAGTACAGAGGAAGGAACCACAGCAGTGATCGGGACTTGTGACGCAGGTGCGGGTTTAGGAGTGCTCTCTCGAGTGGCCATTATCCTTCATTGTCAATAAACCCTCCCTTGCCTAGCCAAATCTAGTATGATCCTACTAGTGCGGCATCAGATATCCTTTATATCCTTTAAAGAACTTATGGTAGTTCCTGAGAAAGTGAAGGCCTTTTAGTAGGTTGTACAAGGATTTTGCTGGTATATCCCTCGGGGTCCTCGCTCCCACCTCGAGCGCTTATAAGTTAGTTTTGTAATCGTTTTTGGTGAGCTCATTCGTTAGGTCAAAGTGTTTGTTCGTTTTTATCAGATGGTCTATAGGAATGTCGGTCTCCCACGGGACTATAAGCTCTATTACATTTATACGTAGAATGCATATTTCAACAAAAACGAAGGATTCTCTTCAGCTCTTTACGAAACTCGATTACATGATCGAGCAGTTAGCTCTATAATATATATAATATTTATTATATAATATTTATTAAATAGATGTAGAGAATAAATTAGCTGAACTTATTTCAAGTATCAATTTTGATTCAGTCTGCTTCCGTTTAAGCGTATCGAATACTTACAGATGTAGATCTATACAAAGTCACAAGTGAATTTGGGATCGGGATCTCGCTTTCCAAACAATCGGGGTTTCCGTAGATAAAGTGAAAATTTTCTGTAGCATTGTCAATTTCTGTCCTCATATATTCCAGTAATTCTTTGGCGTTGGAAACGTCAAATAAACTAACACATGTTTTAAGCGTCATGTGAAAACCATACCCCGAGGGACAACATTTAGGTTCACAAATCTTTTTATTGCAGACACAACCTCTGACAGTGTTATTTTTATCCGTGACGTAGTCAGATTTTGAGTACATTATCTCGTTATGATATATATCTCCATTAGGCATGTGATCACCATCTGTTATGTCTTCACTAAACCTAACACTACATAGTCGAGCTTCACTGTTTGATATAAACACAAACAAAGTAGTTACGAACCATAAATTTTTCATTTCTATTATGATAACCTTGTTATTTAAACGGTTTTAGTTTAATTTGTATGTTGTCGCGGTTATAACGCTGTCATCGCGTTGTGTAACGATTTCTAAATGAGCGGCTAGAATAAAAGACGGCTACAAAATTTTATTTATCAGTAATAGCTTTTTAAAAGGTTTACCCATTAAGTGAGCAAATACTAGCATGATAATCGTTGCAGAGAAGAATAACCTCATTCCGTCACTTGTGGTCCATAAATGATGCATTTCACTTTATTTAGATGAAACGAAATGAGCTCATTAACTGAGTGTCTTTACATTGTCATAAACAAATTGTGGAGTATTTGGTACTTAAAATCATTAACGACTACTTGATTATCTTTGGTGGTATACAAGAAAAAAGAAATATGAATTGTTTCGGTAGAGTGCGTACAGACTAAAAATGCACGCCACTCTAAAGTATTCACCCCTACATGCAAAATAGTGTGTAGACGCAAATAAACAGGCTCGTCAATATAATTGGGCGTGGTTGAGTTTGAGTATACAATAAAAACGTTGCAATTAGTTTGTAGAGTGGTGTGCATTTTTAGACCGAAACATCTATGTAGGTATTTACGCGGTCTCTCGCCTTTGCGATGTTAAAAGGTCGGAGATAAATTATATTTTTTTTATATTTCAGAGTTATTGTTGTATCGGGGGTTTACTAAAATTATGCATTATAAAATTAGGTGATTAATAATAGCCAATTAATTAATTGGACATTAAAGTTATTAGTATCAATTTTTTCACATACTTGTTCAGTGTTACTTAGCACTTTTCTCTATGAAATTTTGTTTACTAATAAAAATACTTACTATTGTATAATTGTAGACATTGGTCAGATGTGAAATTATAATCAGGGCTTCGCCTTTCGTGCAGTTTGGCATTCCGGAAATAAATTTAAAATGTTCTGTGACATTGACGGATACCATTCTCCTATATTCATCTGACACTAGCGGATTGAAGACGACAGATGTGGGGATACACGTTTTATTCCGAGTGTCAAAACCATACCCAGAGGGACAGCATTTTGACGCACAAGACTTTTTATTGCAGACACAACCCCTAGTGTGCGTATCTTTACCCGTGATGTATTCAGACCTGGTATACTGAATTCCTTCGTGATATATGTCACCATCAGGCGTGTGAACACCATTCGATATATCAATACTGAATCGTTCATTACAGGGTAGAGCTGCACAGTTTATTATTAACGTGTACAAAACAGTCACTTTCAATATATTTTTCATCTCTAATATTGTTAACCTTGTAACGTAATTAACCGATTGAGTTTAATATGTGTGTTGTTGCGGTTGTAATGTTCTTTTGGTGGCGATTTTTAAAACAAATGAAAAATGGCCACCTAATAACCTACTTGTATTTAAGCTACAATAATATTAGCAATTTAAGGAGTTCAACTGTTTTGTTGACAAATGGCGTTGATAAATGGCGTTTCAATATGAAAAATGAGTATTACAAATCATCAGGACATAATATGACTTTTCTAGATAATACTCATTGTCTCCGTTCATGAGCAATTAACTACAGGCTTTTAAGAGTATGTCAATTTTATGCCAAAATTGGTTATAGTTTTACAATTTTTTGAATGTTATTGAAGTGTTTAGGTAAAGGAGGGTAGTTGTTTATAAGCGTATAAATACAACGACGCGCAGGTGGATGGGGTTAATTGTATTACAACCGTGGACTGCTCAACAAGTATGTTAGCACAGCATATTTTATAAGTACAGTGATAATTTCACACGGGCATCCTCAAGGTGGTATTTTATAATTACAGTAGATATCATTACAATTCATTTGGGCATATCATAATTACAATTGATTATTCAATCATTTAAATTATTATTTAAACCGAAGTGAAATTTTACGATTGTCTCTTGAACTTTTCATAGTCATCTCAATTAAATGTGTACGTACGACAAATACGAGTAAGAATCGCACTTGTAGGTAGGTATTAATCAATGAGGGAATTCCAATGCAGGTAAACTATGCAAATTGTAAACGCACTCAGAATAATAGCAACTTATGTGACCAACGCTGCTTGTTAAACGAGGCAGTAAAAGTATTGGGTATGCTGCTTTCTAAACGTCGCTTCCCGCTCTTGTACGCTTAGATCTTTTAAACTACGCAACGGATTTAAATTCTGCTTTCGTCAAGAAAAAAAAGTCATTCAAAAGGAAGGTTTATATCTATAACTAGCTGTACCCGTGACTTCGTTCGCGTAAACTTAGGTGAAATATTTTAATGTGAAAATATATAGCCTATCATCTTCCTCGATAAAAGCGCTATATAACACTGAAAGAATTTTTCAAATCTGCTTAGTAGTACATGAGATTAGCGCGTTGCAAGCAAAAAAACAAACTTCAGCTTTATATATTAGTGGTATATAAGATAGATGAGTACACTGTACATATCTATACTGCACCGGTGTAAAGTCGGTGCGGTTCGTTAGCATTGTATTATTTAAAAATGCGTAAAACTACGTCAACTGTAGATAATAACCGATTGGGGGAATTCCTAATTAAGGCAGAAGCGTGACGTGTTTTAGGCAGATCAAAAAAATGGGCTTTTAAATTTAAATGAAAATTACACAATGTAGTTAAAAATTATAAACTCAATTTAAACTATTACTTTTAATCATATTAATTTCAGTTTACATTGTCTTTTTCTGTGCAATCTGAGAAAAATTAAAATGGGTTAGTATTAAGGTTTTGCCTATATTAATTGGTTTCCACAAAACATTTATTTTTATTTTTAATAGATGCGTATAGCGTGATTAAATGATGAGTATGTCTACATTATACTTGTTTGAGCATAAATACTTGCGCAAGTGTTTGTGCGAAGGTCACTTGTGACTATTATAAAACTGTCGGTTTGTAGAGGTTAACGTAAGAGACATTTGACCCGAATTAACTTTTCAAAGATTGCAGTAGAATATCCCAAAAATTTTATTCTTCAATGAAGTTTAAATGGTGTGACCCACACGGCTTTCATATATATGTAGAATATACATATTATAAACATTAAAATATATGTTTTTTTTTAAATAAAATATTTATTGTAGAGCCGTTTCTAATTAAAATAATATCTATACTATAAGAACTAGCTAAGCTAGTTTAAGACTAATAGACGTATTATAATAAAGAGCAATTAATCATTAATTATCCCACCCCTAATCGTTCATGGTGCAAAAGTGCCCACCACACTTGCAGCATTGTCATGCTGAATAGCGATGGCTATCTTTTGCACCAAGAACGACCCAGAGTGGGAATCAAAGTCTTCGTCATATTGTCCAGATCTTTGGGGTCAACACCCTCTTGAAGCAATCTGCAATCAATAAGAAAATTATGTTAAATCAAAGCTATAAGCTAGCTGCATTATATTTTATTTATTTAAACAAAATCTTCACAGCATAAGGATGCGTAAGGTAAGGCAATCTACAAAAGGCAGAAAGGCACTTCAGACACTTTTCAGCCTACAGGATGGTCAAATAAGTAATGTTCTTTAAATTTATTTCATCTCTAAAAAATAGTTTTTAAAACTAGATCGACGTATGTATCTTTCAAATTGCAAATGTGATTGTAAGCCTTCCTTTGGGCAAATTGTGAGTTCACTTAGTTTTTCTCATCTAAGAAAAATATATTATTTTTAAATCTTTATCTATGTATCTTCCAATTTTAGTTCACTTTTTTTGTATAATTAATAGTTAAAACTTTATTGGCTTATGTATTATGTAAGTAAAATTGTACTTAAGCGATATTTTAAAGCTGTATGTTTTACTCTATTTTAAACAAATAAAAAAAATAATATAAATTAATCAATCAACTAATTTTAATAAATGCACAAAAATGACAGACCACTATGACAACGCCTTTTCTGGCGCAACACTACGAAAGCCCGAAAATATAGGCGGTAACACTGTACACGTTTATTCCATCCCAATATATCAATAAAAAAAAATAGGAGTACCATAGAACGCTGAATACTCCAACGTCTGTATATGATAAATAAGTAAACGCTTTGTAAAATAAATAGATAGATTTATATAATTCTTTTTCTTTATTTCCGCAATGACAGTTTAGAACCTTTAGTATTTAAAGATGGGACCTTCTATTGAGTATCGAAGATTCTCGTGGCAGAAGGTCCCGCTCTTCCATGACAACAATTTTTAAATTGAACAGGAGTTGGAAGTGCATCTCAGTATTGTAGAAGCGGAAAAATCTTTGGAAGAACTTATGGAGTACAGGTAAAATATCTCCAATAACTTTATAAGCAGCTCAGCTACTATGAGATGCATTTCTTAAAATAAAAAAAATCTCTTGAAATATAATCTTCCATTGATACCCAATTTATTATTATTCAGGGCCTATTTTTTCGCACTGCAGGGCAAAAGCCGCCCTACCTTTTTTTCCATAAGGCTGTGTCTAAGGCGATGCGTTGCCTATATCTATTATAACAATTCAAGTCATTCCTCCATCTTATTCTTTGTCTGCGAAATTGGATTCTAAATAAAGCGAGGAAAGATTTATAAATTACTTTACGAAATCTGGTATGCGACAAAATTTAAAATGATTATGGCTAACTTATTGCAGCGTCGCTAGCGTCCTATTAGTACGATACACTTTCATCAACATTATTCTTTTCATGATAGTCATTTATCTACAATAGATTTATATGTGACAAACAGATAATACTGTATTATTGTGCAGGGCATGGATAACAGAGCAAATAGAGATATTACATAACAGCACCGACGATCAAGCTAACAGGAAGAAGATAACTGAACTAGAGGACGACCTTGCCCTAAGGAAGGCGCAGATATCTGATCTTCAACAGAAGATATTAACCGCTGACCAAGGTAACTTATATTTAATATATATATTTGTTATATTGTATGTTGTGTTATGTTTTGCCCATTGTAAGTAGTTTAATTGGTGGTTGTCATTTGAGTAGATTGTTAGGTTAAGTAGCTTTTATCGCAGCCGGATGATAGATGAATGACCGATTCTAACACTGGGTTTCAAATATCCGATCACCTCCGTATGCACGTAAAACAGTGGGTCCCTATTAAGGTATAGTCGACCAAGAAAGTGCTTTACCATTTTGGATGACAGCACCTAGTTATAGAAAATTTTGCTAAGGGTTTATTGTTAGGAGTTAACCCACCAGCAATACAAGGTCACAAAAAAAATTACAAAAATATTAAATAACAGCAGACGAAGTTACAGGGATTGCCTAGTTGTATATGCTTTGAAAAGGATTCTACATCCTTCAGTACTATGGAGATTAAAACTTAAATTTTAAAACATTTGATGCGTATTTTACATTTTCAGCAAAATGGAACTCAGCAGGTTTAATGGATTCACAAGAACAAAAACGTCACGTTTTAAAGCAAAGCGATTTAGGACAGTTTGCCGAGGACTGTACATAAATAATTTTATGTTAAACTCGGCAACAAATAGTAGAAAATAAGGAAAAAATGTATTATTTTGCATAAATCTTTAACGAATAATAAAGTGGCCAAGAGCGTGTCAAGACACGCATTGAAGGGTTCCGTATCTGATACGCTACAAACGTATTTGTTAATAACTTTAAAAGTTGTTGTCCGATTTCGTTCAAAATCATTTTCCTAGTGATTTTTAGCATGTTCTATCAACATGGAAAATTTCAAGTCTCTACGTCCAATAGTTTGGAAATTCTAAGGAGGGACCACCTTACGGGCAGACAGATGGACCGACGGACGGACAGAGCGATATTATAAGGTAAAAAAGGCTACTTACATAAGATTTACAAAAAAGGCTATGTAGATACTTACTTATATAAGAGTTCCTCCTCCCATCTGAGAAGAGCACAAAAAAAGTCAGGTATTATTTTTGTCCACCATTCCTAAATTATTCAAATACGGTCACATAAAATTATTTCCCGGTCTCTTTGTTAATTCAACATAATAATACAAAATTTTAATGAGCTATTCACACCACACACAACTTAAGTGCACCCTAGTACTAGACCGAGTTAACGCTAGGTAGAAGATGATTAATATTAAATTTAGTCCCTCTTATGTATTTTGTATCTGAAATCACGTGACTTTACAATAACATTAACGGATAAAATACTTTAATTTATCGATACCGTACTTTTCACAGCAGCAAAACGCATTCGTAAGTCGATAATCGCCGAGTTAACTTTTAAAATAGTGCCGTACGCATATCGACATACCGAGCACCGCAACTAGGAATGTTACAATTATTTTTATATTTCTTAATAAATGTTGCTAATTAAGTGAAATTCTTAACGTTATTTTATAAATAGAAAACCTCTGAAATACCTCTTAATGTTAACTTTGCTATTTTCTTGGATTCTATTCAAATGGCGCTGACCATATTGGGCTGCGAAGGAAACGTAATTATTGGTAATTGGATAATTAAAGTTGGTACCGCGAATTGATTTTACGTTTTAATTATATTCGTAATTATCTTTACTTATAAACGCTTGTTATTAGTTCTAATGTCTGTTTTTTCTTTCATCTCATGCTATTGCATGGAGGTAAATGTGTTACGCTAACGTATGTACTTCTAGTGCGATCTTTGATTGTTTACGTCAAATGTTATTAATTAATTTTGCATTTTAATTACAGTCGTAATTGATTTTACATTTTAATTATAATAGTAATTATGTTTATTTATAAACGCTCGTTTACCGTTCTAATGTTCTACTTCCTAGCGTTATTTGGCTGTGGGGCGAGTTAAGATGACCGATTGCCATCTGACGTCATCATCAGAACCCCCACGGTCTCTGCAACCTTACGATTAATATCACAAAGTGACATTAATCGGGTCCCACTGTTTTACGTGCCTTCCGAAACACGGCATCTATCTTTCATCCTCCTGAGTGATAAGGGTGGCCCACGCGGGCGGAGTCGCGGGGCGCAGCTAGTTTTATATATAAGAAGATATCGTGATTGCAGTCAAGCGCTAGTCTATCGTACATAAAAAACAAACATTCTATAACACAAAATCTAACCTTGGGAATAATTGGACAGTTGTTTTAAACTTTTTGGTTGCATTAAGATGTGGTTTTAGTTTTTACAGTGCTTTTTTTTTAATTTTTCGCGTTCTTTTTTTGTGTGTGTGTGTTTTGTAGATATTTTGTGTGTAGATAGAACAAGATTGGGTTTGTTTGAATTGGGAAAGTAAGTAGTTTTTTTTATTTATAGCTTTTTTATTATTTTGCTTTGGTGTTGTCTTTTTTTAAATATATAGTAACTAAAAATTTTTATTTTTCTATTTTTTTTTCTATTAAAAAACAATTGTACATCTAGGTGAGCTCAATGCTAAAAGCATTTTCTACCAGATAACCTAACCACTGAAGTTCAAGAAAAAAAAGTGCAACAAAATATTTAAAAAAAAAAAAATCGAAATTGAAAATTAATTTAATTTAGCTCCAGTTGGGGTGCTGTTCGTTTGTTGTTAAAAATATATATTGTATTTTGTCGTCTATATCGTTTCAAGGTACACCGCGGTAATATGGACGAATTGGTGAACGCGATTTTAGCCATGCCGTTACCGAAGAAGGGCGAATCCAAAGCAGCGGTAACTCAACAAGTAGAGGAACCATCGAAACCGGTCGCGAAACCGACACCGCCCGAACCGAAAGACGAAGACCGGATAGACTTTGTCAACGTGAAGGACATGATCAAAGGAATGGAGCGACAGAAACCGGAACCCAAAGACTACGACGCCAAAGAGAACGGCTTCCACAAAAAAATCCTTCTATAAGTCTTTAGTTTTTATTTCAAATCATATAAAGCAGAGTGCAGACATGTAATAAAAAATGTTGTAAACATAAATCATTCAAAAATAACGTACTTTCAATATTCGTTACAGATAAAACTAAAATTAGATGACGGTGTGCATATATATAGAATGTACATATGAGCAGTTTTTGCACGTTTTACGCATCGTACATACATCTATCCTAGATAATATTATAAACAGGAATGAATCTCAAGGTTCTCAAGGCATTTCACTTAAACGTAAAGAAATTCATGTTTTTAAATATGACAATGGATGAACGGACAGAGAGAGTACTTGATTTTAAGGAACTACTGACAACTGCATTATCTAATGCTTCTTCGATGTGAATGGATTTAAGCAAAGTAGTTTCTGCCTTGGATTCCTGCAAATGTAACGCCTGATTCTATCAAATGCTTTGTAGACGCGTTACAGGCTATTAAGAGATGAATAATATTGCTGTCGTCTTAATGGTTCCCTAATTTAATCAGCCCAAAAATTAGTTGGATTCACATGAGACAAAAAAAAATTAAATGTTAGTCAAGAGAAATACATAGCTAACACTTAGCTATATATTACACAATAGGTTGACCAATTTACTTATCAACAATAATGAATGAGCTGATGACTTATTTTTTATCTAAACCTAGCGGTCCTGACAGGCGTTGCCTTGCTCGAATTTAGGCTCGGGTCTTATTAACCAATCTCCGTTATATCATTTATATTAAAACGGACACAGGCCCAATGTTTTATGAAATTATAATGGCCGGTCAGTCGAACGAGCGTTATCTAATTTAAATATTGTGAATTTGCGACAAATTCTAATTTTTAGTATTCCTAAATAATCTTTAGTTCTTTTTTCTTAAACCTTCCCTGTATAACAGGCGGCTGTTACCTATAACACAGGCATTAAGTTGTCTACCTTAGGAACTGACGTCCGTGTGTCATATAATCCTGCATATATTTATTTATTTATAATAATGTAAAAGTAACTTTTTAGTATTTAAAAAAATAATGTACTTAACATAATTTGTTATGGAAAAGCGAGACGTACTGACACAAGTATTTTCATACTTACTAGAAAGTGTTAACCCTTTACTTGTTCTTGTAAAATTGAAGCGAAAATAAACGTTTTTCTTTATTATTTATTTCTATTCTCTTGTATCTAGCGTTCTCCCTGTCTACTAGGATCTCCTAAAATAGGCATGACGACAGCAATCAGAAATCATCTAAATTATACTTTTATCTGATAAAACAGGATGCATAAAGCTTAACAAACGTATTTATTTTTATATCACGAGCGAGATTAATAGGGATTAACAAAAAAAGGAAACTACAAAATACAACAATCCGCCTTGATAGCTAAAACACTCATCAGTGCGTATGACGTCACCGTATATTAAAAGTGCGTACCAATAAGCGATCGCAACGTTTTAAAGAGCTCATTCAGATATTCGACATTTACGACTGCGATAGTAACGATCGCGGCGAAAACGTCGATGTGACGCTTAGTGGAACGCACTGTTAACATAAAGTGACGTCATGATAAGGTCGAGTGTTTTGTAGGGAATTTGAATTCTTAAATTTATGATGTCTTTCCGCAGAAATATTTTTCTTTTTTGGCAAAAGTAAATACTTGAGAACATTATAAACCTATTTTTCAAAATTTGTCGTCATGCCTATTACATAGGATGTGGCTGTGGGGTGATTTAAGATGACTGACTGCCATCTGACGTCATCCCCGAAATTCTTGCAATCTCTACAATCTAACGAATAAAAATGAGTCACTAAAATGTAACATCCGAACGACTGCACCAAATTGGATAATTTTGTTGTGTGCGTTATTGTTATGAGAAGGTTCGTACAATAAAAAAGGAATGACAAAGCGAAAGCTAAAAGGAAAGGGAACGGAAACAGAACGGGAACGGGGAATAATGTTATTAGTATAATAGAATGTAGTAACCCAATGTTCGGGTAGGACAACGTCTGCAGTGTCCGCTACTTTAATATAAAGTATTGTTTGGTTTCTAGTACTTAACTTATAAAATAAAATGAATTTATAGAGTTATTTAGAAATCACCGACATGCCTTTCATTTTTATTAGATCCTCGTGCCGTCTAGTTCTCTCACTACACTACTTTTTCTAGCCAAATATAATATTATCTGTACAGCCGTCTATAGAGAAAGCCGGCATGCTCTAGTGATCGTGGTCAAGTGGTTCATGCCGCTGTTATTTCATTGTGATTCATTCCACGATACGATTTAATCTGTGAAATTCTTTTAATTAACGTCTCTCAGTAATGCGGACAGATAAATTGTTAAGTCGTCTGAATTTGTCGAAGAATTTCTCATTAATCCAACGATTTAGAATGTGAAATTAGGACCGACGGTGTTTAAAGAATTACTTCATTAAACTTCAATCACTAGATTTTGTGCATTAGAATTCATTTTTAAATAATCATCAAGAATTTTTAAAGTTGCAGAAATTGAATGAACGTTACGTTAAATCATATTTGTATGATAAGTTTTCTACTTTACGTCATGATCATGGAGGTAAAACAGCCCTACGTATAGATGAAACCAAAAGAGGCAGGAGATAACCCTAGAGTATCTGGTGGACTAGCAGGACCAACCTCATAAAGGTTAATAATTTGCCCAATCCGACAAACCTTTTGATGTTGTTCGGATTAGTGGTGTAGCATCTGCCCACGCTAAATACCTACCACGGTCGGGCAAATTAACCCGAGGAGGCGTCCGCTGATGACGTCTGCCGACGCATCGTAAAGTGGTCCCCCCTAGCATTTCCAAACTATTAGACGTAGAGATTTGAAATTTTCCATGTTGATAGAACGTGCTAAAAACTCATTAGAAAATTATTTTGAACGAAATAGGACAACAACTTTTGAAGTTATTTAACAAATGCGTTTATAGCGCATCAGATACGGAACCCTTCTATATAAGCGTGTCTTGAGACGCTCTTGGCCATTTTAGTACTTTACGTAAGGCTTGTTACGGTGTTGTATTCGTACTGTAATACCGTTCAATTCAAAAAATCGTAACTACACAATCTCGCCCAAAAAATCTAAAACGTGTTACGCTCTAATTCATTTCGTAGAAAATCGATTTGTCGCTTTGAAGGTTAATTTTAGGCCTGCGACAGCGACCTTTTACCATTTCCCTTATGTCACCTTTCTTACCCCGAAGCTGGACAAAGCTTCATTTGAATGAACATTTCAATGATCACGTAGTGTGACTGGAGACTCTGTGAAGCTGCGCAGTTTTGTAGAACTTTGTAGTCTTCAAGGACAAAAATGTACAAACACTTTGAGCTATGCCTGGTTTCGGCCTTTACAAAGTTATAGATGGTGATAAAAAGCATTTTTAACCGACTTCCAAAAAAGGGGACGTTCTCAATTTACTTCAATTCAATTTAGCATGTTCTTTTTTGTTTATTTTCTTTTGTATATGTTACATGACTTGTCCGCCATTTATAAACTGATTTTGGTGATTCCTGTTTTGTTTGGTAGACCACACTTCAGAGGTGGTCTGATATATATTTTATCGAAATCGGAATCCCCCTATAACACGGTGCTCTTATAACGCATTAATATTATTCTATAATATATAAAATATTATGTTATGCGCATTCAGGGCCGTACAAGCGCGTTGTACGAGAATAATCCTACAACGCGTCTTTCTATAATGTAGAATAGCCCTACCGTGTTATAGGGGAGACTACAGTACAGGTAATAGATAAAGCTTTCGGTGTTCTGTACAGCCATGTAATTACCAATGTAAGACATACTTTTTCAAGAAAAATACGTTATTTATAATATAACGTAACACTTTTTGTGACACATACATATGTATCTAACACCTGTCCCTCCACACAAATCCTTGCTATGCCTCTATCAACATTAATGTATCGAAGTTTCGTTTGATCATTTATTAAGATGAAAATTTCCTTTATATTAAATAAAACACTCGCAGAGATAACTTCAAATCGAAACTTCAATTCGAAACTTTAAATAAACACTATAAAAAATAATAATAATAATGATTATAATAATATTAGACGATATTTATCAACTATTTCTATTAATTATAACCATTCCGCTTGCCTCGCATATATATTATCTATATACACTAATTGGACAGATGTTTTATTGCTGTACTATGTGTTTCCCTCCATTCCGTCGGGTAATGCTTTCTGCAATGGACGAATACGTGCCGATCAGAACAGTTGGCTGGCATTTCTAAAACTATGCATATGTTTCCTAAACGTCATCCACTTGTCTAATTAACACAACGACATCGATCTAAACTAATAATAGATCACGTGATATACTTATGGTAGAAGAAGTTGAAAATAGGAGGGTACATCGATATTTTTTTTTTTGCTGTAACAATTTTGATAAGTCTTAATCGAAGGAAAAACACGTACATGCATATTTGTCACTACGTGCACTCCATTTCAAATAATATGTAATGCAATTTTATAACGCTTTAAAATATAATCATATGACAAAAGATAAAAACCCTCATACGGTTATTGTTGTGCATCCGTTGTGCTCATCATCATCAACTGTCACAATTAATCTGCATATATGCTAAACTATATAAAAATGCACAATCCATACATATAAATAAAATTGAATTGTCCGTATAGCGTTGGCCTTTTAGGGTTCCGTGCTCTTTATACTTTCGCTCCACCCGTCCGTCCGTCTGTCCGCCCGCAAGGTGCCCCCCTCTTAGTATTTCCAAACCCTTAGATGTAGACCTGAAATTTTTCATGTCGATAGGGCATACTTAAAACTCATTAAGAAACTTATTTTGCGCGAAATCGGACAAATTTTTAAGTTACTTAACAAATATCTTTATATATTAACAGATACTGAACCCTTCTATAGAAGCGTGTCAAGACACGCTAGACTAGGCTACCGGTAGAGATTTTTATTAAAGTGAGGACCTTCAATAGCAATCAGGCCTCCAGAAAAAGTCGAGTGAGAGTCGAGTCCAAAAAAAATAGAGCCTGGAAGGCGTTTTTAAAAAGATCGCATCGATTTGGGCCTAAATATGCAGCTCTTGGTATAGGAGATGTGTGGTTCCTATAAAGTGATGTCAGAACTCACAGCATTAGCCCTCATGCGCACGAGAGGTTTTTTAACGTGCGTTTAAAAAGCGTTCAGATAGAACATATGGATTCCCAAGTGTTTGTTCACATGGCAGAACTTTTATAACGCGACTTCTTTTTATAGAGAAACGTTCTATTTTCAGCGCTATACAGATGAGGTATATTTTCGTATCGACGACGCTGAAAAAACGCTAACGCCGAGGTTTAACGCAACGCTTTTTTAAACTCTCATGCCAATAAGGGCTTAATTTCCATGTCTTTTTTACGTAAACAGTTTCACGAACCTCTTATTTTTTTAAGCGGTGATTCAGAGCGACCACCGCGCTTGTCAGATTCAGCACCTGATTTTTATGAGTATATCTCAATTTTTTGGGTTATACCAACTGTTTGAAAACCTTTGATAGACTAAAAAACATTATTCGTAATGATTTCTTTAATAGCAACATGGGAATGTTAGTGGAAGCTGGGTAAAGCTTCAGATATCCACTTTTATTGAAAATTACGTGGTGCAGATTAAGGTTTCCACCTCACCCAGACGCCATGACGACGTCGCTGGCTACGTAGCCATATCTGCGGTTGCCAAATGAGTAGCCAGTAGGAATCGTGGCTACGCTTCTAATTTGGCGACGTTGCCAAAACGTCGCCAAGTGAGCCTATCCTTAATTTTGATATGAATTGTTCGAATACGTAAGCGGCGACGTCGCCATGGCGTCTCGGTGAAGTTGGGCTCTAATAGCCACCTTCAAGATATCATTTTAAAAGGTATTAAAAAAATTGAAGACACTGCATTGTATTTATAATGATATCTCTTATACATTTAGTTTTATCATTGTTTAAAATACAGAAGTTGCCGTGACACACCTGTATATTCGTTAAAAAAGACGCAGAGTCATTTTTGTAGACTACTTTACTTATACCAGAACAAATAGGGTACAAAAATAAATATAAAAAAATCAAACCCGCGAAATTGAACCCAATTATTAAATTTAACGCGATCGAAGGCATAGTATACGTATATAAATGAAACTGAAGCGTTAGAATAAGATTATTTTCATTGTATTCACGTCACATTGAATATAAAGGAGAAGATAAAATTTATATTAAAATTAATTTACACGTTTCCTACGAAATTTTTATAATAATTTTAGTTGTATTTTGAACTCCAGACAAGAACTAGCTCAGATTAAAGTACAATAAAAAGGCATCAAGTATCAAAATTTCATGCTCATAGCTCAAGTTGACAATAAGTCATGATAAATAAATATACGCGATTAAAGGTTTGGGTTAAGGAAATCCATCGTATCATTATAAAATCACTCGGATGAAGTCGCGTGCGTTTGCTAGTTGCGTACACTTCAAGTGCAGTTTCAGACGCTCGGCATTACGTTGCGTGGGCACACTGACGCGGGAAAATTATAATAAAAAGTTTTGCCTCTCAAATTTAAAAAAAAAAAACTTTCGGCAATGACAAAACCTGTGCAGGCGGAGAGCAGGGTGATGGGCCGACGCTTTGTACTTACCCTGGTGATGGGGATATCGGCAGGTTTTAGTTTTGCATACATATTCTTGACCTCCGCTGGAATCTCTCGGGACGCCTCCTGGTCTCAGACTTACAGGTAACTATACGTTTCGTAGGCTGCATGGGGTTTTGCTTGTGCCTTGTTTGTGTTTTTATGTTGCCAGCCTTGGAATTATTTGTTGTACCAGCATGCGTCGTCGAGGTACGTAGTTGTTTTTTTTTTAATTTGTAAGTGTTTAGTCAACTAGTTTACACATCAAATACTAAATACTAATGAAAAAAGTCATCAATAAATACAATCAGGCCCTTTTAATCACTTCTTTATTAGGAGCACGCTGATTCTCGAAAATTGTAAATATTTTTTTTATTTTATTACGATAATTGTGTAAATAAAGTTTAAAGGTCTGCTGCAAACATTTAATTTAAAAGTCCTTTCGTCTTTTTTTTTAGTTTTTATTTCATTTTTTTTTTAATATTTTCAGTCTTGGAAATATAATAAGTCTTGGTTTTTTTTACCGCTTAATTAAGTAAAGTTTTAATTAATCTTCGTGATATTATAAAAGAACACTAATAGGTCTATATTTTTTGTCGTTTAAGTAATAAATAAAATATGGAAACAAGCATTTATGTGTGAAAACAAATATTTATGTAACAATGTTTACAACGACTTTATATTAAAAACAATTATTGTACGTGAGAATCGATTTTCGAAGCATAAAATTCGGAAGCGTGTATAAACGGTGATAAATAAGAAGATGCCGTGTGCTGGTATCGAATTCATTGAGAATTAATTTATGTGCTTGCGACTATTGGCCAAATGATTGGAATACAAGGAGGTCGTCTGGAGCCAAGGTAATCAAGCCAACATGGCTTCGGAATAGCAAAGAATTTGCGATGGCTTGTTATAATGTTGGCAGCTGGACACGTCCAATCAAATTGTGATCAAACAATAGTGATAGAATATTAATTTTTTTTTAGCCAGTTGTTTCCCGCGACTTGTCCGCATAGAATTGCTAGAGCCAGGAGACCTTCTTAATCTGGCTGTACGAAAAAATCCTTTCTTAACGGCTGTCTACTTACTATAAACTACGGTCCTGTCGAATTTCATCAATGTTCGTCTCGCGGCTCTCGAGATTTC
>JANCMC010007202.1:6826401-6871294 GCA_024363005.1 Charaxes varanes | reverse complement strand
GTTAGGTGACCATTCGCTTTAATATATATAGATATGAATGAAATTTATTTTGACATTGCAAACACACACTTGGAGGGAGAAAATTCAACCCAATCATAGTACTCTATGTATTTTATAATTAGAAGTGTGTTTTTAATACATACTTGATAAAGTTAAAACGTTGTGTTAATTATAACCGAAATAATATATGCTTATCAAAGTACTAATTGAAACGTGCACCGAAGCTAAAGCACACATTTTTTGGGGTTCCGTAGTCCTACAAGGTACCCTTATAGTTTCGCAGTGTCCGTCCGTCCGTCCTCTCGCAAGGTGGTCTCACCATTTACAAACTATTAGACGTAGAGACTTGAAATTATCCATGTTGATGGAACATTCTTAAAACTCATTACGAAAACTGTATTTGAATGAAATCAGACAATAGCTTTTGAAGTTATTTGACAAATACCCTAATCGCGTATTAGATACGAGACCCTCCTATATAAGCGTGGCTGGACACGATCGTGGCCTCTTTTAATTTTTGTATATATGTGTAGGCACAGATACAAAAATGCCGCCCTTTTTTGTCACTTCTTTTTTAGAGGCACGCTAATTATCAAAAGTTGCAAGGCTATAAATTTTTTAAGTCCCCCTCTTCCTGCTACTGCATGCAAATATTTGTATGTTACATATCATCCTGTACAAAATTTTTCACAAAAAAAAGAAGGACTCAAAAGTAATTCGCGAAAACTGGTAATGTATAACGAAGAAATGGGGTGGAGAGGGTGGCTCCGCGTGTCCCCCTGCAAATTATATGTATATAGCAATATTAACGGTACTGACGTTTATTATATGAAAGAATAAAATACATTAACGGAAACGACATACTATATCTGTTATCTAAACCACGACTGTAAAAGAGGAAGTGTTGATGAGTTTTGCCAGTTTTAACGGACTAGATATAAAGGACATACGTCATGTTATTTTATTTGTGTAATGGCGGCTCCACATTATTGCCGTGAATTTACACCGCGAATTCATGGCACAGGCTACGCTCTCCATATTCAGGGCTGCTGACAGTCGTGGAACTCGACGCCTAATAGACGTGGAAGATGCTGCTTGCTGAACTTTTGAATTGCATTATTATATGATTAGCATTGTCTTTATTAGTTATAAAAATTTCTTTTCAGACTGTCTATAAATACGCAGTTATCAGAATTATATTAATATAAATTATTATATTGAACCCAGTAGCGAATTTTAATTTCACGGGGCCGTGAATGTGAATGTGTACACGTGAACGCCGCGCGAAATAGGCGCTAACCCTTTCTCTCCCCTAACATGGAAATGCTCCGAAATCTCCTATTTTAGCATTCATGACTCGAAAAACAAAAACAGCCTTCCGCGACGGAATTTCACCCTTTAGAGCGCAGACAACCAATTCCAGAAGAAAAAAAATATCCATTTTTGGGACAGTACTTAAACTGCATAACTACCATTATCAGCGTAGGTTCCACACAAGGTCATATTGTCTCTTCTGAATCTAAATAATGATCACTGTCAAGAATTTTCATACGATCTTCTTTATCCTATCTCCATTTATACAACGTCCTGAGTTTCAGAAAACTATAATTTGTTTCTAAATGTCTGGATGTGTAGAGATTATAATCTATCTAAAAATGTTCAAAAAGACCTATCGCAGGTTATCAGAGCATAGTACGCGTTATATCTAATTTGAATTCTTGCTGCTACTTACTTTCCCAGGCAAGAAAAAAGAGCTTGCACATTATCTTCTTGACTTTTGTTAATCAAGGCGACGTTTACAATATTCTTGTTTACCGAACGATATAAAGTTTCGTGCAGTTGATCATGCGGTCCTATATCAATTATTATTGCGTTTGACGGGATTGTGCGTGCTGCTTCTTCATAGGACATTTGATTCTGGTAACAAGAAGGTACCGTAAAAACCCTCTATTATGAAATTAACAATCTAATATTTCTACAACAGAACGTTTGTTAAACTGAGAAATTTTTTGTTCAATTATGGGTTAAAAGATAAAAAATAATTACGTATCTTTGTGTAATTAACTTTAACGAAAATGTACCGGTAATTTAATTTTATTTCATAATTTACTCGTTAATCCTTCTTAAGTAAAGACAAAAAAAATGCGAAATACTATTTAATCTTATCAGGTTTAAAATAAACTAAAATTTTGAGCTTTATTACTGACGCATGCAAAATTACTCCTTGAATTTCAGGTTTAGCGACCTTTTCGACCGATTCGGAAAGTAAAATTACTAGGAGTGATCATATTGGCGGTGGCAGCGGTGTGCACGCACGTGCAGCATATTACCGAGGCGTAAGCACACGTAAGTGGCCAGTGGCTATTATGGAATATGTGTCCAACTTGAGACCCTACTGCTTAACTTAAGAGAATAACGCGTTCAAATTACTGCACTTAGGTGGCACCAGATATGGCTGCAAATACTGAAATATCATTTGATGAAACATGTGTTCAAACATTTGAACACTTGCCCACATTAGTCTCATTGCTATGGAGCAATAGGTATGGCCCCAAGCGATCTAGGTACTCGCTAGCGTGTCCAGCCAAAGTCCAGCGTTTAAATACACACAAACGATTTGGAACCATTTTGACCCACTCTAACTCAAAAACTATTTATCATACTCGTGTCAAATTTGGCTCATATATTGAGACTTGCGAGATAAATTTGCGTTCTAAATTTCATAAGCACACCTTAAACGGTTATTGAGATATTAAGGTTAAAATATCTTCATTGTTATTACTGACCTATAGATCAAAACTCTAACACAATTCGTGATGAGCTAGAGACTTCAAATTTGCCGGCCAGATAAATCATGGTGAGAATATAAACGAAAAAATCAGAAACTAGTAAATTTTTAACAGACTTCAGAAAAGGAAAATTTTCCTCTTCCTTTTTTGAAGTCTTTAAAAAAGTCACCCTGTATATGATTTGCGTAGACCAACTAAACGCACTGCTGTAATGAGAGGTTTCGGAGTAAACGAAGATAATATCATCCATATACTCGTATATAACGATGTATACATGTGTATAAATTTTTAAAGTTTTGTCGATTTTTCAACAACCATCGTACGCATGATTACTATAATAGATATCATGTGAGGGGAAGGACACGACACACACACACATCTATATGTATATATATAGTCATATAATTTTCTTTTATACAAATCCGTGATATTATTTCGATGAAAAGGATACATCTGGCTCTGCCATGCAAGGCGTACATAAAATTTTACTTCTAAAAAAGTAACAAAATTATACGTTATTTTTTCCACACAAATAATAATGGGGTGCCCTTAATAGTAATAAAACACACAGAAGTTGTTCTATTTCGTTAAATGTATTTAATTAATCTGCATGTGTCACTTTTCCATTTAAATTGCAAACACAATCAATTTATGAGTGAAACGTAAATCGCTATTGCAAAAAGTTTGCTAATTGCGGTTAGGTTAAATTTGCAAGTGTACGAGCATAAAGCCATTAATTGATATTTAAATTGAACTCGTTTTTCCTTTATTATACAAACACATCAAAACAAAAAGATGTTAACGACAACTTAAATTGAATGCTTTGGTACTTACTAAAGATACAACTTACGTTATAGTAGAGATGATACACAATATTATTTATACTTAAATGATTTAAGGGATACACTATCTTGACGGGCTTCAACGAATACCATGCATCAACAGACTCTGGTCCACTTAAAACCACTCCCTATTTTGGCAAATGCGGGCAATTAATCAGAGCGATGGTGGCAGTCATTCAGCACGCAGCTGCTGATTGGCTATATTACTCGACTCAACTATTCATAATTTTGAGTTGTCATCAAATATTACAATTTAAGAGCAAGGTAACGTTTGAAATTAATTTCGGTAAAAGTTGTGCGTGAAACTTTCGTGAATATTACACATGTTTAAAACATCTCAGGTGCGTGAAATGTGGTCTGATAGAAAATGTGGAATTTTAATCAGTGGTAGCTTTTAAAATAAATTGACGATTCAAAAGAGCCTGTTAAAGTCTACTTGAATGAAATATCATTTGAATTTGAAAAGATCATATCGCACACTTAGTAATTAACTGACCGATTGCGTTTTAGGTCTAAAGTGAGTTAATGATACAGACAGCTTCGTTTCAACGTCCTCTACCAGCCAATCTAACAAATATTTCGATATGTCCATCGAATACTTAGATACGGTTATTTTTGTCTTTTTAACTGAAATAAGGTTTTAATTGTGGTCAATGATCAATGACTTTCTTTTCTGTCTTGTACAATTAAGTCGCGTAGATATGTTTTTTATATGTAAAATGAACCTTTGTTGTGTTGTGCTACCATATTATAGGTTTACAATAAGTTCAAAATGTTTACATAATAAGTATTTTTCGTTAAATAATATTGTAATCTGTTGTGATTGCCTACAATAAAAATAAATAAATAAATAAATTAACATTACAATATCATAAATCGTTTCGTTAACTATTATTAAAATACATAGTTTAATGAAATAATGTCGTTTTAAGTGTAATAAGTCGTAAATGACAAAAATTTTATTGCCACTTCCCAAAAACCAGCTTTTTTGAGTTAGGTCAGTTTATTATTAAGCGTGCGATATTTAAATTGTATAGATTTTTTTTTTGTAATATAGATAAGCAAACTCATGATGGCAAACGTCAAACGATGTTGCTGCAGAATCTATTATAAAAACGAATACATAGAAAAGCTGACTTTAAATCTATAAGGTTAAGTCTGTTTTTTCTATAGCGGTGATTTTTTTCAGGATACCCTCACTTGAGAGTGTACTTGGCGGCCATGATATTGCCTGTCGTTTTAATATGTCTGATAACACATCTGAAGTACCTGGCTCCGACAATAAGCGCATACCGTCTGACATCATCCCCAGAACCTCCACAGTCTCACGACTAACATCACTCCGATATTACTCGTGACCCACAGTTTTCCCGAAGGTCCGAGGTCGAATATTTGAAAACCAGTGTTCAACCGGCCGCGCTAAATGCTACTTAACCCAGCGATTGACTCAAATGCCGGCCACTTATTAAGCTACGACCTCCTATAAACTAGTACTACCATTATTACCGCTAATAAATTTGTCTTCTGCCTTCTGATAATGCCATTGTCGGTAATCACTTCACTTCACAATTAAGGTTTTAAATAGTTAATAACTTTAGTCATTTATTTGACAAATATTATAAACGCAAAAATGAAATACATTTCTATTTACTTGAAGTGTTCGGTTCAGTGTTTCTTTTGCAAAAATATAATTTAGTGGAAGTGGTTTTCCGTACTCCGTGTAAAGTTTAATAAAGTAATAAAAGTTAGTAAAGAAAAGTAGTTCGGGCCAATATAATTTGTAATAAACTGCAGTTTGTGAAACTTGGACGGTGTGTGTATCACGGCCATAAAGGTTTTATATACTTGTCTCTATGTTACCTAATTTAATACGTGAACGCTTAAGAAACTATAGCGAAAAAAAGCAATGTTATTATATAAAATTTGTAATTATTTAAATTATTATTTTCACACATAAAAAATTGTAACTACATCAGAAATGCTTAAAAGAAAAGAAGTATCGGATGTGATCTGATCTGATGGACGAGTATGAAATTTGGCACAATTACAGTTAATATATAGGACGTTGTGCTAATATTTTTTAATGTGCACTATTAATATATCAATTTATTAAAATAAAACTTCAAGCAAACCAATGCCAAACGATTTACATACACATGTATACATTTTATTACAAGAATATAATATGAAGAAGACCAGCCTATCGTAATGCAGTTTTCACTAGTACGGAAGTTGGTGATTGTTTCATCCTTTTTAAAATTTTATAATAAACAAACAAAGAAATAAATAAATGGATTTTTTTACAACATATTATAAAAGTTAATTACAAGTTGAAAAGTATCGGCTCCACAAGAGTATTACTATGACAGCAAATATGAATCTAGATATTTTAAAATATGTATGTCTTTTATTGTAGTTCCATATTTATTTTCGTAATAAGTAGTGTAACCAAAAATTATAACAATACCATGTTGCCATGGCAACTTCATCTAAACAGTTCCTAATTCAAAATGAGAAAGCACACAATTGCTGAAAAAACTTCTAATGAAGGTATTAAAAAAAACATATTTTATCAGTTAAAGCCTGATAAGTAGATAATATATTATATATCTTTTAAACAAGCGTCCTTTTTCCAGAGTTCAAAAGAGGTTCACGTAACTGGCTTTTGCACGCACGATTTGTGCGAGGTGAACACGCAACTTGTTTGGAGTTAGTAGATGAGTTACAGAGGGAAACCAATAATACACATATATATGCACATTACATAAAGGTAGGCTTGTTTATATTATAACTTACTGCAAGGCATTTATATAGGCATATAAATGGATTGTAGTAAGCTAGGCGGTTTGTTACTTCAATTTGTAATAAGAATATGTACCGAAGACACTATTTTTAAAGACGGGACTCATTTAAACTTTTATGCAACCATAGAGATTTTTTTCCAGGGTGCTGTATTGGCAGAGACTGGAAGACTACAGGAAGCGGTGGATAAGTTCCACAGTTGTATTAGATTACATCCACAAGATCCGGAACCGCTTAAACAAGTAGCAAAATGCTTGTTAGTTACTTTGACCTTATTATCGACATTTCGACTGCGACTATGCGACTGATATGTTTTCTACTAACAGTCCGTTTTATTTTATGTTATTCCTCGCTTTTACCACGAGACTTATGTTCTTTAAAACAGAAGTGGAGTAACTTGAAATCATACTAAAGTTACGTCGCATTTTTATGTATTATATCAACTTTCAATTTGACCATAGATTAGTCTCGATAGCTTACTTAATCTTAGATTAAACTTCAATAATAGTGTTTAGTAACAATTAACAGTTTTAAATTGCGTTTAAAAGGAGAGACTTATAAGAGCAGATTAACTATCAAAGACATTAGTATTTAATAGATATATGATACAAGAAAACATAGTAATATAGTTTAAGTTTAGTTTGATCTCTACAAATACGTTTGTTTTATTTTACGTTGTTCATTTTTGCTAACAGGAAAGAGATTTATTTAGAGACAGTAATATAATATAATTTAGTCATAAAGCATATTTTTACTTACAATAAATACTTATTATCATCCTATCCTACTAATATTACAACCGCGAAAGTTTTTAAACATAGATGTATGGATGTCTGGCTGTATGTTTGACGTTCTTTCACAGGAATACTAATGAATGGATTTAAAAAAACTTTACAATAATATAGTTTATACAACTAAACAACACAGGTTATAAATTATAAAGATATTGTGTTAATTGTCCAAAATATAACGATAATTTTATCCATGTATTAGAATGATAAAAAGTAAACAGAAGTTTCAAACTTTTTTTATTTTTTCAAGTGTTTTTACTTTAGACATATGAGTGTGACACCACAAAGCTTTTGAAATTCCTCCCCCCCCCCCCCCCCCCCCCCCCACGCCCCGCCCCCCCCCCCCCCCCCCCCCCCACCTCCAACAAGCACAACCACCACCTGTAATTATTTACAGAAAAAGATATATATGTTCTGAATTAAATTTAGAACGATTTATTATTTTAGTTTTATTATTTGGCAGTTAACAATAAAAAAATGATGTTGAAAGTGATTTGTTGAAACCAGATATATTCATTTAATTGATATTAAAAAAAGGTATTTCCATAGTTATGTAACGAGTATTAAAATATCGCTGGTTGCAATAGCGAGCATACAAAGTAGGAAACAATATTTTGATCGTAACTTCAAAAACAAGCAAATAAATTTTCTCGAACGTGATCGTTGTCGCAAAGTTGTGATCTCGATCTTGATTGTAAACAAGTGTAGGGAAGGCAAAGGAGGATTTTAATATTCTAAGAGAATAACAAAGTGAGCCTGAAAATTTTATATATACTGCCATCTGCCTGTGCCTTCGTTGCGTAGGCTTTGCGTAGGCTGTGCCTTCGTTGCGTAGGATTTTATTAACATACGTTAATCTATGAGTGTTAGTTTGGACATTAATTTAGATTCAAATTCATAATGGTCTAACGTATCCGTAACACATTCGAGTAGGCAGATCAATTCGCAAGCTCATCAGTGAGTATGACTTAAGGCGGTATTAGGTAGTAATTATATTAAGTTAAGTAAATAAAAATGGTCAAAACCGTGTCAAGACACGCTTATATAGAAGGGTTTCGTATCTGATACGTTATAAACGTATTTGTTAAATAACTTCAAAAGTTGTTACCCGATTTCGTTCAGTATGATTCTCCTAATGAGTTTTTAGCATGTTCTATCAACATGAAAAATTTCAAGTCTTTACGTCTAATAGTTTGGCAATGCTGGGGGGAGGGCACCTTACGGGCAGACAGACGGACGGACGGAGCGAAATTGTAAGGGTTCCTTGTAGTACTACGGAACGGGTGTTTAAGCTATCATGGCGGATTATTGTATTTTGTATTCCATTTTCGTTAATCCCTATTAATCTCGCTCGCAATATAAAAATAAATACGTTTGTTAAGCTTTATGTATCTTATTGTATCAGATGAATACATAATTTCAATGATTTCTACATACTGTTATCATGCGTGTTGACACAGTTCATCAGGAAGATCGTTGTTAAAATCATCATTCATATGATTATTTTACACGCAAATAAGACGAGAATACCCGACTGAGTTTGATTTTGCTGTAAGCCAACTTATCTGATCTGCGATCTCCTCAAATATTCTTTTTTAAAGTACAAAGATGCGCTTCCTTTTATGAAAAATATAATATTACTGTACAACGTTGGTGCTCTAAGAAGATTGAAACGATATTAAAGTCTTCTGTTAAACCAATTTGCACTATTAACAATTGAAAACACTTTATCGCGCAAAATGAAAACTAAATTGTAACATCTTTTTTTAATGGAAAATATAATATTACTGTACAGTACTGGTATTCTTAGAATATCGAAACGATATTAAAGTTTTCTGTTAAAACAATTTGCGTTACTCAAAATTGGAAATTCGTTATCGCGCAAAATGAAAACTAAATTGTAATATCTTTTTTAATGGAAGATATAATATTACTGTACAATACTGGCACTCTAAGAATATAGAAACGATATTAAAGTTTTCTGTTAAAACAATTTGCGCTACTCGCAATTGGAAATTCGTTATCGCGCAAAATGAAAACTAAATTGTAACATCTTTTTTTAATGGAAAATATAATATTACTGTACAACACTGGTTCTCTAAGAATATCGCAACGATATTAAAGTTTCCTGTTAAAACAATTCATGCTATACGCAATTGGAAATTCCTTATCGCGCAAAATTTTTTATTACTCAACGCTGGTCTTTTATGAAGGCAAGTGTTAATATTTCTTTTATTACACGTAAGTAAAGTTTAATGTTAACGAATAATTTCGGCTATAACAATAGGCGGTCGGGTATTAGTACTCACAGTAATGTTTGCCGCGGTAATGGATTCACAGCGCGCCGGAAGCTGCGAGCAGCTGATCTCACGCTATCAATGTTTGTTTTTTTAACCAATGCTATATCAGTTACATTGCAACCTTTTAACAATAGTGCGTTTTCTAAATGTGTGTTTGAATTGACCATTCTTTTATGTACTGTAAATAATTACTGTCCACTGCATTCCGCTCGTAAAAAATGTACTTTATTCTGTTCCCTATATATAGAAAGATTTTTTTTCTTTTTTAAAGCAAAAGCTATATACCGACAAATTAATATCTATATATAAATTACCCGTCACGTTGTTTGTCCGCGATGGACTCCTAAACTATTTAACCGATTTTAATCAAATTTGCACATCGTCTGCAGTTTGATCCAACTTACAAAATAGGACAGCGTACATCTTAATTTATAGTCACCAATAAAAATGAGCTGCTGAAATGTATGCACATGAATAACTTCTGAACTGCACTAAATTGGATAATTTCTTTTTTGTTGTGTTCGTTATTGTTAGGACAAGGTTTGTATAGTGAAAAAGGAATGGCAAAGTCAAAGGCATATAGAAACGGAACGGGAACGGGAACGGAAATGGGAACGGGAAATAATGTTATAGGATAATAGAATGTAGTAAATAGTAAGTAACCCAACGTTCGGGCAGGACAACGTCTACCGAGTCCGCTAGTATATAAATAAACATTAATGTTGCTGGGCGCAAAACTCGAGAAGACCTCGACTATTTCGTCTAATAAAAGAGAATAAGAGACAAGAAGAAAAATAATATAAAAACTAAATTTTGATTACACAACGAAAACTGTCCGAGCAGCTAGTTAAAAAATAAATATCGTTTTCTGTAACCTTAACAATGTGTATGCAAAATTTCAAGAGCATTAAATGAGTAGTTCAAATATTGAACCTACCACTGAGGCCCCAAATTTAAAAACGCTTTATGCAAAGTGGACTAATTTATTCTCGGTGTTCAATGAATGCAACCCACGCATTAATAAAGGGATATTGACGTGGCTTTATAGCCATAGCCCGTTTACAGTCGCAATAAACGCGGACTATATCGAAACAGGAAAATTGTGCGTTATCCAACAAAAGAATCAAATTTCCATCAGCGAGGCGTAATTTGATTCACTGGTTACAATGAAGGTCGCTTCCGATGTTGCGAACAACGATGTTTGCATCCGTTTTATATCTGATCTATACATATAAATAAAATTGTAATGTCTATCTGTTGAAGCGCCTAATTGGTTTTGGAGCGGCAACGGTCAAGTCATTTAAAATACCCGCATTATTCTACGCAAATATTTTACTTTATTCATTTTAACATCTGTAAATTATTGTACTTCTGAAATTATATCATTATTATCACCTTTTCTAGCATTTTCCTTTTTGCTCTATTACCTTATTACACACACTGACAACACACCATATATCCACTTAATTTATATACTTATATATAAAATTAAAGAGTTTGTTTATTTGCTTTAACGCGCTCATCTAAGGAACTACTGATCCGATTTGAAAAATTTCTTTCAGTTTTAGATAGCCTTTTTTTTGATCAAGGCCTCAGTGTATATATAGTCACGCTAAAATTTAATCTATTTTTTAACCTAATTTTACATGGACCAAGTCGCGGGCACAGCCAGTAGTATTATATTACAATTAAAAATAACAAATATTTAATTATATATGGCATGTTATTTTTTGCGATATATCGTATTATGATATGTACTCTCAGAACTAAATCAGATACGAGTATCCGCAGTCATTAAAAATTTTTCCGATAGCTCCTTACGAAGATTCCCTCGTTTGTCTGTCTGGTAAACTTTGCCGTACCAGCCCAGCTGCCAAGACTTTACCGACAGGTAACAATAACTAACAGGTAAATGGCAACGAACTAAATTTACATGGATAACGGTAACACATGATTTTATGTGACTACCTCATCCGATGTAATCATAAAGAAACGAGGTTTGCGACACCTAGCACACTGATCTGATGTTTTAAAAAAAATTACAGCATTTTTTAAAGGATACAAAGAATATTTTTAGATAAGATAAATAATCACTTTTTTTTGACTATATGACACAAAGACGTCTGTTCCTAAGGTAAACAACTTAATGCCTGTGTTATAGGTAACAGACAACTATTATACACAAATATTTTTTTTTTAGAAATATATAAATACACACATATAGAAAATACACCTGGACTCGAGGCGGGAATCGAACCCACGACCCCTTTGGAAGGCAGGGTTATTGCCCACTTCGCCAACGGGTTTAAACAGCAATACAAAACAATTCCAAGCGCTTCATCAAGGTACTTTCCCAAGTCAAATTAAACATTTAAGGAATTTTGAAATAAACTTAGTATCCGCCGACACTGACGAACTGAAGAATGGTGAAAACGATGTTTTTAAAACCTAATATTTGTTTTTCTATTTCTGTTTTAGGGTTCCATGGTCCTATAAGGAACCGTTGTAGTTTCGCTCTATACTTCCGTCCATTTGTTCGCCCGCAAGGTGGCCCCCCTCCTCCCCTAGGATTTCCATACTAATAGATATAGAGACTTGAAATTTTCAATGTTTGTTAGAACAGGCTAAAAACTCATTAGGAAAATAGGTTTTAGCGAAATAGGACAACAACTTATGAAGTTATTTAACAAATACCTTTATCGCATATTACATACGGAATCCTTCTATATAAGCGTTTTCTTGTCTGTTTAAAAAAATGTTTAAACTCTTGATACTGGAATAGTAAATATAGAAAAGTAATAATAATTATAGATACGGATACGGAGTTATTATTTTATTGAAGCCAATTATATTTAGTTATAACACAAACGAATACATAAATATAAAAAATAAAAATAAATAAATCAAAGGAGGGATTCCCTGTGTCAAACTTTACCCTGATAAGCGGTAAATAAAATTCCAACATCCAACGAAAATGGCGGCTGGAAAGTCTGAAATCTTTTCTTTTATTGTGGCCACAAATGAATCTAAGGCATGGAGCGTCGAGGCAGCCTGCGAATATTGGATCCCACGGGATTTACCAAAACGCTTCAAAATGCTCGGATTCAGTCTCAGCCGTTTACGGGGACTTGTAAAATATTCAGTGGCTTCATCGAATATGTATAGAAACGTCTGGAGTGCTGCAATACTTATGTGAGGCGAATGTTTGGTAATCCGGTCGTAAACAAACGGATAACCGAATTATCTATTAACATTTGAATATTTTTTGTAAGGCCAACCAACTACAACCCCAGTGTTTTCGATTAAGGGACCTTCAAAGTATTTGCGAACATTCGAGTTGCGTTGCTGTTGTTTAAACATTACCAATAACAATTGAAACAAACTAAAATATAACGCAAAATTAGTGACAAGAGCTTGGGAAAACATACACAGAAAATAAAAATATACCTTACTTTTTTAAAAGTGGTAAATAAAGTAGCTAAAAGTCGAAATGGGCTAAACCTATAGCTCTGTTATTGCGGCAAAGGTACACGGGGTAGCGGCATAAAACGTGCATCAGAAAGCTTAGGTAGGCAATACTGCCGCCCGGGAATATTGGATCCCACGGGATTTATACACACGCTCTACGTAAACCCACACATTTGGAATCTCATATATACCGCGCGAAAAAACTCAGAATACTCTTAATAATTTTCAGAAAAATAATTACATACATTTTTATTTTCAAGTATTCGAAGAGCCTACTAGAAGAAAGCATCTATTCAATTTGTGGATTTCCCAGCAAATATAGAATCTCCCGGGATTCGCAGACGTCTTTGGTAAACGTGCGGATTGAGAGCATCAGACGTTTAAGATGACATGTAAAGTATTCATGGATGCCGTCGATTGTGTCGAAATCGGTTACACTGAAAGGCAATTTAACAGCCAATTCGTAAATAAACATTTTTAGAGAGAAACAGACCTTATGTAATTATTTTTAAAAGAATTTTCTGAAGAGACAATACAACTTTCTTAGCATTCGATGGACTCACCGTGCGATTGCCTTAGCAAGCAAGTAAGTACCTGACACTTGCGACCCAGGTGCAGGTTTAAGATTACTCTTTAAAGTCGCCACTAATGCTCATCTTGACTGACAGTGGTCCTACTTTAACCTAGCCAAATCTGGTATGATCCTACTAGTACGGTTTTAAATGTCCTTATAAAGAATCCCTTATAAAGAACTTACGATAATTCTTGATAAGCCAAGGACTTTTTGTAGGTTATACAGGGATTTTGCTGATATACTTTTTGATGAGATCATTCGTTAATTTACTTGTTCGATTTTCTCAAATGATCTTTATGGATGTTGGTCTCCCATGTAACTGTAAGCTCTATAAGTACATTTTCTTTATACCTAATTTTATGAAAATTGTAATCCTTTTCTAATGTAAAACCTGCGCTAGAAGGGGGTACGCCGATATAGTATAGTTTAGGTTCAAACCGAGCAACTTTACTAACCTTTGAACTACAGAGGTTCTCACTAACTAGAACAACATGACTTGTTTATAAAACAAGTCATACGTGTGTACAGAATGAGCATGTACAGAACAATACACCTTTGTACCAGTTAGTACAATGTTGAGATTACAATGTTCGTTATGAAGGGTAGAGTCGTGTGCGTGGGCGAGCTTGAGATGTAAGAATAGTTTGTTTTTATTTATTAATCAGCTTTTTATATATCACAGACCAAACATGGCAGGGCAGGTGCCTGATTATGACCACCGATGTCCACGGACAACTGCTGTACCACAAGAACTAAACAGTCTTTCTCGGTATTTTAAATTTTAGTATACTCTTTTCTCTTAAAAGGGGGATGTACAAAAATGATAAGACAAAAATCCGTGTAATATTAATGGACAATACAATAACAAATTTAAAAAAAAAAAAAACATTTTTTTTTGTTTCGTTATAAAAAAAGACTAAAATTTAGTTCTATTTTTTTTTGAGTTAAAATTTAAATATGTAAGAAAAATATTTAGAAATACTGGAACTGAAAATATTTTAACTTCAATTACTAGTTGTAGGCGATGGAGATTGAATCCTGGAAGGCGACTTAAAAAAATAGAGATTTGATTTGTCAACTATTTGTTACCTATTGTTTACTATTTTAAAGCTTTTTACACTGTGACTAACTTTAATTAGACTGCATAAAATCTCACCTTTGCTGGATCTTTTAATACAGGGGTCCAATAATATAAAAGAAATGCCTAAACAAAACATGTGCCTATACAGTTTTCTTTTGCGTTTCAATACAAAGGGGCTAGAAGTGTCATCTGTAGAAACAATAGCGGTCTCTATGGCCTTCGACAACTCTGGACTACGGCGAGCCTACTCGAAAAACCCGTTTGAAACGCGAATATCAAATTTAATACTTTAGTATTAAATGTAGAGCTCATAAAACTTTTTTTTTAATAAGAGGGATGCCCCTTACAATAGCAATTTATCAAGATTTCATAATAGAAAGAGGTAAATAGGCGTGGTCACGATGACCGTATGTACTAATCAATTGACAAATATAACAATGTTGTACAAAGAATTAAAATTTTGAATACCACCCCTCTAAGGTATTCATCTCTACAAGCAAAATAGTAGCAAAGTAATGCAATGCATGTATGCTTGTCTATATCATTGGCTTTTCAGTCATCAACACAAATCACTGCACTCACACAGGCAAGGAGTGCAATTGTTATTTATGTTCACACCTTAGAATAATGGAATTTAGTGAGGGGTGTGCATTTTTAGACTGTATGCACTATATTATAATTAATCCTGTTAAGAGCAACTTGGATGCTGTCCATGTGATTGAGTTTTGCGAGAGGACCATTTAATTTGCTTTAAACTCAGTAAGAAGAATCTGTTTATAGAAATATTAATAATCAATTTTATAATTACAAATTAAAATTGTAAAAGTACCTAAGAGATTAAAAAAATTCATGCAAAAAATACTATAAGAAAAATCTTACAACTTCTCTCTGTTCATAACTATCAGAAGAAGAAAAGTTTGTCATTTAAATGGTATAAGCAAATAAAGTTGCAAAAGTTTGTGTATAAACGAAAATTAAATTTTTAGTACAGTAGTATAAGATGACATGAATTATAAAAAAAGTGAAATTAACTAAAGTACATGATGAAATAAAGTTTTTATAATTTATATTATAAATATAAATGTAACTCTGTCTGTTACATGTTCACATCTAAACCACTTAACCTATTTTGGTATAGAGATCGATTGGAACCTGGAGAATACCATAGACTATTTTTTTTCACAAAAAAGGAAATATTACAGGGGGTGACATATCAATTTACGTCAGCCGTTTCAATTTTCCGCGAGATACAGAAAATGTATAATGCGCTGTCAAAGAAATTGTGTAGGTATCAGATACGGAACTCTTCTATATAAGCGTCTCTTGACACGCTTTTGGCTATTTTTATTTAAGTTTTATCTAACACGTCTTACAGACAATGTTGTGACCATAAACACAACCGATACTTATTTGTTGATTTATAAAATGTTTGTCTAGCTTACAAACCCATAACTTTAATTTATAGTTTATCAGTAATATCATCACACAATATATCAGCTAGTTCAAAAAAGGACCCTTAATGTCCTAAATCTTCGCATAACGTTCGGAAACGCTATCATCATATTTCCGACCCAACACTTTCATTGGATGGGTCAATAAATACCATATCTTTGGCTACCTAAAACACGAGTATAAATTCCGTAACGGACCACTTATCGATGTGAACTTCGGTATAGGGTTGTGATTTGTGAACATTTTATATCGAAAACATGATTTAGATACAACCCAGTGTGAGTAGTTAGTGATTTTCAATATCAGAACCTTTTGTTTTCTTATCGACATTTCGTATAACTTAAAGCCAAATAAGTTAACATTTACTTACTATATACCACTTAAGATTAACTTAGAAAGAATTCGCATTTCTTTTAAAGTATTTAGATTCTTTACACATGTATAATACAAACAATAGCGGGCCTAAGATACAACCTTGCACCGATTTTCATTCGTTTTTATTCGGGAATTTATGCAAAATCATTTACTTTAGCCATGTCTGTCATGGTTTTCGTCTAAGTAATGTATGTAAGTAATGCTATCAATCAATTTTCATCGAATTGAATAAAAATTGGTAATTCAATGTTAGATTCGAGAAAAACAAATGTAAAAAGCTGACCTAAATGAAATCTTTTTATTCTTGTGTTTTTGATTGCAAAAAATATAAACTCCGTTCATTTTTGAAAAGAGAAATTACAACACAGACGCACTTAGCCGTTCGGATAAGGAAAGAAGCATCGCTATATTTTATTATACCATATAGGTACTATATTATACCATAAGCTTTTACGTATTAATATATAAATAACATAATGTTTTATATGTATAATATAATAGCGAACAGCCTTTAAAAGCAGCAACAGGATTTACTTTTGTGGTATATTTAACAAAAGCAACCCCGTCGCTGGTGTGAAACCATTTTGGCGGCAAAAAGAAAACAGACTCGCTTATTCGAGACGTTTTATTCGCATGCAAATTATTATTATTTCATTAGCGGAGTTTTATGGAACGAACTTTTTTTATATTTTAAGGGGTTTGTACCGAGGAATATAATAACATAATTCTTTAAAAATATTTATATTTGGTATGAATTCCAGGTGAAATGAATGATGGTCTCTATATATACTTTGATATGATGCTATAGTTAATGAAAGTTAGATAATTTTAATTTGACATATAAATCGTGTAATTTTTCTAGGCCTAAGGCGGAAATTTTTTTTAACAAATATGTAATATTATAAACAAAACCTATGTATTTTTGCGATCCTCACAATTAAAGCTGTATTCGTACTAACACTGAGTGTATGTATTGCTTGCGAAATATGTCGTATGTGTAGAGATTTCAGACATTTACTAAACCACGTTTAATCTTTTGTATGTTAAAGAAACAGCTTAAAAAATATTCATATTTTTGTTATTACTTCACAAACGATTGTGTAGTTTCCGTTGTAGCCACCTCTAAATAACGAGATGGTAATGATGTCGAGTAGAAAAAGATTACACCAAAGCAAACTAGATAGCGCTGTACGGATGACGACGACCGCAGTACAAACGCTGAAAATCTCCATACAAACCAACTCACGCTAGCGAAGTTTTCCGTACTACCGGCTGTGCCCGAAGAGCATATTTATGCCATCTGCCAACAAATACTCGTGAGTATTTACTTACAATACGTGAGATAGATAAATAGATAAATACTTTCTTGCACAAAAAAAGTGTTAACAAAGTACATTTGGTTATTATAAAGATCGGCGTGAAACGGCGGCAATGCTGTCACTTTAAGTGATGGTACTGTTGTCGCGTTTCGTTCGGCTTGTGAGACTTCCCGGCGGCCTAAACTCGTAATTAAAGGCCGGCAACGCATCTGTTTACCTCCTGGTCGTGCAGATGTCCATGGTTGTCTGTAGGCACTTAGCTGCTCGTTACCCCTTTTAATAAAAAAAAACAATAATATATAATAATGCGAAGGCGGTCTTATTGCCAAAATCAATCTCTGACAGAAAATATAAAACTAGATTTAAAATGTAGCTCTTTTCGTAGATAACTGCAACCTACGTAGGAATTTTTTAGAATAAGTATTATAATAATTTTAAACTAACTTCGACCCGCGACTTTGTCCGTGTTGCTTTCATCGACTGTCATACAAACTAGCAATCGAATTTAAAATTCCATTTTGGAACAAAAACTAGTCCTCGTCTTTTTCCAAAGTCTAACCTGTGTTTATACCGAAATTCATCAAAATTAATTCAGCGGTTAAGGCGTTAATAGACGGATTACTTTCACAATTATAATATCAGTAAGGATTGATTGATTTTCAATTGATTGATTGACTTGACTTGATAGGTTTGTTGAAATGGAATTTCTTAGTTTTAGATTTGTGAGTGTTAAACTTGATATTATTAAACGTTTTGATACCAGACTTGTCAAAATAAACATTGTTGTTATTTAAAATTGTTATGTGACGTTAACAAGACGTTAATGATAAGTGGGCAATTTTTATGTTAACCAAATTTCTTCTAAAATAATGCATTATTTGCGAAGGTGTTTATAACAATGGTGGTTTTTAGAAGGTGTTTAATAAACATGATAATGATCCTTATCAAAAACCAATTTTTTAAACCCCCAAATGATAAAAGTGGTCCACGCGGGCGAAGTCGCGGCATACATCTAGTAATAATATATACTGTAGAAAAGCGAATTATTTATAGAAGAATGTACCTCCGATTGTTTTAGAATGTAATAAATCTTTAGAGACAAAGGTTTAAAATATATAATTAGCGACAATGTATTGAAAAAATTTGTAATTGAAACATCTTTATAAAATGAAGTTGAAATTTTAAATTTTTTAGTTAAAGTTAAAATTTCTTTATTTCAAAGATAATAAATATGTTCATATATCGTTGTTATAAATGTCTTACTTCAAATTATACATTTACAATTTTATGACTAACTTTTAATCCCTGAGAAAGGTTTAGTAAAGGACTGAATATTTTCAGCACGACGTTCTTAATTTTGGTAAATTTAATTATAATTTGCATCAGTCAACGAATGACGAAGCATTGAACACGCGCCGAGGTGAATGGCTCATTACATCTAATTAACGCCATGTCTAAATAAATAGGATTTCTCTCCATCTCTCGGGTCGCTTTGATTCGTTTCTTAATTAGAAGAACGTATACAGTAATTAGCATTCAAACAGGTATAGGAACTTTAACATAATAAATTTCGTACTGATAAAATATAAGCTGGAAAACATTAACTACTTTGTCTAAAAACACGAGCTCATAATAAAATAGAAGAATTTCCATCAGAGCTCATGAAAAGTGACTTGTGTCAAATTTAATAAATGTCTAATAACGACTCAATGGTCGAAAATAGTGGATATGGTAAATATAAGTATACTAATTAGGAAATAGACTCATAATTCGACAAATTATTGTAGTGATAATTAGTAATCAATAATCGATCATTTATTTATTAAAAATAATAAAGAATATTTTTGTTAATACAAACATATCTTATAAACAATTCTCGCTACTCTAATAAAAACCTTTCAAAAAATTTCTACGATACCGAAATATAACCCGAAGTGTACAGTTGTTTGATTCACGTCAAAACTGGGTAGAAATGACGAATGGAACACGTAGGTATCATTCCATCAACAACGAATAGAGCCACAAAAATATTGGAAAGTATAACCGGGTATTATTTGATCGCGCGATATATCAAAGGAATGGGACAGATCGGAAAAACAAAGTCTGGCCAAATATCCAATGGAAAATCAATCCATCAAACTCGATAAAAAATGTTGGGGAAAGTTAATATCGTTTTATTGCTGTGAAGGACTTGTTTGATAGTTTTTTGATTTGATTGAATTTGTGTTGCAGTTACTATATTTGTGTAGCGAGGCTCGGATTCAGAGATTTGAAGTTCCTGAGGCGATATTTTCCACAGATTGAATGTTCTAAAAAACTGAAAGGTATCTAAATGTATAGTACATGTCCTTTAACAAAAAGCAAAAGCCGATGTTCCTTTATTGTAAATTTCTATCTCCTTTTCTATAATATAATATCTTGAAGAAGTTAAAATAAAACTTTAATATTTCTCAGACTTTATATCTGTTTATTTTTTAAGAAAGCAATATAAATTGTTACACCAGGGCTACGTATCATAAGCATTCCACTAACCGCTCGTGGCGTTGCGGTCGCTTGGTGGAACGCTCGTTCCGTTTTTGGGTTAACGTCACGCATAAAATTAAAAGATCCAAAAATAAAATTGTCAAAACTTATATTGGCAGATTGGTTTGTTGACGCCCAATGCCAAGTGAACCCAAAAACTTCCAGGTTCTCGAACTGTCATTATTTTGAATGGAATCCTGGATGTATTTTCGTTGAGCGTCCCTACAGACTTTATTGCAGCGATTCCTCAGTGACTTATATTTATATAAGTTAGACTCAGTCGATGAAAGTTTATATTTAGACTTAGCCCTATTTCGTTTATACATAAGAACTCTTATTTCATGTGTCAACCAAGGAGCAGGAAGGTGTTTGAGCTTTATGGGACGAAGAGGTGCATGCTTGTCGTACAATTCAGTCAGCAGAGAGTTAAATATTTCAATTTTCATATCGACAGAATCAGCATGTGTAACTATGTCCCAATCTATATTATTGAGGTCAATTAAGAAGTTGTCGTTATTAAAGTGTTTAAAACTACGTCGCATAACAATGGACGGCTTAGGTTTTGGCGGACGGATCTTGTAGGACAAGTATATGAGATCATGATAGGAAAAGGCCTCAGCAGGAAGCTGTCCATGAGTATCTACATGTTCCACTGAAGACGTGATCATAAGGTCTAGTTGGGATGGCGTGCAATTGGGAAAACAATGAGTAGCTTTAGTGGGGAGCAAGGAAAGATTACAACTATTAATTATATTAATAAAACGTTTAGTACGATAGTATTAAAATCCCCCATTATGATCGTGTGATCTACAGTCGCAACATATTGCTCAAGGAGATTTTCGAAAGAAGTGAAATAGTCAATATGTAGCGATGGACTGTAGAAGACACCCAACAGTAATTTTTTGGTACCGAATAGAACTTCAATAAAAATATGTTCAGCAGTTTCAGAATACTGAGAAGGAGATTTGTCAAGAATGTTGAAAGGAATATGGCTTCTTAAATAGATTGCAACGCTTAAACTTTGTGAGTTCCACTGTAAAATATTTAAAGCAACTTTCTTTGAAGCTATATTAGCCATTGACAATAGAGAATAATCTTTTAAGCACTGCACTTCCTTTCGTAAACATCACAAATATAGCACTTATTTCTTGCATCAATAACCATGCTGCTTCAAAAATTTTCTCCTGCGTACTTTTTTCAGAAGAAATAATGGCTTTCAATCTTTTAAATAGTTCTCTAATTCTTGGTAAAAAGTCTTCATCATCATCCTTCTTGGTGTTTGAGGATTCATTATTCCTAAGTTCGTCGAAGGTATTTTCTTTTTCCTGTTGTTTTTTTTTCTTTTTGGGTTTTAATTTCTTACTATTATTATGAGAGTTTGATTTACTACATTTAGGTGTCTCCAGTTCGACATCACTGTTCTCTGAGTTATCATCTGACATAGTTTCGTCAATAATTGGATTTTGATGTTTACCTGTTAGTATATCTCTATATGTCAGTTTTCCGTCATCTATTTCTTTATCTGCTTCTTTAACTGCTTCTATATCTTCGTCTTTGTCTACTGTCTGATTATTTAATTTTTTTAACTCTTCTGGTTCAACCATCTTGCAGTTCTGTTTGCAATATGCATCAAGCGCCATTTTATATGTTAAATTATTTTGACACATTATATCTCTGATTTTTTTTTCTTTTAAGAACATAGGACATTCCTTATCGAGGGCCATATGAGGGCCTTTACAATTAATACAAACAAAATGTAGTATATTACAATTTTGGTGGTCTTGTCCACATTTTGGGCATTTTATCTTCTTCGTAGGACATGATCTGATCAGATGACCAAATTTCCAGCAACCAGAACACTGAGAAACAGGAAAAGTGTATGGCTCAACCTTAAACCGACACCCGTATCCGAACACCGATTGAGCTAGCCCCAAAGTAAGTTCGAGACTTGTGTTATGGGATACTAACTCAACGATACTATATTTATAATTTATAATAGATACATATATTAGTCCCCAGTACAAGGAACTTAAATTTTTTTGACACATACAAATGTAAAACTTTGTGAGTGCCTTTTTTGCGATGAGTCCGACAAACTTTTCTAATGCGAAAAGTTTCGGCGCTGCTGCGTTTTCGAATGCTTGATTCCTGGAATTGTCGATATGACGTCACTATGACTCTCTTTACATACAACTTTGATTTTTGGAAATATTTTTAATAAAATTAATTTAAAAATTGTAGTCTACTTGTCCGACAAAAATCATGTTGCGTATGGGCTGTCCACCACCCCAAGAAGGTCAATATGACGTCACTATGACTCCTCGTACATACAAGTTTTATTTTTTGAAATTTGTTTAGTAAAGTTAATTTCAAAATTGTGGTCAACTTGTCCGACAAAAATCATGCTGCGTATGGAGTGTCCACCACCCCGAAAATGTCGATATGACGTCATTATGTCTCCCCGTACATACATGTCGGACAAAATTAACAATGATAGATTATATTATTCTAAATGCAAATATCGACTTGTCCGACAAATATATTCAGTTCAATAGTCAGTCCGACAAGAAAATGAAAAAAAAATCATTACTAATGGTAAACTTGTTTTTGTCTATTTCTGACTGAATAAACTTAATTATTCACGTATATTACTTAAATATATCAGATTGACATAAAACTTGGCGCATAAAATTACAATTACCTATGAAATAATTTCAATCGGAAAATCTGAAAAATTAAAAACCTGTTTTTTTTTTACCCGACTACGGCAAAGCAAAAGGAGGATTATGATTTTGACAGGCTATGTATGTATGATTAATATAAAAGATAATATTATTTTAATAATATCAAAGAATAGTTTAATTAAAATAATAATTTTGGAGATTATAGGGAGATTGGTCCAGGAAAGAGGAAGGTGGATCAAGAAAGGCCTTTGCCCAGCTGTTGGACACAATAGGCTTATTAAAAAAAAGTTAATTGCACCATTATTGTGACATAATGGTTGATAAAACATATATAACCAAAACAAAGACGCCTCCCATTCTTGTACGCTTATATCTTTAAAACTACGTAACGGATTTTAATGTAGTTTTCATGAACATACAGAATGATTCAAGAGTTAAGTTTATATGTATATATACACGCATAGTCGTGCGAAGTCGGCTCGCGGCGCTAGTAATTAATATTCTATTCTCATAGTAGGTCTTTAGTCTCCATTGATTCGACTTCACCAATTTAATTTAATTTCTCGGTCTTAAACATCTTAATTCGAGACGGACATCTTAAATGAAGTTAATGCAGAGATTCGAATCGGCGACCCGTCAATAGCACAGCCACAATGGACGTAAATTGGATCTGATTGGGTCACCAATTACCTTTTGAGCGTTCTTAAATCTCAGTTAGTTTAAAGTTAACTCGGTGAAAGTTATGGGGACACATCAAAAATCATCATTACATAGATATAATAAACAAAGTTGCTTCCCAGCGTTGTACGCGCATATCTTACAAACTACGAGACGGATTTTAATGCGGTTTTCACTAATAATCAGAGGGATTTAAGGAGAATGATTATATCTATAAAACATTTATGTCATAGAATAAATTAGTCCAGAATTTCAATGATTTGTAGCGAGATGACATAAAAATCATTTTTTTGTGCGCTTGCGTCGCGTGTGCTGGCTAAACCTTACGAAATAGAACAAAATAATGTACTACGGAATTATACATTTAAAAGAGATCTATAATAAAGTCCGTGATGACATATGTCTATCTCCTAAGTATAACCCACAGGAACCATTTTTATCTTTTAAGTATTACGAAAAAAATAATGAACTATTTACGAAGCTATTTTAAAGAACACCGTATTAATCCTTATCCATTTAAATACGCTAGATACTGTGCACATTTAATGCAGATCAAAATTTTCCTTTACAGCATATCACTACAATGAATATCTTAAATGATATGGCAGAGTGGGTCTGCGTTGGGCGCTCGGTGGCGTAAGCGACCAATAGATGGCGCTATATAACTTGGTATAAAAAATTAGCCAACTTTCGGACAAGACAACGTCTGTCGGATCCGCTGGTTTAGTATAAAAGCCAATAGATTTCGTCTGCCGATTTCGTTTTGGTCTTAATAACGACCAATAGTCTTTTTAGGGTTCTGTAGTCTCTACGAGGAACCCTTATAGACTTCTTTTGTTGCGTTCATTATTGTCAGGACAAGGTTTGTATTACTAAAATATGTTTGTCGGTCTGTTTGTTACGAGTAAGATACAACACGGCTGTATTGAATTTTGATGGGACTTTCACTGGTAGGTTTTATAAGATATAACATAGAATACATTACTTTTAGCAAAATAATGAGCTCTGCAAAAAAAGATTAAACCTATCAAATTATAACAAAATCACTAGATTGACGCTTGCATCAACTAGCTATATATTATATACTAGTTAAAGCCGAGGAATTCATTTACACTTTCTAGACTTAAAATAACAGATTTTCTATATACATATATGTACAAATATTGTATAAGGAGGTAGGTTCACCCATAGAGTTGTTAATGCAATAAATGTCAGTACGTATAACCGGGATTTATTGCCGGGACACTAGGCCTTACCCTATTTCTTTGATAAATGGGACACCGTGGGTAAATTGAATGTGTTTATGACCACTAATTCTACACTACGTGAATAGATTTTAATGAATCTTTATCGCGAGCGTAGGCGACTTTCATGAGATTTTACGATACTCGTATCCTTTTACAGCATATATAAAGTCTAGTACTGCTGTCTGTGGTTAACTCAGATCCTTAAATAGGAAATAGTTCAAACCACAGAAGTAGTTTCTTTGTAGATACACCAATTAGAAAAAAAATGTCGTTACTCCAGTGAATTAAAATTCTGAGGGTTTTATATTCCTCTGCGGAACCCTTATTATTTTTCTAAAACTGACGCAGCCTATGGATACTTCTTGCAATATCTGCCAGCTGCAACTGTCTGCTATCTGCCAGCGAAAGTCCCATCAAAATCGGTCCAACCATTGTGTAGATTAACCATAATAAAGAGACAGACAGGATTTTTTTAACTAGCGTTTTTGTTATAGTTTCAAGAGACGCTTCAATTTTTCATACTTTTTATAGACTAGTTGTTAACCGCGACTTCGTCCGCGTAAAATAAGATAAAACTTTTAGCGTGATGATATATTGCCAACAGCATTACTCGATAAATGTGCTATCTAACACCGAAACAATTTCAAATCGGACCAGTAGTTCCGGAGATTAGCGCGTTCAAGAAACAAACAAACAAACTCTTCACCTGTATACATAAGTATACATATATAGACGGTGAAGAAGCAATTGTTTTAACTTCTTACTTAATAATGACCTGGTCTAAATTAATTTTTACTATTCTAGATATAACATCAAAAATTTCGTTTAAAAAGTTAATACTAACGCTGTTTTCCTTGTACAATGTTAGTGAAAATAATTGCATGTACAAAACCGTTATTTGCAAACAGGAAGTACAAAAATGGCGGCAAAACCGGGTTACAGATATCAATCGCAGTTCAAATTGAGAACACAGTAGCGTCCGTTAATAAAACTATTATGTCTAAACTATTCAATAAACCCGAGTTTTTTGACCCGTAATGTATTATAATCGAATGGCGTAAATAACGTTGAAAAGTTAATTAACTTTCTACGATAATATATTACTTATTTTTTAATTATTATTAGCACAAACCAATTGTTAAAAAAGCCACACATACGCATCGCACCTTCTGTGCAACAAAGTCACAAGTAGTCAAAACTGCAAAATAGAATTACGTATGCCGAATGCAATATAAAAATTTTACATAAAACTATATATAGCAAACAAAATAAACAATAAACTCTATAAAGATTTCAAACGTACTATAAATAGTTACACAAAAATGAGGAAAATATATTATGCGCGTCAATATGTGTGTGTGCGAGTGTGTTTGTGTGATTCTGATTTTATGTATGTGCAGTTTTATTCAGTATTATTTAGTTTTTTCTTAACTTCATTTTTAAATCTAGCTTTGGTGATGCAGGAAGGAATAACATAGTCAAGATGTGTATACTGGAAGGTTTAAAACCTCTGGGACAAAGTCGTGGGTTCCACCAAATATCTCATAAAAGACAAAAAGCTATCGTTAAAGGTTTTACAGTAGGGAACTTTACGAACTAATCCCCAGAGAGTCGCGTTCTTAATTTCTTCCAAAAACTTCTTTTACGACCCTGAGGACCAAATAAAAACTGTCAACGGTTCATACGTGGTGTAATATTGTGGAATCTAGAAGTTAGTGAACGTATCGCCAAGGGAATTAAAAAGGAATTAATACAATGACGTTTAAGCTATATTATATAATAATAATAAAATCTTTATTTACAAGCATCTAGTGCCCACACATATTACAAAAATATGTAAAGCTTCATCAAAACGAGTTAATTACTTTTTCCTGTAAAAACTTCTTCATAAATTTGAATATTTTTAAAATAAGTAGGATTGCTTTTGCCTTTCTGGTTATATATATATATATATATATATATATATATATACTAACATTAAAGTAGTAATTGTTAAGAAATGACCCATTATATTTAATTAATGCTACAGTAATAACAGTACAAATTTTGGTGACCCTAATGTGTGACCACACGCGACGGGTCAGAGCAATTTGACATCGCATGTGTAGAGACAATCCTTAATTTTGTAATGGCGTCCATAAAATCATACGTTCGACATTTGAATTTTTTCCTAATCTGTGTTATTATCGACGTTTGATTAATGTAGTTTTGGTGGTAAACAAAAACGTTAATTCGTCCTAAATTTACACTTAGAAATTTAATTTTGTTAGCCGATATCCTTAAAAGTAATCATTAATAAATACTAGTAATATTTTTGATAAAAACTTTAAAATATGCTTTATTGTAGTAGATTCTTTAAGCTGTTTTGAACGTTTTTAAAAGCTCTTTCAATTGAAATTGAATTAATTAAAGATAATCTAATAATTTAAAAGATAACATCAAATACAATTTAGATTGTCTTTCAGTAATTTATGAATATACAATTAAACAATTGTGTCTGCATATACGTAATAGAATATTTAAGAAATCTTATATAGGAGTATCTTGTTATAAATATTATAAAGCAAGATGAAGCTGAGAGTTTTATATATTACTAGCTGTCCTGGCAGACGTCGTCTTGCCGGAATTTTAGCTCGTCTACTATTTGCTAGTTAACCAATCTCCTTTATGTATTCTCCATAATACGTGGCACTGGCCGAATGTTTTATGAAATAATTAAAAAAAAGTCTGGTATGAACTTCTTCAATTAGTAGTATTTGAAAGTAGCGATCATTGTTTTTTATAGTATTATTTTAATAATCTATTTCTTTATTTTCATTTAAACCTTCCCTGAAATAAGGGGAATGAAACACAATTAAAAGAATTTAAAACTATCCAGCGGTTTTAGGGAGACTAACGAACAACGATTGATTTTTATATACGTATATGTTATAAAGATCGCGACCCGCACTAAATTCAAACATGGCGTTGTATGAATGTGTTTACGCCGTTAAGTGATGGTATTGTTGTCGCGTTTCGTCCGGTTTGTAAGAGTTCCCGGTAGCGCAAACCAGGAGGCTGACAATGCATCTGCGAGCCTCATCTGATGATGGTACAAATGGTAGTTACTTAGGTAAACCATCTGCCCGTTTGCTCCAAGCTATATTAAAAAATCTCATTACGAAACAGTTTGACCTGTTCTTCTTTGTATCAATTTTGACAGAATGGCCATGATCATTACATAAATGTTTCGATGTTTAACTATGCGCTTAAACTCCTCTCCATTCATACTACTTGACCATTATATATATTCCTGGGTACCGGAGCATATCCATGTAATTGGCATAGAATGTGGTCACCTAAAGTTATCAGTTTGGGACAAGGTCAAAAAGCAAATCAATTCCATTTTCGTTCATAAATTTGCGGGAAGCCAGAAAACTATCCAAGCGAAAACTATTCTTGATTGCTTTTATTGTTTTCAGGCCTGTATAGAGTTAATGGACTTGTGTAATGATGGATGGATATTGAGTATCTGGATGAAGTATACTTCATCTCTACTCATCATTTGGTATACCAAATGAGAGTAGTTTTTCGTTTTGTTCTTTTAAATATTATAATAATGGCAAGAGAGGGAACACTGGTAGTGGAAGTGAGTGTTAGTAGCCACAAGAAAGACCGCTCTTAAACCTAAACCTGGGTCACAGGTGCCAGATACTGCTATCGTTCCTTCTCCTGCAACGCGATGAACCCGGCACATAGTAATTAATTTTTATAAGATACTAGCCGTTTTCCGCGACTTTGTCCGCGTAAAGTTGCGAAAGTGTGTCTTGCCCTATTAAAAAATTCCGTTCTTAGTGGAATTACTTGCTATTTAGTACAATCTATTATCCTATAACATTATTCCCCGTTCCCATTCCCGTCCCCGTTCCGTTTGCACACAGAAGTCATTCATCTCGGAAATGAGGGGTTACAGATATTGCCATACTCATCCCATTCTTGAGCATGCAATGTATCATGAACATTGGGAAGCAATCATCAACCAAATGTTGTACATATCAAGTTAATGCTGATGAAGAATTTCACCAATGGGAGTCTAGAATCAAATACTGAACCTGTGGGTTACATTTCTGGTACGATGTCTTTTAGACCCTGTAGATAGCCTATAAGTTTAAAGATAAAGTATACTTACATTGATATCCGAATGTGTGATAAGAACATTAAGCGCTGGCAGTATTTCCTGGATAGTCTTAACTGGTGGGGGTGGATCCTTACTCCTGCATAGGTTGACAATCACCCAAGTGACATTACGGAGAAAGGTGATAGGTATTTCCGGCTTAATAAAGCTCAGAAGAGGCTTAACAACTCCCAACTCCACAACTAAATCTCTGAGCACTGGACCATCACCGATTATATTACCTAAAGCCCATACAGCTTGCTCGCAAACATTCTCGTGAGGGGACATAAGTAATTGTAGGAAAAGGGGCACTGCACCAGCATGGACTACTTTGTTAGTTTGTGCCGAAGTGCCAGACGCTATATTCGTCAAAGCCCATGCTGCTTCAAATTGTAACGTGGGGTTGTCTGCCCTCGACAGACATTGAACGAGTATAGGTAAAATTCCAGTTCTAATCAAGTCGTCTATAGGTGGATTTTTATCGGCCTTACAAGCTAACGCAACATGTATACACTTCTGAGACTACAATCAAAACCTAGTTAATAAGTAAAGAAAAAATATAATAATAATAAAAACATTAAGTGAACACCGCTAGTTGTTTCCCTGATTTGTTATAAACTAGTGTCACTGCAATAAAAAATAACATTTTTTATTTCTGTACTGGGAGAGTCACAACTCTCCCATTTTCTTATTTCACGCTGACTTCCTGAGATAATTAAAATCTAGGTTTATCCCCATGTAAATAATTTGTCTTATCTGACGCGCCCGAGTTTTTATAAGGGTCCTATAAGGGGTCTAATGAACCTCTCTAAAGAGTTCATATTTGGAGGGGGTACATTGAAGGGTCCAAGGATTCTCCCTATATAGTATTCTGACGCGTTCGAGGAAATCCCAAAATCTCCTCTTGGGCTCCCTATCTATAAGGTATCTTTAACCACAGTCACACATACAGGAGTTCATGACGAAACGCACGCTGCCCGGCCAGTTGTTCGTGTTCATACATACGCATGCACTAATTAAAATTTTAAACTGCTTCATGCTAACTCCTGCCTGACCACCAGACCACACTCTACGGATCATTGTCAAATTGATATTAATTGACAGAGGACAAGTTTGAGGTCACCTTTGCGTCGATGACATCAAAGTTTTTTTTTTAGCTATTCATACCTCTGACTGTTGTCACAGTCACATTTTGGTGATAAACGTGTTAAAATCAAATATCTTTATTACATTAAAGGCCCTTTATTAGGGCAACGAATGATATGTAACGAACACTGTAATAAAATTTAATTCAGATAAGAGCTCAACCAACATCATGAAGAAATGCTTAGGTTTTGCATCTGAGTGACGATGGCTCCTTTTTTTAGTCCTGATGTATATTATGTTATGTTATAAGGAGCAAACGAGCGGGCGGTTCACAAGTGACTAGCGTCCATGGACATCTGCACCACCAGTAGGCTAGCAGATGCGTTGCCGGCCTTTATTTCTCTGAGCAAATAACTTAAAGATAATAATAATCTATATTAATAAAGTTGAAGGGTCTGTTTGTAACGAGGAAATTTCCCTCCTTTGGCGTGCTTACTTTGGCCAGTCAAACTCAAATTTGTTACACTGCGGTGTCATTCAAACAGATCTTAGCTGACAATCAGCTGCCTTGTACTTCATACGGAATTTTATGTGGAGGACCCTTTTTTGGTTATGCCACACGTACCTGTTGGTGTATTTAAATGTCATGTGTGGAATGCTTCTAAAAATTAATGTGTTTTCTTTCGAACTTCTTTAATAAACAGGACTCATTAGTTCTGTATGTATATTAACATTGATTACCATCCACCAGCTTCTTAAAACAATATTAGCAAACCCCTGATACAACGAATATATGAAAATACCAAAAGATCCAGACTTGATCGCATCTTCGGAATACTTCCAATAGATGGCGCTAGTACTGGACGTTTCGTCTGACCGCAAACCGGGCAAGACAACGTCTGCCGGGCCTATGTTAAATACAAAAAGGGTGTGTATTAAATATGTGTTTTAATTATATGTACAGCTTCGACGGGCGTCTCCGTTCGGACGCGCTCACGTTCACGGCGGGCGACAACTGCAGTGCGCGGCGCGACGAGGTGGCGTGCGTAACGAGTGCTTCCGCGGCCGCTCTCGCCTGCGTGTGGACCGCCGACCTCCGATGTGTGTCTGTATGTCATACCACACTTCTCATGTCAAACTGTATAACACAAGCTAGCAAATTAGAGGTAGCACCATGCTTGTAGCCAAATTGGGCCGGCGCGTCCGGGTACCAGTACCTCTGTCTCACATGAGATCGGCGTGAAGTGGCGGAAATGCTGTCACGTCTAGTGATGGTGTTGTTGTCGCGTTTCGTTCGGTGGTCTATCCTAAATCTAGTCGACTCCGAACGGTTCAATATGTCCGTGCTAGGGCCTCGAATTACTGGAGTATTTGTATATACTAGAGACCGCCGGCTGGTCGAAATTCGCCCACATAACTTTTTACTTCTCCATCCGCGTAATTTTCATAAATTGGTATCTAAAGTATTGGCTTCACTTATTAATATATAAATATTTTTTTATTTTGTTTCAGTCTTCCTGCCAGTTTTGTCAACTCTAGCCATCGACAATGATATTGGAGGGTAAATATTTTTTTTTTGTTATCTGTGTTTGCACTGTTTTGTTATCAGTGTTTTATTTGTAATTCTCTTGAATTTAGTCTAGTTTTAAAAATCTATGCATACAAGACCTGGAAATGACTTTTCTATACTATATAATGAAGTGTGTGAGATATATGGGTATATGATTATATAAAAAGGGTGGATATTTATAATACTATAATGTATATGATTATAATACTGAAGCCAGACATAGTTCAAAGTGTTTGTACATTTTTGTCCTAGAAATTTCCAAGGTTCTACAAAACTAATTGAAGTTACACAAAGTCCACGGCCACAGTACATGATCATTCAAATAAAGCAATGTCTGGCTCCGGCATAAAGATCAACAGTAAATTATATTTGCAATTCTTAAATAAAGGGATCCACTTGAAGTATTGAAATAAGTGAAAAGAATGATAGTCAAGTTTATTATCAGAAACTTTATTTATTTTAAAAGGAAGATCTATATTTGCTGTTTTAGAACGAAAGAAAGAAATTTTATTCAGACATAAAAAACAACACTATATCTAAAAACTTAGGTCCCCTCGAAGTCGTACAAAAAAGTGACGAGTTGTAGACAAGACGCGAGAATTTAAGGAAATTAAAAAACAATTGTTCCATTTTATTTTATTAAGATCATATAACAGAATGTTACTAAAAACAACGCTTCTACTCATAACTTAAATATATGACTTATGCGTACAGAGCTTCTTCCACCACCAGAACTATCTCTCTCCGCCCACCACAACCACGACGACCATGAGTTGCTGCGGAAATTAAAAGAGTTTATGAAGTGGAAACTTTTTGGGGATAATGTTCATATTGAGAAGGGAAAAACCATTTAACTCGCGACACTGTTACCAGACTTAATCAAACCGACAGCGTGCAACTCCTTGACCGTAGCGTATCAAGGACGTGCGCCTGCAGTCTCTTGGAGTGAAGATTTTCGACAATGCTTACATAAGAACCAGGTGCGAAACCTTGTGTGAACTCTTGGTTATGATATTATACCAACACAGCAGAATTTTCGATATTTATTTATTTAATATACCATAAAAGTACCAATAAGTAATTTGAAGTGGCAATGAGCTGGCCATATCAGTCGTCGAACCAATAACCGCTGGGATAGACGAGTTCTTGAGTGGAGACCTTGTCTCAGTAAACGTAGTGTAGAACGCCTTCCAACTAGGTGGAGTGACAACTTGCGACAGGTCGTTAGCAGATATTAGATTTATCAAGCCGAAAACAGCATGAAATGGCGTGATTTGGGGGTCTAAGTTCAGCAGTGGGCTGCAATAGGCCGATGATGATGATGGTAAATACCTACTAGGACTTTAAAATTGAAGAATATACTATAAAATTGTGTTTATGGCTTACCATGGTTGTTATTGCAGGACGCTGGTAGGAGATCTTCAAAAGGCACGATGAGCATTTGATAGAGGCCACTCTAATAATAATTTAAAATACAATAATTAAAACAAACATCCAGATTTAAGTTTTTATTAATACGAACTTAATAGGGATTTGGCTGTGGGGCACACCCAGACTCGAGGTGGGAATTGAACCCACGCAGAAGGCAGGGACACTGCCCACTGCGCCAACGGGCCAGCCAAATATATAGCACTAATTCTTAATTAATTATACTATACTAATAGCCTGTTATTGTTTAAGGCCCTGTTCGAGGATCCCGACTTCCAAGTGGACCGCGAGGCGGACGAGTACCGTCTGCTCAACCCCGTGCTGAGCAGGCTGGACCGCAGCAGGGACAAGCCCACTGTGGAGGTGCGGGACGAGGTCAGTAGGGTCATTTACAAGGACAAACGCACACTAACACCTGAAACACACACGCACGCACACATGTTTGTGTGTGTCTTTGTATGCCTCTGTGTATACTTGGTTCTAATCTTTTTATTTGTTGAAAGTTAATAATTAGTATTTATTTGTTATCAAGTCGGATTAAATGATAAACAAATTATTTAAAAAATATATTATGTTAAATATTTAATAGATTTGGGGTTATTTAAAATATCACCTACTAGCGGACCCAGCAGACATTGTCCTATCCGAACGTTGGGTTACTAATTATTTACTACATAATATTGTCCCCGTTCCCATTCCCATTCCTGTTCCGTAACGGTTTACTATTTTGGCGTTAATGGCTTAAACATGAAAGATAGATATATGCTGTCGCGGGCATCTTTGTTGAAACATTTACGATAAGCATTTCCTTCATACACTATAAACGTGTAACTCTAACGGTTTTTACAGCGCACGCCAGAATAGCTCCCAGATGGCAGAATTTTCTTCTACTTACTTGACATTTATCATAAACTTTTGAACAACTCACAGAATATCTTTATAATTTATAGCCTATGTGTTATTCTGATGTATAAACTATATTATTGTAAAGTTTTATTAAAATGTAACAATTACTGGCCATCTCATAAGTGAATTCACTTTCAAGATAACAATGTTATTTGCACCAAAATTCATAATACCTCACTTTTTAATTTTTTAATATTCTTACAGTATAAATAGGCGCGTGGAATAATATGGGCTCGCATATGTATGCTCTTTGATTCGTCCGAGCGCAACTTTCATAAATTATTCGTAAGTTTTTTAATAATACAAGGCATACAAAATATTTTAAGGCAATAGCCTCTATTAGGCATATCTAAAGAAGTAATTTTAGGGAGCGAGATCCATTTACGGCGCCCCTTACTTGCTCTGCTTATATTTTTTTCCTGATATATTGTTCTCTTAATGTTTAACTATAAAAAATGCATTTCAAATAAAAAAAAAACTGATAAACTAAGTCGACCTAGGGCGGGATGTTAGTCTATAAGTGTTAAATTGACAATAGTTTTCCCTAGCTGAGACGCCCCTTGGAACTTTGCGCCAAGAATGGCCGCTACGTTGCCCCTTTGGTAGGTCTAGCCTCGCTGTTATCCCACCAACTTAAAAGCTTGTGCTTAACTGTTCAATATCCCCATAAACGTATTAGAGTTTCTGCGCTATAGCGCTGTATATAACTTGCTGTACAAATAAATATAAAAAAATTGAGTGCATCAATAACCCAGAGGCATCCGTGTATATACCGAGTACGTGATGACTTTCAGCTCTTCCTTCTGGCAGGTTTTTTTTATTAAGTAGTATATTTTCCTCTTAGTATTACCCCAAATAACGCCAAACTCTACAGACAATAAATATTGTCATTTTTCTTTTAATTAACTTCAGATTATTCGCGAAACCGATTTAGAATTCGACAAAAAATTTTGCTATTGACAAACTTGGAACTAAAAGATAATTGCAGATTGGATGCATGTAAGAACTTTAGTTTAAATATTGCCTGTATTAATGTAGCTGTTTGTTTCCCCAATAAAGAGAAAAAAAAAAACATCTCAATTCGGGGAATGTCGGCTATTTAATTTCCCGATATGATATTTCCGAATTCAACGAACGCAGGTTGATCTAGATCAATTTCAGCAGTTGTGTTTATCAACGAAAATAAAGTCAGATAGCTCGTTCTTAGCGGACAGTTTTCAAACTAACAGGTCTTAACGTCATAATGAAATTAGTAACGTATATCTCTCTGACCAACTAGGATTTTTGCAAAATAGCAAGTATTATAACAGTATACTTTTGTAATTCCGCTACTTTGGATTTCAAACATCACAATACCATCATCGGCCTATCATAATCCACTACTGGAGATAGGCATCTTCCAAATCACGTCATTTCACCGGGTTGTCGTCCTGACGCATCCAAATTTTGCCACCGACCTTTCGCAAGTTGTCACTCTACCTGACTGAAATATAAACAGAGCCAAAATAAAATTTCTGAGCAGCTGTATGAAAAATGAAGGTCATTTTATACATTTATCGCCATATGATAAAATTTTATTTATATATTAATACGTGAGGCGAAAACCTTAGGTACCATTTTAAGAAAATTGCGCTGACGGAGGTGTACGAAATTTGGACAATTTTAGTTCATATAGGGGAAGGTGTGCGAATGCTACTAGGTTTTAATAATATGCAATATTAATGTATTAATTTTTTTTAATATAACCGCACCCACACCAATGCTAGTGGATATACACCACTTCATATACATATTTATATAATGATTTCTAATGCCGGAGCCAAACATAGCTTCATAGTAGTATAGTAGTGTAGTGTGGCCGAGGACTTTGTACAACTGGTAAAACTAACTAACTATGGGATCAGCTTTCCTTATCTTCCTCCACCAATTCGCTTAAGCCTCGTAAATATATTGCTAAAATATATATAAGGTTAGCATTTTTCCGTATTCATAAATCATTATACATACCAATGTAAAAATAAAACGCTGCCGCGGTTCAGTGCACATCCATGAAATTACGAAGCTCGATACACTAGTATAAATCGTTTCAAAAATATGCACCGGAATATATCTACAAAAAAGATATTGAAATGTGGTAACTTTGAATATCCTAAGGAAGTCTTGAGAATTTTATTCACAGAAGAAGAGGTGTGTAAGAGGCCTTACAGGTAAATAAAGCCGATTTTACACAAACTTTGAAAATAGTTTTCATTGTAAAAACATTCATTATTTTTTAAGCAATTAAAGAAAATGAAGTATCCATACAATATAAAAATACTTTTTGTTATATTCATTTTAACAAGTAAGTTGTAGAACTTGTATTTTAAACCCTATTCATAGGCTAGTACTTATATCAAATATAACTTTGCCCACCGCTTTTGCCTTCTGAATAACTTTTCACACCGCTTTTGCCTTCTGAAATGCGCCACCTCTTTATGACGTCAACGGTTACTTTCAGCCTTCCTAGAATGAACTTTCAATGTTCCTAGTGTAATACGCATAATAGAACATGTTCAGATGGAGATTCACAAATGATATGAATCTGAGCTATTTGTGCGGTGCAACTCAAACAATGAGCCATTTTATATCGTGTCCTGCGTGCCCTAATACCTGCACGCAAGAGGACTGGATGACTGCCACTCATAACACAGTTGATGTGACTAAGTTCTGGGCCGACACGATTTAGTGCTTGTCAACGAAACGCTAAGAAGAAGAAGTGTAATACGCTTGTAGCTTCATATTACAATATTGCTAATAAAGTGTAAGTTTATAAACCGCTTTTAAGCGAGAAGCATTTGGTGGTTTCTTGCACTTCGTTAGTTTTGCTATTGACACATCAATCTTACTCGTTACGATTCATAGAAGAGAGTGAATGTGATGGTTTTTATGATTTATTTTAGCGTTTCTGTTATGTCTTCGTAGTTTTTTTTGCTTGATATCAACAATCTTAAGCAATTCCTATAGTAGTACCTATTAAAATCAGGGAAAATCAGGAAAATTTATAACTTATAAGCAAATGAAATTATTTTCGAGCTTATAAGTTTCATTTGGCTATTGTAATATATTTTCTTATAACAGTTTGGTCTAAAATCACACTTTAAACTTATAAATTATATAATATTTTTAGTATACATAAGGAATGGTACAACTGCAATCGATGCATGTAGATGTCATAACTTTAACGTGTTTCAATTATTTCACAGTTGGTTGATGCTTCGAATTTACGTTGCAATATGTGACACGAATATCATATCGGAGATAAACTTGCGGCAGAGTGTTCACCAGAAAATTTTGTGTAAAATATTTAATCTCAAATTCAAGTCCATTTTATATCTACATTTTGGTATTTTTCCGGGATTTTTTTGATACAGTTTTTTTTTATATTTGACAAATATGGTTATGGTCATGCGTTCGCAGACTGCGGATTTTACAAACGCTGGCTCGGATTTTTTTTTTCATTATGAGGGCAAGAAAAATAAAGAAGACGTAACACGCTTTTATTGAATTAAATTGGGTTTAAATTATATACCTATGAAATGGTATCTATTTTTTATCACATTTAAATTATTTTTATCCTTTTAGTCTTTGATCAATAGTGTATAGGTGATCGAAGCTTTTAGTTCATTTTAATAAAGAGAATGAAAGCTTTTTTTTAATTAGCCTATACTGTTCCACAGCTGGGCAAAGGTCTCTCCCTTCTCCAACCACACTTTCCTTTCCTGACCCATTTGAATCCATTTCTTTCCCGCAAAGGCATCCAAGTAGTATTGCCACTTCTTCATCAATGAAATTGTCATTAAAAAATCTTTTTTTCTTCAAATTTATTTCCGTTTATATTTCTCAGTATAAAAATGTTTGTGGTAGTCGAAACATGATGATTTTTTTCTGTATGAATCTGTATTACTCGCTCTAATGCGATGTTAACGAGCCCGCTTCAGAGCGTGAATATTAAAAACCAGTATATTTTCTTCTGATTTTCAAATAACTCCGACATATATTAGTATATATGTCGGAGTTATTATAGGTATGTATATTATACGTATACAAAACTAGCGTTTTGTATACCTATGCTTCTAAATTTTATTTTACCATTGGAGAATCATCTCCTATCTAATTACATCATTTTTCAAAGGTAATATTGAATAAATCACTAATATTGAACTGATAGTTTATGATTATCATTTCTTTAATCATTTATGTGGTAAAATCCATGATACATGCATTTCGCCATTTCTGGCGTACAACGAAATAGTAAGTAGGTGTTATACAATAGAATTTTTAATATAATAAAAACTTTCATTTTTCATACTCAATTCCATGTCGATAGTCAATAATTATGTCAATATTTAATGAAATTAAGGAAGATAATCAAGAATATAATCGTGATTAATATAATTATATTTTGTTTGAGCCTTTATAGCTTAACGGTAGAGAGGATGGAATGAAATCCGCTAAGTACCAGGTTCAAGCCCAGACGCCGCTAGGGTATTGTCGCACTCATTTCTAACACAAGCTTTTAATTTGAACTTAGTAAGAGTGGAAACTGGAATATTAGATATAACTAAAAACTATTGCCAATATCCTTGACAAACACAAAATTACTGCCTTGTCCTTTTATTCTTTGTTAATATTATCTGTCAATATTGACATACCGTAAAAAGAGCTGAAACAAAGCAAATGTCGTACAATTCTTATTATCTTGATTTTCTTTAACGGCTGTTATGCGTGAATTAATGTACTTTAGACTGATTGCCAGTCAAAATAAATGTCCTTTTTGCATGCACTTTTATTTGTGCGCCGATTGAAACGGAGGGTATTTTGTAATCTGGCATTCGTTCTGTAATTAATTAATGTTTTGTCTATAAGCGAAAGACGCAATTTCACTAAGTAGGAATTCTAATCAAACTTATATAGCACTCTTGATGGTAACAAACTGCGCGTAATGAGTTTGTCGAACTTTAACGTAGCCAGGTATCCCGCGCGGCGCGATTAGTTGAATCGATTCAGCATTAAAGTTAGGATAAAGAATGTTTTAGCGCTTTCTATACTCATTATCTGTAATTTAAAGGCAATTTTCAGTGATGCCATGAGTTCCAACGCCAGAACCAGAGCCTTTTTAGGGTTCCGTAGTTCTACGAGGAACCCTTATAGTTTCGTTCTGTCCGTCCATTTATCCGCCCTAACTAACTTCTTAATTGTGAACATAAATACATAACATTTGGTACAGATTTTCTGTTTGGCATCTTAAAATAATAATAATTGCTGGATGCCCACCAATGGCCGCCCACAACCCGGCTGGCCGATGAAAAGGTGGCGCGACGATTTGGATAACTTTGAGGGGAAGTTGTGAATAGATTCGTCCAGGAATGAGGAAGATGGATGAAGAAGGGGGACGCCTTTGTCCAGCTGTGGAAAATAAAAAAAAATATTACATGCGAAGAGCTGATTTTCTTTTTCATTCAAACCCATCGCGTGGAGTATTATTGGATAGTTCTTTTAAAATAAAGGCGAGGTTACTTACACAGGTTTTTTTTTTTATTATGAGTACCATTTTTGAGCAATTAGCCTTCTAAGGTTTTGCAAGGAAAAGCTCGTTCTTATCGTTTACACCGAAATATCAACGAGCAAAAACTGGAATAAGAATTAGAATTTTTATGGACGCACACAGAACAACGAAAGAATGCTCTACGTTTGTTTAAAATAAAAAAAGTGGACGGTATAGGCCTTAAGAATTTGAGAAAAATCTTAAAACATCGTAAACGAAGAGCTTTGTTATCTTCAAAACCGAAGTCTGTTATTCTGGGTTCACTGTGCATCTTTTATCGCATATATCATGGGGAGTGTTCGGAAGAATTGTTCGCACTTATATAGACGGCTGAATTTCACTACAGGACATCTCGTCAAAATTTGAAATTAGATGTCCTCAATAAAGTCTACAACCGTGCGCTTATCCAGTACTGTTTGCCTCGCACAATGTCTCTGTGAAATCAGTTGTCAGCTTCGGTATTTCTGAACCTTCAAGAAAAGAGCATACTCATTTCTCAAAGGCCGGCAACGCATTTGCTAATCCTGTGGTGTTGCAGTTGTCCATGGGCGTCGGCAGTCACTTAGGTGAACCTCTGACTGAATCTGTTTTTACGTAAAAAAATGATATGAAAGTAAAATATGGATCTATATACATATGTGTACTGTAATCACTGCAAAAGGTGTGACATAACACATAAACGCAACACTGAGGCTCTCAAAAGCTTCCTGAGCGCGGAGTGTGTCACTCTGATAATGTTTAAAGATTTTGAAATGGTACAACGCTCTTACTGTATCACAATTTTTATTTTCACTCTGTTACATATGTGGAATGTGATCACTTATAATAGAAATATCATATATTTATTAAATAATCTGTTATCTATAATCTCATTGTTATGGTGGATGTTTGAAATTCAAAAAATACTAGGTATGGATTCCGGTGTCTGGACTATTGCTGCACCTTCTTCCAATAGGATCTTTATGTATATTTAGAAGGGAAACGAGGATCATCATCATCAGCCTGCGGCAATCCACTGCTGAATATAGGCCTCTCCCATGGCACGGCTGGTAACTGATTCCACAAAGAAATTGTGCGAGGCAATAAGTTTCTAGAAAAGCGCACAGTTTTGGACTTTAGGACATCGAGGTGATGAGGGTGGAATTTCAAATTTTGACAGGATGTTACCGAGAAATATAAATTATGAATACTATTAAGAAAGGCTGCTAGGTAACCTCACATGTATACCATGCATTTTTAGACCACATCGAGAAAGCAAGCGGCGAAACAACCAGGTTTATTTCATTCGTAAATAACGCTGGCAGGCGAGAATGTGTTGCAAATGAATGCAGCGAATGCTTTAACGGTCTGATTTGTTAGACATCACTGCAATTCAGTAGATTTCACTGGATTTCTAAGGTTCATACAGCTTCCAGTTCTATTCAAGCTGCGTATTTACATTTTTTTTAAAGCAACTGCCTCCATATACAGGTTGACTGGTGATACACTTACGATACTCGGGACGTGATATTTGATGATCATATAAAACGAGAAAAATTAACATTAAATGTAAATATCAATTAGCTGCTTAGTCAGATTAAAAGAACATTGTCTAATTATTTTTGAAACGCATGGACATACTAGCGTGGACGCACGTTTTTGGTCCGTTTTCCCTTCACACTTTAGACCTGGCTTAGGACTGACAAAAATACCTATTTCACTCATCACTTATTCACCTATTAGTTTAATAAATATAGCAAAAGAAAAGTGAATTATTTTATTTATATATATCCCCTTAAATTACGACTGACAGCCGTCATTAAATCTTTTTTTATAACTGATCAGTTATTTTAAGTTGGGAAATGCACTTTTTCGAACAGCGAATTAACATCGTAAGTTCACAATTTAACTAATTTTAAGAAAATTTGGTCAAGAATTAAGTGCCTATTTTTGTTAGATAATTATAACGAGAATCGAGTACCGAGTACCCTCCTTAAGCATCCTAAGTGTCTCACCAGTCACTCTGTACAGAAGTTCTAGCTATTTCTCGCTACTTCGTCCGCGTAAAATTAATCTTGCCCAACCAAGACCTCTTTATGCTGGCGATATCGATAAATCCGGTCTTAGCGGATATCTACTAACTATAAACTACGCACGCAGTTTTCGAGATTTCTTGTTAGGTGACCATTGGCTTTTATACATATATAAAGACTAGTTGCTACCCGCGATTTCGTCCCCGTAAAATCAGTAATATTATTGCGTGATGATATGTAGCCTATAGCATTCCTCGATAAATGGGCTATCTAACACTGATAGATTTTTCAAATCGGACCAGTAGTTCCTGAGACTAGCATGTTCAAGCAAAAAAACAAACAAATAAACCTTATGGCATCTCGTATCCCTTCGACACGGTCCGTAGGCGCATGATGATGCAATCTGGACGTGCTAAGAGCGAAATGCTCTACAAGAACACAATCCATTGCTGGGCGACTATAGCGAAATCCGAGGGAGGTTCCGCCTTCTTCAAGGGTGCATTCTCCAACGTCCTCAGAGGAACCGGCGGTGCTTTCGTGCTCGTCTTATACGACGAAATCAAGAAGCTCCTCTAAATCTAATGTAAGAATTGTTACCATAATTTCAATTGTGATTCTAAATCACACCTAGCCACTCCCCTGAAAATCATGTATTATTTAGAATCAACAAAAAAAAACTTTAGTAACTTATTTTTTAGTTAAATAAAGTGTTAAACAATGATTCCAGATTCATTTTGTTTCATTAAATTTGGTGATGTGAGTGTTACATAATGTACATGGCAAGTTAATTTCAAATAAAGAATAGCATCCTGTTCTAATTCTGAATAATGCTCTAGAGTCAATTCATTAAAACATTTCTCTGAATGTGTCAGTTATGTAATGACTTTATTTTTGTTGGCATTTGGGGCCAAGGTTGTGGCAAAGTTCTCTAAATCTGTTCAAAACAAATGTGTAGCACTAATTCTGTGTTAGAAAATCATTTTTCTTTATGTTAACAACAAAGGGAGTGACATAATTGTGTTGTAGTGAATTATGTAATGCTTTAATACAATTTGCTGTGAACATTCAATCATGTGATTATGGCAGCTGTTATATAACATGCCAGAATGATAGGAGTGCTTGAGAAATCTGTTCCATTAGTGGTTCTGTAGTGTTCAGTGCTCTTATTCTGTGAATTCTGCTGAAAATCTTCTATACTAATAACTGCCTCATCTTTTATTATTTGATTAATGACTTATGTTGTAAATGAATGATATTTATTTATTAATAATAGTGATGGTTGCAAACAGAAAATGCAGAATAGGGGTGCACATATATCCATATGAATCATGTAACTCAGTAGGTAACACTCAGTGTGTATGTGAAGAATGCTGTAACATTGTGAACTGTTCCCTCGGTGTGAGTTTTTTGTAAGGAAAAATTCATGCAATACGAGAGATTATAATATAGAAATGTTAATCTGCCTTTTATTTTTGACTGTTACCTACTAAGTTCTTATCCTCCTAGATTTCTGAAAGACGTTATATTGAATCTACAGTCAAGACTGCACAACTAACTTTATTTAAAAAAATCAATAATGGTCTTTACTTCAATGACATAATAGCTCACTATTTATTTGAAAATCAATAATCTTTCCTTAGTAGTCCAATATCTTGCCATCTGAATTGCAAATCTATTCTTTAATTCAAGTAAATTAAATGTACACTAACATATATCTTTCATAATCAACAATATCTTTACTTCAGTAGTTCAATATTGTGCTACAGTGCAATGCAGATCAATCTTTAATTCAATAGAATAGCATAATTCTTCCTAGCTTCATCCTGGTATTTGGCTAAATAATATGGCTGTTGTGAATAATTAGCACACTATAATATAATAATCTTTTCTTCAGTAGTCAATCTATTCTCTTTAATTCAATGAAATAAACTGGACACAAACATTATTTGGAAATCAATAAGTAATCTTTACTTCAGCAGTTAATTATGATGCTATACTAACTGCAGGTCTATCTTGAATTTAGTTAAATAAAATAGTGTTATCAAGTTAATATTTGCAAATCAATTAAAATCTTCACTTCAATGGTTCAATATCTTGCTAACTGTATTGAAAATCTTAATTCTTAATTAGTGAAATGTACATACTACTATAATTATTTGATAATCCATAATAATCTTTTCTTGAATTGTAAAATATCTTGCTAACATCACTCCAGATCTATCTTCAATTCAAGCAAATAGACTGCACACTAACATGATTATAGGAAAATAAATAATCTTTATCTCGGTAGTACAATATCTTGCTAACAACACATCCAGAGTCCAGATCTATCTTTAGTAATAGTGCACTAACATTAATATTTACAGATCAATAATATAATAATCTTTACTTCAGTAGTTCAATACCTTCTTGACATTTTAGATCTAATCTTGAATTTATTGAAATAAACTGCACACTAGCATAACTATTTGATAAACAATATTAATATTAAATTACTAGAGTAACGATTATCATCTTGCTATGCTTTATTGCAGAGCTAATTTTTAATTTAAAAATTCTATTGGGCAAAGGCTTTATTGCATAAGGGCATTCAGTCAATTCAATAAATTAATAACCTCTACATACCACAGCTGTAGAAAATTAGGGTATTAGACAATAAATTCCATAATTCTTTTAGTAAGATAATTTATTGTTCAATGTTAATTTACTAAGATATGGCAGTGAAATAGTGGGTAAATTCTGTTTAGGTTTTAATGTTAGACAAGTAAGTTATAATATAAGAATGGTTCAGATCCTCTGATCAATAATATTTGATTTAGGGTTTGAGATTTCGCAATTAGGTCAATAAGTAATCAATAGTTGGGTCAATAGATAATAATTTTAGGCTCTAAAAAGTACATAGTTAAGGGGTTTCTTGGTAATATTATGGTATAGTTAAGTTTAAACTAGTATCATGGTTGTAAATATAAAGATAGCTAGGTGATTTTGGTAATCTGGGATTTTGGTAGTGAATTTGAATTTTTTTTAAAAGATTTGACAATGTTAGCTCATGATAGAGATAAATGGGGACTAGTACTGGGATGGACCTTACTGGATATATACTACTGTATATATCCTGGATATATACTATTGGATATATAATAGTACTGGGATAGAACTTAGCAATGGTAGAGGCTAATTACAAAAAAAATTGTGTTTTTATGAATGAAGAGCAAGTTAAAGGGAAGTC
>JANCMC010007202.1:6809556-6826301 GCA_024363005.1 Charaxes varanes | reverse complement strand
ATGTTAATTTTTTTTGTGCACCATAAGTTACACAAGAGACAAAATCTTACAGCTTATTTTCCTTTCTAAATGGGACTAAGTAACAAAGTTACAATATATAAACAAAATAAGCGTTTTAGAGTCTTAGTTAAAGCTTAAATTTCTTTAAACAATTTTTTTAAAGCGCTTTTTATGTTAACTTATTTGGTATTTTGGTGATAAAATGTAAATGTATTGTTTAATAAGGCCTATATACCATAGTCAATCACGTGCACGTAGATTAGGCATAATGCTACATTAGTGTTATGTCACTAATGACGAGGCTGCAATGCTGTTGCCGGGCAAGAGTCTCAGACGGATGACGTCATGCGCGCGATGAATGGTCAAAGCCGTGGAGCGTCTGCGTAGCCGAGTGACGTCATCATGCTAGCGTAGGTATCTGAACTTTACTAATAGGTCACACGTAATGTGAGGAAGAGTTCATAACTCCATATTGTCTTAAGATACATTCAGCTTATGTAATATTAGTACATGAAATGTATTATAATTTTATGTTAGGTTGCAAAAATATGTACCATTCATTTTTTACCTCTATGGCAAGTCAACGTAGCCTATAAATAAATAAAATAAAAACATTTTCGTCTGTCTGTTACGGGTGGTCTTTTTATATTACAAGATGCAAACGGGCAGGCTCAAGTTACTATCGACGGCCATGGACGTCTGCACCATCAGGAGGTTCGCAGATGCTATACCGGCCTTTAAAGACCCGTTTAGGTCACCGGGAATTCTTACAAACCGAACGAAACGCGTCTCCGTTATGGCTGGTTACCTATTTCGGCGGTACTTACACTGACAGATAGGTAATGTTGCATGGGATAATATAGGCTACTTTACTATTAAAAAAATAATTAGGGTTCTGTTCAAAAAAAGTTTAAAATAGGACAAAATCACTGAATTTACGAGCACGAAATCACGGACTGCTGCTAGTCTGTAATAAAATACGTTGACATCACATAAAAATATCCTAATGACATTGTAAATACACGTAAGAATAGTTCTAAGTAACGGTCATGGTCATTGTCGTTTTTGTTTAGGGTTCCGTACCTCTAAAGAAAAAACCTTTATAGGAATCCCCCTTCCCTACTACAACCAGTTTAGCCAAATTTTCTGGTCCTCTACGGGCGATATGACCAAAATAGGTTAGGACTCTTTCAGTTTAAGATAACCCATTTGTTGAGGCAGGTTTTAGGCTATAATCATAACTATAATCACAATTGAATCTATTTTTGTACCTTATTTTACGCAGACGAAGATGCGGGTACAGCTAGTTTGTGATACGTATGCCTACTCTCCAATCCAGTTATGCCTATTAAAGGTTTTTATTTAACATTTCCATCCATCAATTTTGGAGCAGATATCTTCAACTGTTTGAGCTGAAATTTGGCACACTTATGTAGATATGAAATATTATGATGACAAGGAGCAAATCTGATGAGTTAGAGCCCAGCACCATCCAGGTACCGTTCGTCTACCGATGATCTATAGAGATTTCAAAATTTATTCCTGCCTTACAATATCTGAAATTCTCGTTCAAAAGTTATATTAGTAAACAATTTTCACCGGTGTAGAATCGTTAAAGATGTTATTGATATAAATACGATATCGTAAGAGGCTAGCGTGGGCGGCACTCAGTCTTCTATTGCTGGAGTAAAAATCACCTTGAACTTCGAACCATGGGGTTGTTGTTGTTGTTGTATAGGTAATGGTACCAATTATACAACAACATCCATTAGCGAAATGAGCAATACAAGCCAAGGTCGAATGAAATTGAAACTAAATTGCGAATGATGTAAATAAACAGTATCAAACACCTGGACTAATTTGCAAATTGTATTTGTAACATAATCAACGTGGAGACACATCTTTTCAGAAATAATAGTTATTTTATGTTTGTATTCAAGTCCCTTTTAAGCGACTTTAAAAAAAGTAGGAGAATCTTGTTTCTAGTGTATATATTTTTTTGTACGTACGTATGTTACGCGATTGCTCCGCCATTTATGGACCGATTTTGTTGATTTTTTTTGTTTTATCAAACTCGGCAAAGCGATTATTGAGAAATCAACAAATTTCTAAAAATTTATATACATATACATTGTTATTTATCGATGACGTTTTCTTTTGTTCCAAGACCTAACCTGCCATTAGAACAGTGTGAGCAATGAGCCTACTCATATCATATATAGACAAAATACATCTACTTTCCACGAAAAATGTACAAATAAAGTATATTTAAATAAAATGAAAACCGCCTTCAGAAAACACTAAGAAACTAAGAATTAGTACTTTCTTACGATTACTCAGTAGACACTTACTCGAGTGTTGAAGTCGGTACATCGCAATCTCTATAGAGAGAGAATGAGAGAGAGTGAGAAAAAGAAGTCTTATGAATTTATAAACTGCGTTAAATTATAATCGCCGTGGCCGGCGTACACAAGAACTGACAAAAACGGAAACAAAGCTAATTAGTTTTGCAGCATGTAAAAAAAGTAATTGTTTGATGAGAAGATCAAAAAGCCAAACATTTATCTCGTCAACGCAGCAACGTCACACACGATATTCTGATTCCTACACGTGTAAAATTTGCATGTATGGAAAACGGCAACGTAACAAGGTAATCCAATAGCCGTTAGTAACCACGTTAAATGGTTTGTGCGCTTTAAACTTAAACCGATCCTACGGCAAGATCGATCTTTGTCCGGTCTACGGATACAGAAGTCGTTCTAATAAATTGGTCGTTATAGATTTTCCTTTTCATGGACATTGAGATACTTGAGCTCGTTACGTGAAATTTCCCTCGGCTCTCTATGTTTTCTGAAACCTTCTAAACTCTGGTATGACAAGAAAACAATGCCTATTAGGTTTATATTATCATGTATTAGGTATAATTACATTATGTCTACAGTAGTTTCTATAAGATTATGCCGATGTTTAGAAATAGCTGAAACTTCTGAATTGGTCTATTTTATTTTCGTATGCACTTAATATCTTCTATATTTATATATGCCTATATTTTGATAATAATTAAAACTAAATTAGCAACGTTAAGTAAAGTATTAAAATATATTTCTGGAAGTTGCCTCAATTCAGTATGAAGTCAGTAATATTTTTTCTTCCTTTGAATGTATGTGAATGTTATTGGTCATGAAACTTTTCATAGACGTTCTAAGCGGCAAAGCAAAGGTATGAGACGTATACACATGTTGTTGGCAATGAAAAGGTAAATCATATCCAATACTCCAATACTCCAGTATTGGAGTATTGGAAAAACATCGCTTGAACTATTTATGTGGCAGACATTCTTAAGAAAATATTATATGAGAAAACGGTACTTGAATCTGTGACTAGTTCAGTATACTGCTTGATTTTTCTCTACTTATTTATTCCATGATAATATATACTTTAAGGCACAATGCTACAATTTCTTAAGTAAAGTTTAGTTTTTGTTGGGTCTACGTTAAAAATATTACGGAAAATATGAAAGAGAAATAATTTGAAAGTCTACGATTTGTACTATTTCTGAAGGAAACTTCGTGGGAAATTAAAAGATATTTCTGCATAACACAAAAAAGAGAGTCTCTATCAACCAAATTTTTTGTATACATAGTTTTTAAACGAACAATTTTTAAAAGAAGTTCCTATTATTGCACGCAGTGCTTCAAACAACGCTTACAGATGGAATTTTCAAAAACAAGCAGAGTAATTATTTGAAGACCCCACTGAAAAATTTATAAATGATAATTTTATCATTTTCTATACTAATTAACAGTTAAACAGTTATCATATACCTTTCGTATTTTACATAAGTATTTATAACATGAATTCTTAGGTAAATTACCTCGGCTTGTTAAGAACTATCATAAGTTCATTATTAGAAAGGACATCTAAAGCCACACTAGTAGGATCGTACCAGATTTGGCTAGGCAGGGGTGGGAACACTCTCAGTGAAGGTGAGTGTTAGTGATGACTATAAAAAGCGCGCTCTTAAACCAACACCTGGGGCATAAGTCCCGGGCACTGCTATGGCTCCTTCCTCTGCGACCCGGCGTCCGCATGGTGCGTCCATGGACTGCTAATAAATTCGTTTCTGAGGACGTCGTATCTTAATCAGTGGCGGGTATTTGAGTCATCACTGGGTTAAGCAACAATTGTAATACTAGTTTATAAACATATGACTCGGAGGTCATATATTAAAAAAACACGGATGTGTGAAACACGCATGTTCCGGAAGGCAGGTAAAACAGTGGATCCCGATTAATGTCACAGAGTGATATTAGTTATGAGAGTGTAGAGATTGTGAGGGTTCCGGGGATGACGTCAGTCGGCAATGGGTCATCTTAACTCGCCCCACAGCCACATCCTCTGCAATTTAAGCGGACTCTCACACTAGACCGGGATAATGGTAGGTAGAAGAAGAAATTTATAACATGAATATTATTATTTATCCATACCATTTTTATGTATTTCTTTAAAGAAAATAATGATACTTTTTGAGATAAGTTCAAAAACTATTGCAGTTAAGATTTTTTACAATTGTTATTATATGTATACACAAATACAATGTGTATAGTATCCTAATAATACTTTTGTTCTAATCTAAAACCCAGAGCAAGTGTACATATCAAGATTAAAACAATATATTTTCTTATATTACTTAACAAACGTCTTAAACAACAAACGTTAAGATCTAGTAAAGTGGTGAAATTTCACAAAATATATCAAATTAAATATAGCCAAAAAACTTAACATTATATAGATTAAAAATAAGTCTTCCAAAATATACATTTTAAATTTCCTCGCTTCAATCGGTGGGTGGGGAGTGTTTTGCTCTATATAATGTCGCGTAGACCTCCCGTAGCGCTACGACTCTTGATTCTATTAAGGCAGGTTTAAAACTTATGGTAAAATAACAAAAACATTGTCCAGCGTATAGTAAAAGCACTTCGACTCTTTGTTTTACAATGGCGCTTCCATTTGAGGTGTAAATATAACACGATTCTTTTAATTTGTACAGATAAATACAATTGAATTGTCTGTTTTTAACGTCGAAATAAAAATGTTTTACCAATGTGTATGCCCTTAATATACGATGATTGTAGCAAAAAACATTAAATTATATTATTTTATCCGTCCGTTTGCTTGTTGTTACGACAATTATTAAACAATAACGGCACCAATTAAAAGTCGACATAAGAGTATAAGAGTAAAAAATGCAACTGAACCAATTATTTTTATTGTCAGCATGACCTTGATGGCGATAAAATTAATAAAAATGTAAAGTAATTAAAAAATATATGTCTTTCAAAACATACACTTATTGTTTTTAAATATACATTATAGATACAATGGTAGTGTCAATAATCTATATTCTACACTTTTTAGGGTTCCGTACCTCAAAAGGAAAAAAGGAACCCTTATAGGATCACTTGGTTGTCCGTCTGTCTGTCTGTCTGTCTGTCTGTCTGTCTGTCTGTCTGTCTGTCTTCGAATTTCATAACATCTGTCGACCCCTATAAAATTTCATTTTCGCGACAAAATGTAGCCTTTATCCGTTTCGAAGATCCAATCTATCTTTATACCGAAATTGATCAAAATTGCTTCAGTGGCCTAAATGCAAAAACGTAACAGACAGAGTTACTTTCACATTTATAATATTAATTAAGGACAAAATTTTTCGTAAAATTTAAATCGTACTGCTCTGTGAGAGACTCCGTACAATCTCATAAAAGATGAATTATTAAAGTTAATGGAATGTATAATAATGGCAAGATAATTTTTCGTTGACCGGCATAATTTTTAAATTACTCCCACTTTTAATTATATCACCCTCATTACTATGGGGAAAAGTCGAGGGTGAGAAATAAAAAAAATAAAAAACAAATGATTATATCTTTATTAATACAATTTTACTGTCTGCCTCGACGTAAACCTTTACCCTAAGGGTCTATAATTAAAAAAAGCTTAACCGGAGCGATGACGAGAATATTATTCATAGCTCGTAGGTTGTACCTTAATTAGTAACCGGCGTTTGTGTCGATTGCTAGGTTAAGACGCTCTTACCGCGGCCAGGTAAGAACGGCCGAGGTGCATGACGCGGCCATGGGTGATCTATTCTAACGCTGGTTTTTTCAAACCTCCGATCTCCTCCATGTTTCGGAAGGCAGATAAAACAGTGGGTCCCGCATAATGTCACTAAGTGATATTAATCGTGAGATTGTAGAGATCGTGAGGCTGGCTCGGAAGGCTGAGGAAGAGGTGGCGCGACGATTTGGATTGTCTTTGCGGGAAATGGTGCATGAGATTGGCCCAGCACAGAGGAAAATGGACCAAGAAGGGAGAGGCCTATGCCCAGCAGCGGGAAACAATAGGGTAATTTAAAAAGAAGATATTAGTTGTGAGACATTATGAGGGTTTCAAGAATGACGTCATGCGGCAGTCGGTCATCTTAGCTTGCTCCGACAGCCACAACCTCTGCAATTTAAGCGAAGCCTGGTACTAGACCGGGAAAACACCAGGAAAAGAGAAAACACAAGAAAAAGCTTATTAACAAACATTATGAATTTATGACACAGACATAAGACACAGAAATATACTGGACTTTCTGTATTTGGAAGTGGGATAAATAAAGTGGCTGATCTACCTGAGCGGCGCGAAGTAAGCACCGTAAGTGTTGTAATCTTCCGTGCTGTTGTCCATGGTGACTTCGGGAATCATGCTGTGAGCAGTCCTCGGTAGTGTGCGCGGCCTACCACAGACTGACTGCTGGTTTCCGCGCACTCCCCTTTTGTTTTATATCAACGATTCGTTAACAAGATTCCTGGGATTATCTGTATCCGCACGGCCGTGATAGGATTAGTCGTGATTTCACTGACATAGATTTGTGTTGATTTGCGCGACATAAGCAAAGGTAGTTACGGGCGTCAGAATTATTGGAAACCTTATAAATTAAAGGTCCACGTTGGTTTCATGTTGCTTAATCAAATTTGGAAGCTTATTTATGTTTTTTACTAGCAACCCGTCCCAACTTTACGTGGGCCTAATGTTCTATGGTGTCATGATATTCAATTAGACGTCCCATTATCATTAATACTATATATATATATTTTATGTTACAAGGGGGCAGACGAGCAGGCAGCAGGCACCGAAGTGCCTGCCGACGCCCATGGAAATCTGCACGACCAGAAGGCCAGCAGATGCGCTGCCGGCCCTTAATGACGAGTTTAGGGTGTAACTAGCTCTCTTGATTTATGTTCGCGACACGCTGGAAAATTTAAGAGCTTCTGAAACGCGACAACAACACCATCACTAGACGTGACAGAATTGCCGCCACTTCACGCCGATCTCATGTGAGAAAGAGGTATTGGTAACCCGGACGCGCCGGCTCAATTCGGCTACAAGCATGGCGCTACCTCTAATTACATCAGTCATTGCCATCACAGGTTATACTTGCAGCGAGCTAAATTAAAAGTAATCTGAATACATATTTGGTAAATAACATTTTATTTAAAATAATAAAATATTTTAATATTTTAAATATATATACATAGATATATACAGGACTGTATGACACACGAACGTCTGTTCCTAAGATAGCCAACTTAATGTCTTTGTTATAGGTAACAGACGCCTGTTATACACAAATATATATTTTTTGTAGAAATATATAAATATATACATATTTATACTACACCCAAACTCGAGGCGGGAATCGAACGCACGACCCCTGGAGCAGAATTTATAATCAAACAATTTTATAAGTCAAAATAATTTTATGAAAATACTTTTGCCGATGTTGAGCCCAATATTGTCCACTATTGTGCATGGGACTCTTCTATTCCATTCTCCTTTCAATTTAGTGTCCAATATCTAATCGCGATAATAGCTATATCGCCGGTTATAATCATCATACGATTTAACAGGTTTAACTAATGGTTTGATTGTCGGCCAGTCCCGATACAGACCGAAAGATGTTCCTGTCTTCTTAACTTCAGTATAATATCGTTCACCGCTGGATATAGACTTCCTCCATGAGTTTTCACACATGTCCAACAGCATCCCGAGACTCTTAACTACATGCCTCAATAGCCTTGAGCCTCAATAACTCAACGGTGTACGGTATGCACTGAAATCCGCAAGGTACCCGGTTTAAACCCCACCGCCGTTGGGATATTGTAGCACCCACTTTTCCAGAAAAGATAGAAGCAGATTTAGATAAGAAAATAGAAATAAATAATCTTTTATTCTTTAATTTTTGTTTCTGCTCGTATATAGAATAAGCCTGGAAGTTATTAATTGCCCCGTTTAAGAAATAATTTGCCATTATTTTTGCTTATTTGCAAAATTCTCGCTCTTTTTGAGGAATGTTCGTTATTTATCATCTTTGTTCAGAATTTTGAAAAAAACAATACTCATGGAAGTCACCACATCTTTAAAACAAGCTTAACCGCCATTTTCACATCCACGATCTACTCCACACTGTAAAGAAACGTATAGTGACACAAGATCTATTGACGTTAACCTATGATGAAACAGAAAAATTATTGACAAATTAAAATAGCCAAAGTAAATTAACGTAGTAACATATCTCTTTCTCTTACATTACTCGTACACACACATACACACACACACGCGCACAGACACACACTTTGGAATTGTTGAAATTATAATTTTTTCTTTTGTCGTTTAATTTAGATTTAAGTACTTCATATAGTGTTTAATTAAGTGTACGTTTTGGTGCATGAGCGGAGCACCCAGTAATACGGGCTTGCGCCTAGTCCAGGGTCTCTTGCTACATTTTGTTTTGAAGATACGTTATTGAATAAAGGCAATTTAAATTTCTTATTTTTTTTTTTAATTTCTCACTTGCAAAGTTATTACGTGATTTAAGAATCTCCAGCAGCTATGCGAAAAAAGATCTGTTATTGCTCAAAAGAGAGAAGCGATAGGCGATGAATGGAGAAGCATAAAAGCGATACCGTCGCACACTTACGAATAAACACGTCCTAGCTGCGCAATTTTGAAGCTTAGTTACATAATTTTTATGAACGGATAAACTTCAATGGTGTAATTTTTACTGGTCTATACTCATGTGAGAAAGAGGTACTGGTACCCGGACGCGCCGGCCCAATTAGGCTACAAGCATGGCGCTACCTCTAATTAAAATTATAACGATTGAGGAACAAGATTGAATGGACAATCACAGAGGATGTGCTTGGCCGTTTCAAAGTCCTCGTGACAAAACCTGCAGACTGGTGATTGACGTTGGTTGATGGTATGTAACTGTTTCTTCTGTCTGCAGTTAGCATGTCACCTTAGACAAAACTTAACTGTCTTAGCCTAAGTAACTGTCTTAACTGTCATCTATGTCAGACTGAGTGATAGAAAGCCAATCACGCATGACAAGAACTCTGTCCTACTAAGACTTAACGTGTCGTTATTTCAGAAAAACAGATAGACAAAGAGGTTGTGGTATACGGGCATGTGCATTTTGTAAAATCATTCTGACGGTACACACAGGCATTTTAATTTTATTTTTGTGTACAGATATTTACTTACGAGGTACGTACGCTGTTGCAAGCCCAGAATGTGGGTTAATCAAATTGGCCCACACAAAGTTTCGGCCCCGCTGCCCTTCTTATCAACATCAGCTGATAACAGCTGTTTGATCTCGTGAGCTTATCAAATGAGAATGGAAGATTTGGTAATGAGTCACATGTTTTCGAGTTCCTTATTATTTTTTGCAATAACTGATGACTAGGTATTTTTAACTTGATTATAAAGCAGTGCTTATTTTTAGTGGAAGTCAAAATCAAACTTCTTTACCCAATTTGGCGTCGTCGTCAATTACAACTTCTTTTTTAGGGTTCCGTAGTAATACAAGGAGCCCTTATAATTTCATTCTGCCCCCTTTTAATGTCAACGGACATAAATAAATAACTAGACACCTATTTTCAAATAATTAATTTTCCAGTGTGGCCCGCCAAATACATATAGGTTAGGTAGTTCAATATATATACTTTTTAAATGTGATTTATATTTTAATTTCCCCTCTTACTAAGCTTATATTAAGAGTGGGTGCGACAATACCCCGGTGACATCGAGGTTAGAACCGGTTACCTTTCAGATTTGAATTCAACCCTTTAACCACTGACCTATTGGGACTCTATATAACCATTTTAGCAACCTAATTATAACTAAATTTTATTTCTTTGTATTTTTATGTTACAAAGGACAAACGAGCAGGCGGTTCACATAAGTGACAACCGACGCCCATGGACATCTGCACAGGCCTTTTATGACGAGATTAGGCCACCGGGAAGTCTCACAAACCTTACAAAGCGTGACTAAAATACCATGACTTGACGTGACAGCACTGCCACCACTTTACGCCTCTCTTATTAAAGAAAGAAGTACTGGTACTAGGACTGGCACAGCACAGCACAATTCAGCTGCAGACCAAAAGTACTACAAGCGTGGCGCTATCTCTAATTACAATGAATGTATGATGCATTAAACCATAATTGTATATATTACAGTAATGCGAATGGCTGTACATCCGTCATTTAAATTTCCATGGGCTTCCGCAGTCATATGCGGGGACATTTCATATTCAAATGCTCATTGCGTATGGATGATTAGTACGTTGCAATGTTTTACGAGAGTTTAATTCATTATATAAACGACATATTCGGAGGAGGTCGTGGCCTAATCGGTGCATTTAAGTTGATCGCTAGGTTAAGTTGTTCTAGCTGTGACCGGGTGATAGATGGGTGATCCATTCTAGCATTGCTTTATATTTGATATCCGACCTCCTCTGTCGATTTTTTTATTAATAATTTTTGAATTATAATTAAAAATATAATAATTTATAATATTAAATAAAACTATAACACAGGCATTAAGTTGTCTACCTTAGGAACAGACGTCCGTGTGTCATACAGTCCTGTATATATTTATTATTATTTATTTATTATTATATAAAATCTTAGACTATTGTCTCCAGACAGTTTGTAATAGACATTAGAAACACTAATTATCTGCAATTATATAACATTTACTTTACTGGTATGACGTAATGCGATCTATACAGTCATTGTACAAATGTTGCCGAGAGATATCAATTGGTAATGCATATTACACGTACACGAAGAAAAACTTTTGTACGTTGTTCAGCTTAAATATTTGAGACTTATACAGAGTTAAACATTGACCTTACTTTTAGTACGAGCAAATACGTTATAACATCAGTCTCTGCCAACTTGTGTTATTCATCATATAATAGGCAGAACAAATAGGATCATAAGCAGTGTGTATCATGATAGTTATCTTGATACACACTTCAGTAATCTCAAGATTTTAATGATTGGTATTTTTCAGAAAATGGGCAAAGATGAGAAAGAAGATACGGGGTTCGGATTCAAGGATAAGGCGAAGGCAGAAGAAACCTTAAAGCTTTTAGAACAACACGACCCCAACTACAGAAGACTGACAGTGAGAGGACTTCTTGGACGTGCGAAACGCGTTCTAACAAGTAAAATCTTTGATATATATCTGTGAGATATAATTTGCGATCTCAAAAAAGAATCAAGGGACATCGATGTTTTATTAGAGGTAGCGCCATGCTTGTAGCCGAATTGGGCCTACGCGTACGGGTATCGCTACCTTTTTCTCACATGAGATCGGCGTGAAATGACGGCAATGCTGTCACGTCAATTGATGGTATTGTTATGGCGTTTCGTTCGGTTTGTGAGACTTCCCGGTGGCCTAAACTCGTCATTAAGGGCAAACAACAAGCGATATATGGTCGGAGAAGACTTCCAAAAGTCATGCATTTTCAGGCGTTATTAGCTAAAAGAACAGGAGAACGACAAAAAAGAACACCAAAACCGTAATATTTATGACTTTCGTACAAGCGAACGCTGTTGCCGCCGTAACTCATTACCGACTCGTACAAATAGATGGCGTTAAGATCACCAAACAATGTCAACAACAAACAAAACAAAATTATGTTCGTTTTCAAAATAAACCGTCCTATTTATATTCTCTTTGTCACGTCTGTCAAAACTAAGTGAAAATGGCTGTTGGTCGGAGGGGTTAAAAATTATGTTTCTAAAATGTTCATATTAAAAGGGCGACCTGATCATTTGTCGTGCCTCTTCAATATTCAAAATTACTAACATTTCCTTACACTATGGCTCTTGGCAATTTGTCAAAGTTTTTTTTATCATTAATATTTAATAAAGTATACTGCTCTCAGTACAACAATAGGGATAACGGTTTTGGAAACAGCTACGTGTGGGCAGGATCACTGGAATCTGGCTTACAAATTGCCAATCAGCACAAGAAACCCGTGATGGTCATAATTCATAAATCGTGGTGTTCAGCGTGCAAAAATCTCAAACCTAAATTTGCAAATTCGAGTGAAATTCAGACGCTAAGCAAACATTTCGTAATGGTGAACCTGGTTGACGAAGAGGAGCCAAAAAATAGCACATTTGCACCGGATGGGACATACATTCCTAGGTAACAATAATAAGTTTAAGCTTTGATATTAAATATAATGTGCTGAGAGCGGTGTTGGGGCGGCCGCGACACTGCAGTGCGTCAGCTATGTTTGCGGATGCTCGGGTGGATGATTTCTACGCTATCATTCGTGGGCGTGTCGCCACATTGATGAGTAGATCTTCAATCTATATTACTTAATATTACTATACTGAAGTGGAAATGCAATGGAAGTCAGACTCAATGGTAAAAGGATGGAGTTAAATAAAGTGATCGATTAAAACTCCGACTGATCGCCTGGCGATCGCCGTGCCCAGTCCTTGATGTAACCAAAGCTTAACTGAAGTGGAACAATAATTTTAGACATAGCTTATTCATCCTTCTTCAAGTTATATGCCATTGGCGGAATGCTTTTCGCATGTTAGTGTATTTAATGCCACTTTTTCAAGATATAATGTAAAGCATTTTTATAATAATCTCTTTTTAAATAAAAATGAATGGATTAGGCTCAAATATTAACTAGAGGTAGCCAGTAGGTCTGGAGCCAAATTGCCCCGAAGCGACCGGGTACCAGTAGATATCTCTTTCCCATATAAGATCAGCGTGACGTGGCGACAATACTGTCACGTTAAGTGATGGTATTTTCATCGCGTTTTGTTCCGTTTGTGAGAGTTCCCGGTGGCCTAAGCCTCTTTTTAAAGACCGACAACCCATCTGGGAGCCTTCTGGAGGTGTAGATGTGTGTTCACTTAGATGATTTACCACCTGAAAAAAAAATGGACTCAAAATATGGGCCGAAATTGCGACTCAAAATTTAAAAAAATCATTGAATTCAATGCGGACGAAATCGCGGGTACAACTAGTAAACATATATTTTATTTGTTTGTACTGAAGCCGGCACGTGCGAGGAAGCAATGCCCTCGGCAGAGTTTCTCTTTTGAGCTCATTACAAACAATGAAGTAAATTTTATAATAGCTACTTAATATGTTTACAAATAAGTATAAAGCAAATAAAAGTAAAAAAAAAACTATAAATTAAAAAAATCTGTCATTAATAGACATTATAGATCGCATTATTGTCTGCGTCGCATAGTTATAAAATCGATAGAAATAAAATGGCAAAGAGCGTGTCAATACACGCATAGAAGGGTTCAGTATCGGATAATCTATTAACTTATTTGTTAAATAACTTCCAATGTTGTTGTCCAATTTCGTTCAAAATAATTTTCCTAATGAGTTTTTAGCATGTTCTATGAATATGGAAAATTTCAACTGTCCATGTCTAATAGTTTGGAAATGCTAGGGAGGGGCATGTTACGGGCAGATAGACGGATGGACGGACAGAGTGAAATTATAAGGGTTCCGTGTAGAAACCCTAAAAAACTAAAGAGTTTGTTTGTTTGCTTGCTTGAACGCGCTAATGTCAGGAAGTACTAGTCCGATTTCAAAAATGCTAACATTTGCATTTAAAATATACATACTAATCATATAGATTAATAACATAATAACATTTATGAAGCTGAAGACTTTGTTTGTTTGCTTGAACGCGCTAATCTCAGGAACTACTGGTCCGATTTCAAAAATTCTTTCAGTGTTAGATAGTCCATTTATCGAGGAAGTTACGCTAAGGTTGAAACAATTTTTTTTCCTAATTGTACGCGGACAAAGTGGAGGGTGACATATACGCGGACCGCAAATTTTAAATTGGTGTCTCGTTACAAACCGATGCCTCTTTTATTTAGCTGTATAGATTTACCGTTTAACTACTTACTATCCGCGACAGCGTCCGCTTAAAATTAGGTAAGAAACTAGATTCAATATTAGCATGATGATATATAGCGTTTTTCGATAAATGGGCTATCTAACACTGAAAGAATTTTTCAAATTAGACTAGCAGTTCCTGAGATTTTGAGGAGGTCGTGGCCTAATCAGTGGTCGACATTTGAGTCGATCGCTAAGTTAAGTTGCTCTGGCTGCGACCGAATATATATAAATTGTCGTTGTACAAGGAGCTACAATTTTTTTTTATAGCTTTGAATAAGCATGTAGTCTGCAAATCCCTACAAGAGCAGGTCGGAATTAGATTAAAAGTATATACAATACAAATTAAAATCCCTCAAAGTTTGAAAAGAATCACTGAATTCATGCGAGCAAAATCGTGGGTTATTACTAGAGTGGGTAGTAAATTCATTGTTTTCATGACTTGAAGATTAAAAATTACGTTTATGAATTTCAGTTGCTCCCGGAGGAGATCATGTGATCAGTTTAGTAGACGAAATATCTTACACTGCCCCACCAGCGCCGCCGCTGTCCCAAATGCATGAGCTACCACCAGAATTGTTCTGCAACGGTGATAACAGGCCAGCTGACTGCTCGGTGGACTGCAGGTGTACTCACATGATCGACGTGCCGTTGAATTCTATAGTGGAAATTGTTCTCGTGGATGAAGGTAAACAATTTCATAATACCAAAGTCCTTATAGCTGCTACACACGTATCGATAAATCGTTGCGATTTAACTGTGCAATTAAATCGCTAGCTAGCTCCGTGAGAAGCTTTCGAAATGAGCGATTGACATCTAAACGCAACGATAAAACTATACAATTTAATCGACAAAGATTTTTCATACACACGTATTGATAAAACAGTACAGTTAAATCGCAACGACTTATCGATATGTGTGTAGCAGGCATTAGGTGGGTAGTTATGGTAAAAGCGCGCAGTTTGAACCAGTCTATTAAATTCTTAGAATTTAATGTATCTACTTATAAAATGAATTCCTAATTGTGACGGAACGAGCCGTGGCCAACTGTCAAATTAAAAAAAAATTTTTAGGCGGGAATAGTAAAACGTCAAATGAGTTGGAGCGGGATTAAATAAAGTATAAAACTGTATTAGATTTTCGAATAAAACTTGTTTTTGGATATTTTAAGTTTTATTTCTTAAAATAATTTCCTTGGTCACGCCATATTTGACATTCTTATATACTTTTTTTTTAATGTTGTTAACTACATTGTTATATAACACAATAGATTTTGCCTGAAACTTTACTCATGACAACGTAAATATCAATAGGCCCAATTGTTATGTCGAACGATTGACTAAATCTAAATCTTCTAAATCCATAATAGTTATTGTACTTTAAATTAAAACAAGTTATCACTACGAATCTTTTATATAAGATAGCTGATGTATCTCAACACATTAGTCTCCATTACCAACAATACATTACAATGCAAGTTTTTGAATAGGTTAAAACATAAAAAAATCCGCGTAGAAAATTAACGAAAGGTCTAAAATAACATTTATTTTTCAGTGCAATCACCAAATCTCTCTCATCCATTCCACCTCCACGGAACACCTTATACGGTTATTGGTATGGGCCGATCACCAGACAAAAATATAAAGAAAATCAACTTAAAACATGCCCTAGACCTGGACAGGAAGGGTCTGTTACACAGGCAATACAACCTGCCACCTTTGAAAGATACTCTGGCTGTACCCAACAACGGCTACGTTGTATTAAGACTAAAGGCTGATAATCCTGGTAGGAATTTCCATATTGCAACTTACTTTATATGTGTATACTATTGCCGGTTTCGACCACGTTAACTAAAATTTTCCGCTTCACGCAGTTTTATAGCATTATTGCATGTTACGGCTTCGATCACGGGCGGGCACGTTTCTCACGTACCCTGAATTACGCCGGAGCCAGACATACCTCAAAGTGTTTGTACATTTTGGTCCTTCAAGACTTCAAAGTTCTACAAAAATTTGCGCAGCTACACAAACTCCCCGGCCACACTACATGATCATTGAAATGATCGTTCAAATGAAGCTATGTCTGGCACCGGCATTAGCAAATAATGTATGGAAACAATAGGTACATGTCAATCATATAATTATTACCATAGATATAATTATAGATGATATTATTAGGTGGTCAGTTCTTGATCTTGTCTCCTTTAAAATCTAGATAGCACCTTCTTTGGTCTTCAAATTTACGTACACTCTGACGTTTACTATACAAGACGTTTCCATTCTAACCTATTTAATATCTTCCATAAAGCTTAGTATAAAGATTAGGTAATAGCAAAATCAGTTATAATTATACTAAAAGGAAGGAAGCAACTTTACCAAACTCATTTGAAGTAGCAATGTCAAAACCCAAACATCAAAAAGTGTTAAAACTCTGATACTGTTTGTAAA
>JANCMC010007202.1:6684535-6809456 GCA_024363005.1 Charaxes varanes | reverse complement strand
TTTACCAAACTCATTTGAAGTAGCAATGTCAAAACCCAAACATCAAAAAGTGTTAAAACTCTGATACTGTTTGTAAAACTTGAAAACAATTGTTTCTAAGTTTCGTTGTGGGCAAATTCTGTCATTATACCAGGTATAAAACAGACTTTATACAGCTAGTAGGTTTGCTATATTTGTTATGTCGGAGCCAGACTTAGTTTCATTTGAATGATCATTTCAATAATCATGTAGCGTGGCTGGGGACTTTGTGTAGATGCGCAAAGTTTTGTAGTACTTTGTAGTCTTCAAGCACAAAAATGTACAAACACTTTGAGCTATGTCCGGCTCCGGCATTATAAGTTGAAGTGCAGGTTCGGCAAAATTAGAAGAGAAATTCTTCCATTATATGAAAATTTTAACAAACTTTTTTTTAATTTGGAAATACGTTCATGAAATAACTATGGAACTTATATTTGTTTTCTTTCAGGTTACTGGCTATTCCATTGTCACTTTATCTATCACATAGTAATTGGAATGAATTTAATATTACATATTGGAACGCAGAGGGACCTACCGCCTGTACCACCAAACTTCCCGAGATGTGGTCACCATCTACCGTCTATAACAGGGCCGTCTTACTTCCCAATACACTAACATTGGCAATAGCTTCAGCAAAGCGATCAATGAATTTCAATTAGTCAAGATCTCGCAAAGCTGCAACGCGATAGTTGGTTTTTAAATCCATTGGTATAGAAACGCACGCAGTCTCAATAGAGATGTAGCGCAAACTCAGATCAACTCAACATCTTAAATCGCAAATAAGATTATCGTATGACTAGTGTTGTTAATGGATGGATTAATTGACGAACTGTAAACTTTTGTTTTTGTAAACGTTTTTAATTAAGAATACATTTCAAACTAAACGATGTTGCAGTCGCGCGAATCATCCTGACTAATTTGAAGATTACCTTACGGTGACAAGTACCTTGTACTCGAGATCAACCTAAAACACGTACTGCCATATTTTTTATAATGTTCTTGAAAATATGAACAACGTACGAACGATGTCAACTTTTAATACTATCGAACAATACAAGGGATCCATTGCTAACTACAACTTTTAAACTAGGAGACCAAAGTTATCGATTATGTTATTGCCCTCATTTTTTGTACCTATTTATATGCGTCGTGATTTAACGTTTTTTTTTTATTTGTGTATTTTAATTTTTTGCCGGTTAATTGATGTAAACTGTTTGGCGGATTTTATAGATTTATTTATTGTAGTTATGTCATACGAAATTGTAATTTTTATTGACAATATAAGGTAAAGCCCGATTAGAATTAAAATGTAGAATGAAAAAGTATTTTCTATAGTCAGTTTATACATAATATTTATTAAGACAAAAAGTCCAAGTCTGTTATACGAGTATATATTAAATGATATGAAAATAACTGTATTAGTAATCAGTAAACTAGAAATAAAAAATAAATAATAAATAACTAAAGAAATGATTAAAATAAACAAAAAAACAATTATAGTAGCAGTCATCTTAAAATTAATTTTTGTACCGATGTGATCAAGAAAAGTAATGGAATAAATGTAATAGTGATACAGAAATTAGAACTAAAAGTACCATACGAGGAACTAAGAAGGAAGTAACTGATTACTTTCTTATTAGTGATTCAATACTTGCTTGGCTTACAATAGTAGGTAGTTATAAAAATACCATTCTGATTGGGCTTTAATTTTATTATCCGTTGAATACGTTTACCTCATATTGAGCTTTGTTACTTATTTTAGGATTGTAAATAGATATACATAGTTAAGTTAACTCGCATATTATTTTAATGGTTAAACTATTATACTACATACAATATTTGTTTGTACAACAGATGATACTTTAGTTGAAGGGAGGTAGTTTCTTGATTCGACGATGGGTCTTCTGAGAATGAAGTCTGTTTCGCTACTGACAATAAGTTGATCTTCTCGATAAAAACCCGTTCCGTTCTGGATTTTTATTTCACAATAAGGATTTTTCTTTATGAAAAATAATGTCGGAATTAAATAAACATTAAACAATGATTACTTTATCATATTTATATCTTTAACTAGTTTTACACGCATAAATTGGAAATATGATATTCTACATCAGAGGCAATTTTTATAACTTTTTTCTTATTTAATTGCATAGGATACCGACTATTTTGAGTACATTAAGTAAAATATATAGGTGTGCCTTAAAGAAGTGACCAATTCGATATAAGATAGTGACGTAGAGTGCTAGAAGCATATACATAAATGAGTTATGTGTCATTTTGAAAACAAGTCTAATAATAATGTTTAAATTGATCTTATTTAGTTTTACTAGAGATTGACGACTTGAAAAATTAGTTCATTAACTTCAAGTAATAGTTGTGCCGAGGGCACCGTTCCGAGGATGACGTCAGATGGCAATCGGTCATCTTAACCCGCCCCACAGCCAAATCCTCTGCAATCTAAGCGGACACTGGTACAAACCGGGATAACGCTAGGAAGAAGAAGAGTCTATTAAGATAATGGCGATTTCATTATTGTATACAAAAATAAGTTAGAGAGTGGCTGTTATATTATGATTTAACCGTTTGTAACGCTCTACTGTAAAACTGGAAATTCGGGGTTACAACCACTTACGTGTGAGGTATGGAAATGTCAAAAAATAATATATGAAAAAGTACGCGAGCCCTCACAAAGCTTTAGCTAGTTTTATTAATCGGATATTAAGACAACCAAAGTCTTATATAAAACACCTGATAAGACACAATATCAGTGTATCGTTCTGACTTCGATAGACGAATCACGCATAACCGTTTACACGTCTTCAATCACGGACAAGGTCAGATAATTTAATCTTATCGGGTTGGCTTAGTTTTTGTCAACTTTGAGCTGTTTTAGGTAATGAAGTGTCGCCCTGTTAAATCCCGCTGTTAAGTACGTTTATCAAGGACTGTAGTTAGTCCGTAGCCGTTAAAGAGACCACTTATAGTTTAGCTCTGTTCCTCTTCTAAGATTTCTGGTGGATGTAGAGATTTGAAATTTTCCATATTGATATGACATGCTAAAAACTCCTTAGCAAAAATATTTTGAGCGAAATCGGAAAAAAAAGTTCTTTGACATCACTTTTATTGGGTATCAGATACGGAACCCTTCTATATAAGCGTGTCTTGACACACTCTTGGCAGCTTTTTAAGGTGTTTATAATAAAGTAGGGTACGTTATTATACAAACCTTTTGTACACTTTTATGGCAATAAATAAGATTTCAAATTTAAAAATATAGTATGGTTGGCAACCAATCAATTTGTAAGTTTTTGCAGCTCGTATCGGCTTTTATACGTCGTCGTGCCACTTTTCATGACATCTCATTTACATTCCTTCGTCCATAATGATAAAGCATATTTTAATTTTAAAACAAGAAGGTAGATCGATAGTGTGTTTTTTTTGCTTATAATACCCAATAAATTTATAGTCTCTATCCAGGGTAGTCCTAATCAAGTATCGTTGTCAGTGACTAGTTACTACTGTATCAGTAAATAATACAGTAGTAAATAGTAAAGGCGATATGGTCACCTCACTGACTTCAGCATGCTAATTCAGTCTGCCGTGTTCGTAATTTTGAAATAATAAAAAAACTGCCTTCAAAAAACACCAAGTAACTAAATATGCGCGAGGGGCGTCTGTCGTTGGAATTTTAATAAAACTGACTGTCTGATGCAATTTATATATTTAGTTATACATATATTCGGTTCTACATATATTCGGATTCACAAAAGTTTAGTTATACAAAATTTATATAATGTGCGTCCGTTTCCTCCCGGTATTAGGAAAGGAACTACTGCAATATGAATGCCGTGTGACTTAGTGGACGGTGTCCGATGCATATACCCACGTTGTTGGCATCATGTGCTGACGAGGCAGGTTGCCCTAGTAACAAAATAAAAAAACAATTAATAATTGGTATATACTATGTGCAAAACAACTAATGTTACCTGTCATAGAAATATTATTTCGTACTAAAGCTCGGATATGGCACAAAATCATATAAGGAACAAGCAAGCAAGTAATACTACCGGTTGTTTTCTGCTTACCGTTCTGGGTCGTTTATACATGCGCTCCTTCCATTTCTCTAATTGTTGCCATTACAGTGCCGACGCTGTTCAAGTTTTTTCAACGTTCCTATTTATTTCTAATGGGTAAATAAAAGTGCTTTGTACAGTCTGCGAGAAGTTTATGACAAGTTGGTGTATTATTGATCCCTATCAATATAACCTCGGAAAAGACACCAACATGTCCGTTACAAATATGAATCTCGAAAATGGCTGTAACGATTTTCATGAAATTTAGTATGCAAGGGTTTTCAACAGCGATTAATCGATCAGGCTAGGTTTCATTTCTAGAACACACCATTTTAACCAAGCTAAAGCTCTGTCATCCAGGTACTATTATTTTATCTATACATATTTTTCAGATTAACAGATTCTTGCGGATGGTATGTCGTTTTTCAATCACCAGTGCAGGACTCTGTAATAGAAAGGATAGCGCTCAATGCCAAAACTGGTGGTAGCGCCACATCAAGCGGGAACAACTCTACGGGAACTGATGTGATGCTTGGCATAGCGAGTGGCCCTCTTGTTAGGTTATGGGCATTCTCTACACATACCGAACCAGTTCGTCGTACATTAATAGGTAATCTACAAATGTTTTATACAATTTTTGAATTGAAAATCTCTTTAGACACGTTGGGCATTTGTTGAGGTGGGGAAAAAACTGTCATTGTCAACGAACGCTTTCCATTAGCTACATGTATACCACTGTAATCCCCCCTCAAAACGGTGTTCTTAAAACGCGTTAATATTATTTTATAACATGTAATATATAATATTTTATTCTGCGAATTCGGGGATCGTACAAGCGCGTTGTACGAGAATAATCGTACAACGCGTTTTCCTATAATATGGCCAAAACATACCGTGTTATAGGGGGGATTACAGTATGTATATGAGTGGTAGTGCACATAATGTAAGATAAAGTTTATTTGAGAAAATTTGCACATATTTTATATTCTGCCTCTTCCGGCGTTCAAAGTAGTGTCAAGTTCCACCCTGAGCATAATTTATTTATTTAAACAATTTATTCATGGTATCTTTATATTGATTACTAGCAGTGCCGGTAACTTCGTCCGCGTAAAATTAGACAAAAAAATAAATTTTAGCGTTATGATACATAGCCTATAGCCTTCCTCAATAAATGGGCTATCCACCACTGAAAGAATTTTTCAAATCGGACGAGTAGTTCCTGAGATTGCCGCTTTAAAGCAAAAAAACAATACAAACTCTTCAGCTTTACATACATTAACAGTATAGAGTTAGTATTATATTTATTTTAATTTGTTTCTACGTCAGGAAAAACGGATAGATAGATCATTCGATTTTAAGTAACCATCAACGCGTATGAACAACTTTACTATCAAAGGGACCATAGATAAATATCAGCTTTCAAGAAGTGAGTAAGTGTCTCCTTTTTGAAGTTTTGTATGTAATAATTATAAAATTTTAATAAAAAAAACCGCCTCGAAATGTCTGAACTGGACCAAATAGAAATAGGACCAAATGGGAAGCACTAGCTTTCAAATAAAAAATATCATTAAAATCTTGCTTGAGTGTGCTAATCTCAGAAAGAACTGGTCCGATTTGAAAAATTCTTTCAGTGTTAGATAGCCCATTTATCGAGGGAGCCTATAGTCTCCCACACTATCATCATCCCACTTTATCTTCTTCCTAGCGTTATCCCGGTTAAATACCAGAGTCCGCTTAGATTGTAGAGGATGTGGCTGATGGATCATCCCACTTTTTTCCCACCATTTCCCACCATGATTACGCTAAAATGGAATACATTACGCTAAAATGGAATCTATTTTTTTAACCTAATTTAGGCATTCGCCAGTTTACTCTTTAAAGTCAAACGTAAAGAAGTTTTAGTTCAAAAAGACAAAAAAAAAACCGACACAAAGCGAGCATGGATTTCTGCGGCCTTCTTTGTCGATAAGTTCGGTTTTGTGAAACGTCAGGGGCCTATGTGAAATTTTTAGTTCGAGTTATGAATGCTACACTGGGGCATTTTGGAGTATTTCGACGTTAATGTTAACGTTATGCAGCCGCACATATTTACCGCATTAACGCATTTCTGTGTTAAAATAAATAAAAAACCGCGAAGCGGCCGAGGATATCGTGCGGTCGGCACTTTATGCGGGATAGATTCTCAATTTGTAACCCTAAACCATCGGTTGCTTTGGTCCCTGTCTCGCTCCCGGCGGATATTTAACTTTAATGTATTTTTTTTTAATCTTCTTTTGCCTAGCGTTTTCCTGGTCTATCAGGGACTGCTTAGATTGTAGAGGATGTGACTGTGGGGCGAGTTTAAGATGACCTACTGCTTTCTGACTTCGTTCCCAGAATCCCCACAATTTCGCGACAAATATGACTCAGTGACATTAATGCCCCGATTAATCGGGGCCCACCGTCTTACATGCATTTCCTTTCTTTCCTTAAAAAAATCAGCGTTAGCGATGTCCTGTCCGAACGTAAAAATCGATACTAGGTTACCTTTTTATCGATTTTTACGTTACGTACCTTTTTATCGACTGCAGCGCCATCTGCCCGGGCTGGTTTGTGAATTTAAACCATCCAGGGCGCCTCCCAATATTAAAAAAAAAATCATTCGAATCAGCACAGCGGTTTAGGAGGACTTCAGTGACATACAAGTGTACAGTAGAAACGTATATTTATAAAGAAAGGAATTTAAAATAAATAAGAGAATTTTTATTATTAAAATTGTTCTGCAATAACACGATATAAGAGATCGCGAACTAAAACGTTAGCGAAGGTTTTTTAGTGCTAGTATATTCTATACCCTTCCTATTATAGGGGATTACACCATTATTTGGCTATGATGCGTCGTTCAGTGACACACAAACTAAGCCATACAAAGCCTTGATGAGGTTAAAATTAAGATTGATGTGAGCAATTTTGTAACCAATGCCTTTTTTCTATGTACCTTAATATACTTGTTATTTTTTACCTATAACAATAAATAAAAAAATGAATAAAAAACAGTGACATCCCGAGTGTGCCTATACAAGAGAAAACTTGATATACAGTGGTGTCGGTAACGGTAACAGTGTCGCCATATCAATATTTTTTTCCGTATCTCCAAAAGGCCCAATACGCTGGTGTCAGTTACGGATAACAGCGTCGCGTCAACAGTTTTTCCTCATCTCGAAAAATTTCCAACTCGACGGTGTCGGTTACGGTAACAGTGTCGCGAGTTCAATAGTTTTTCCCATCTCAAAAATGCCCAACGCGGCTATAGTTAAGTTTTCACTACAAAAAATAAACTAACTTATACTAAAAGCGATACTGACATCCGAGCTCGCATAGATTTTGCACGGGCAGCCTTTATAAAAATAGGAAAGATTTTGTGAACATAAACTTAATACGAAACCTCTACATTAGGCTATTACAATGAAAATATTTGGCCGGTGGTTTTGTATGTATGCAAAACTTGAACTTTATTAGAAGACCTACAGAAGACAATTTAAGCTTAGAAGATGTGGACTTATATAAGGATGCTCCGCATACAATCTTCTTCTTGACGTTTGGGCCTTATATTTTCGAAGCCCAAAATGAGGCGACATTTATAGTCCTATCTGAGGTGGTCATTAACCATTGATTTTTTTTTAAATTTAATTAACAGACAAGAAAGCAGATTTAAATTGTTTAAAAAAAATGAATGTTTTAAAGCTAGTTTCCTGCAATAACGGCGTCTAAGTTGTGTAAACCTAATTGTACTAAATCAATACCCGTGTTACGGTCTAAATACACTGTTTCACGCGTTATGCTGAATCCAATTATCGCGATTTGTACTTTACAATAGATGTTAAACATTTCTTTTTTTATGTATTTTGTAGTATCCACTGATACAACTAAACTAAATATTATTAAACATTTACTGTAATTATAACTCACCAAATTAGTATATGGACGCGTCGTAGTCTCTCTTCGTACTGATCACAATGTACATAGATTAGATGTTACCTAGTCAACGGTCTTAACACAACTCCCCCGCTTACCAGATTGTATCTGTATTTATTATCTCTCTCTCTAAGAATAGTACAATATGTTTAATAAGAAAAAATATCAAAATAAAAAAGAACAGGACGTTTATTTGATAAAAATTATAAGTTGCTAATATCGATCTCGCGATGGTCCTTAATCTAGAAACTTGTTTTTCGAGAACCAGACGTAAATCATATCCAGCGATATAGATCTCTGACAAATCTCACTGTCATCTGACACTTAATTCGTTCCAATCGTGAATGCTTTGTTCTTACCAATTTCTACGTCCGGTTTGTAACGGACGCGTTTCTTAATAGACAAATTAACTACAAAGGCCTATACACATAAGGTTGGCAGTTTACAGTTAGAAGACATTGGCTAAGAACAGATTTGCGATATTACCAAATTAAGGGTTAAGGGCTTCTACAATTTTACGCACATGATGTCGCGTCTTGAACATATTTTCAATTTCTGGTGGGATCGGTTTTTTTATGTTACAAGGCCAAGCGTCATAGACAATATTTTTATACGTTATTCTCATAATGACTTGAGAGTTATATCTTCATCGGTCTGGAATCTCCTACTCAGCACACCCTCCTCCATGTTTTGAAAGACCATGTAAAACAATGGTGATCCGATTAATATCAATGAGTGATATTAGTGGTGAGATTGTAGAGATTGTGGAGGTTCCGGAGATGACGTCAGATGGCAGTCCGTCATCTTAACCCGGCTCCACAGCAACCGAACAAATAACTTAATCGAAACAAAGAAAGCAATAATGTATGGTAGAAGAAAGAAGATACTAAAAAATTATGATTAATTATGTGAAATGTAATTTTGTAGCCGCAGATAATTTACCTCTTCTATAAAGAGATGTTTCAAAGTTCAGAAATACTGGAATTATAAGAAAAATAATCTATACATCTATTCTAATGGTACTGGCATATAAACAAATACATTTACTGCCAATGTTTCTTCCCTACGCGCGTCCCGGTACCAGTACCTCTTTCTCATATAAGATCTGCGTGAAGCGGCGTTAATGCTGTCACGTTAAGTAATGGCATTGTTGCTACGTTTGGTTCGGTTCGAGAGTTCCCGGTGGCCTAAACCCTAATTTAATGGCTGTCAAGGCATTTGCGAGCCTTCTGGTGATGCAAATAACCAAGAGCGAAGTCATTGTCACTACGGTGATGAACCGACTGCCCGTTTGCCCCTTGGAATAAAAAAAAGTAATATCCACATGTTTCTATCCCAGTAAATGCGGATAGAGATCAATCTGTGCCCGTTTGCGCATGCGACCTTTGCCAACATTTTATTGTGATTCACATTAAACTCGCCTTGTACGAAACGTAAAATAAATATCGTCTCATTTATATGTATTTTGAACAATAATCATCCGTAGAATCAGTGGCCGACATTTGAGTCGATCGCTAAGTTAAGTTGCTCTGGCTGCGACCGGGTGATAGATGGGTGACCCATCTAATGTGCGAGATCTTTGACCCCTAGTTCCTTCTATACTTGACACCTCATTACTTCGTTCTCAAGTGCAGCTTCAACAGTAAATTAATTTAAATAAAGTAAATATTTTTAAAGTGTATTTAACACGTACTTCTAGAACAATTTTCTGGAGTCTTTACAATTTTTATATTACAATAAAATATTTGGATGGCTTCTAAGCTTTTAATTTAAGCTTATTAGGAGACGAAACCGAAATATTCATTTTCCTTTCTAACCTAACCTAACCGAAAAATTTCCTAATACTTTAAAAAAAATGCTATAATGCCGGAGCCAGACATAGCTCAAAGTGTTTGTATATTTTTGTCCTTGAAGACTACAAAGTACTACAAATCTTTGCGCAGCTACAAACAGTCCCCGGCCACACTACATGATCATTGAAATGAAGCTATGCCTGGCTCTGGCATAACGCCTTCTATTATATATGTACATAAAAATATTTCTGGTATTCAGAAAGTCTTTATTTTCACTTCATTTTTTATTGTTTATATGTGTGACATCATCATGCAATTAATTTTGGTGAAAATATATTAAGTACCTGTCGAATATTGTTGAATACAGAAACGTTTCTGATAAATAAAGTTTAAAAAAGGGGGTATTCCCTAAAAAATATTTTTTATTCTTCTATAGAGAAGGATACGAAAAATAACACATATTGAAAACATATTTAAAGCAATGCCTTTAAAAAACGCCAAGGAACTAAAATGCAAAAATAATTAGTACTTTCATGCGATTTAGTGGACACCTACTGACGTGTTGAAGTCGGTACCATGCCAAATAGGTTCCCCGCTTAACCGATGCAGACGGCAACGACTTCAACACATCAGTAGGTGTGTTCTAAATCGTATGAAAGTACTAATTATTTCAGATGTTTTAGATACCACCTGGACGAAGTCATGGACAGTAACTAGTCATACAATAAAGTGCATTTCCATTCCAATGCATTTGTTGTGGTAACATTTAAGAATATCTTGCATCATTGCAATTTCAAGCTTTGCGTAAAGGTCTTTTGATGACCATTTGATGGCACATTGTCTTTTACATTTGATAAACATATAATGTTTCTTACTACTATAGAAATAAAGTCTTAATACAAGTTGAGAAGTTTTATGTTATCAACTTTAGTAGGTTTAGAGTGTTAGAGCTGAGATTTAAAATATTTGATATATTGTTATTTATATTTATATTATAAGACAATCTTCTGCCACAGACTCCATTTGCTTATACTCGTATATTCGTATCTATAACTGTATATAAAGGCAGTTTTAGTAAATTTATCCAAACCACACAAGGACGGGAGTTGATTTGACACCGTAGATATGTGGTAGGTAACAGAAGTTTAATAAATAATTTTTATTTTTTTTGATGCGTTGCGTTTAAGGAAAAGGTTGGCGTTATTTGTGAAGCAAAACGAATTGTTGTTGTTAATTGTTTTTAACTAATTAAAATTATTTAGGTTCACCTTTGATGAATAGGATGGGTACATTGTAACGTATCGTTTAGTAAAACTTTTTAAATACACTAGAATTTTTTTTTCATGCTGTATGGCTTTGTGATATTTTTTTAATATAAATTGAGGCGACTACAAAAGCTTGTTCAATTGAAGCAGAAATAGGCATCATAACATCTTTGTAGAATCATATAAGTGAAGACAGAAATGTAAAGATAGAAGTGTATTTCCGAACTGATGTGACTTAGGGAGGACTTCTTAGGAAAAGAGCATTCTAATTTCTCAACGCCGATACCGTCTCTGCCAGCCTCATAACAAATAGAATATAAGTGTCTGTTCGTAACAACTAAATTCTTGCTTAGTGCATATGACCGTGTACACGATTTTTATATATAAAAAAAAAAACAATTTTGTTTGCCTTTATCTCTGTGTTTTGTTAAAACTATAATATCTTTTAATATTACGTTTATGGTGGGTCCCTCACTTGCAGATGGGTAATATTAGAAGTAATTCAAATTCAAATGATATTTTATCCAAGTAGACTTTTACAAGCTCTTTTGAATCGTCAATTATATTAAAACCTACCACTGATTCGGAAGCGAGATATATCAGCAAGAAACTCCTAAGTCACTCTTTTGAAAATAGTTCTTACAGAACTGATTTTAAATTACAATTTGGTTAACTATTAAGTACAAAAGTGAGGCGCCTGCAGAGAAGCGCCAATTCCAAGCAGTTTTACCTTTAATAAAGTCTTCTACTGTATAATATGCCTTACGAATAAACGTGTCTTTAACATGTTGTTTTAATTTAACCATAGACAGTTAATCACATAGGCTAATTTCATTGTAAGGAATTTATTAGGGTTCCGCACAAAAATTTAAATCTTTAAACGACAAAATCCCTAAATTAATATTTGAAGCTTCGGTAGCTCAAAAATTTAAGAACTTACTGAAATCCATAAGTTAATTAGTTCACCCTGATCCTATTGACCTATCGTCGAGACCACTCCATTAAAGCAGGTTTAAAGTAGGTGCACTGGAGTGGTAATCACAATATTAGGGACACCTCAAAATGTATTCTTAGTATTATTAAAAAAAATCATATCAGACGAAGTTGCGGGTGACAGCTAGTTATTTCATAAAAGCTATTACAGACCTCAAAATTATCAGAATAGAGACGGGACTGAATACGATAAAAAACGAAACGATAATGCTCCGATGGCGTCAAATTGTGTGTTGTGGAATGCCATGTGACCACGATCCTCAGTAATGAGGGACCGACAAGAGAGAGAGAGATTAGGACTTGTGTTGGTTTTTTAAAATTATTTTTAGGGACACCACTACACTTACACTCCCCATTACTTATTTATTCCGTGGTCAACATAATTCTTGGAAGCCGTTAACAGCAGTGATTATTGATTTGTGGCCCCACATCCTGTTATTATAAACCCATTCATTATCAACTGACACGTAAACATTTTTGAGGGGTCGTGGAATTAGATTTGAACATCTGACACGTTTCTAGAACAACTTTTGCTTGTCTATGGTTGTCATTTATAGAGTGGCATGGTTGACCAAGAGTAACATTATTTATGTTTATCATTCAAATGTATTAATGATGTGTATATATACATATGTGTGTATGAGTGTGTGCGCGCGCGTGCGCGTGTATGTGCGCTTGCGTGCGTTTGTGTGTGTGTGTTTGTATTCGAATAGAACAATGTTACGAAGTATTTACTCAATGATTTTCCTAAACATAAACATACATTTTAGTGTGCATTTATATACAAAAACCTGTAATTAGTTTCTTATATAAGATGTGTTTATTCATTGTGTTTGCCTTAATTAGGCGCTATAACGATACCGGATATTTCTTTATTACATTTTTTCATTTAAATAGGGAAAGCCTGATGATCTTTTCACCCCCATTATAAGTTAATACTGATGCCATATACCTTTACTACCAGAATATCTTTGAGGAATGATTAATCACAATTCTTACTGGTTCTTCTCGATAACTCAACTTTTCCGAATCAGTGCTAGCTTTTTAATTACTTGACGATTTGAAAGAGCTTGTATAACTCTACTTGAATAAAACATTTTTTTGAATTTTAACGGCGGTGGGGTTTGAACCGGGTACCTTGCGGATTTCAGTCCATACCTTATACCGTTGAGCTATTGAGGCTCTGAAAACTGGCTGTTTATCATATAAACGGCATCTCAAAACGACAAGTCTATATAAAGTGAAAGATGTCCGACGACATGGAACAAGGGTCGAACTTGCCTCATCGAGAAAACGTATCCTTGAATAGATTCGAATTTTAATACCTCAAAACCATTTACTTGGTATTTCCATTAACCCAAATAACGCGACCTCTAAATTATTGGACCGTTATAATATAATGATGTTTTTGAATGGGTAGCTGTGAATAGCCCAAGAAATTATAACCCAATTTTGAACGTGCTTCACGAGGCCAAGTATGTATATGGGGTTATTTAAATATATAGGCCTTTAACGTACATTACTTTATACATAAATTGTACTTTTAAAATATTAAGTATTCATTTTTTCATTCAAATACAAAATTCGTTTATTCATAGTTTTTAATTAATTACACCTATTCCTATTGACGAGCAGCGCAAACATTTTGATATAACAATCGGGGGATTTTTCCCTATTATTTGATATATCATTCATTGCCCGAGTCCACCTCGATAATAAAAATCTAATATTACTGGACTATATGAAGCATTTGTGAGTTCCCTAATATCGGATGCAGGCTCTGGAGGAAGAGAGCTCCCTTACGCAGCCTATTTGTGTCACCCACTGAGAATCTTCCACCAGGGTATGATCTGCCTTGGCAAACCTGGAAGTCACTTAATAGACTTCGGACACAGGTTGGCAGGTCTAGGGAGGACATGTCCAGCTGGAGATTCACAAATGATTTTAACCTGGCCTCGGACATATAAAATGATACAAATTTGGTTTTTAAATTAATTAGTATTTCCAGATTAAAAGTAGTTTAGCATCTCATGCATGTCATGGATTTCCGCAAAGTAACACCTGATTCTATCAATTAAATGGCATGGGCGTTCAGCTGGGACTGTAGAAGAATAATGAAATAGAAGATGGCAATAAAATACAATGAAGAAGATAAGAAAATAACAATGGCATGGGATGTATGAGAAACTAAACTACTTTGCTTTAAGCAAAGTAGTTTAGCATCTCATGCATGTCATGGATTTCCGCAAAGTAACACCTGATTCTATCAATTAAATGGCATGGGCCTTCAGCGTGTAGTATGGAATGACGATTAAAAAAAACAAGTTTTTTTTAAATTTTTTGATTGTCAATATTATCGTTCATAAGTAAACGTTTAAATGTAAGCAATAATTATCTTCGTAGAACGAGCTAAAATCGCCTGTAATCGGGCTTGGTTACGTGAAATGTGGCGGACAGTTGGAAAGGTCGCTACTGTATAAGGTGTTAGCCGACCGCGTGGGACTGCCGTGTGCTCTACGGCGAGGGTCGAGCGCCCACGCGTGGGTAGAGATAGCTGTGCCGGAATTGGACCCAGTATGATTTCTCTTCTTTATTTTTTTTGCGGCTTGTGAATATGCAAAATCTATTTCACCAATGTCATTTGCAATGGAGAAGACACAACTAATAGAATTTGAATGTGCGATGCGAACGCACTTAGTTTGTACGAACGTGCGATCAAACATATTGATGTCTAATAAGTGTCCCAATTAAAGTTCGTGCGATCGCAAACTCTTCACACTTCTCAGACGTTGTCCTAATAGATTGAGATTGCGCGATGCGAGCGCACTTTGTTCGTACTAACGTGCGATCAAACATATTGATCTCTCAGTGTTGTTCGAATTGTGGTCTGCGCGATCGCATCGTCTTCACACTTCGATGTTAATTTCCCTCTAAGAGCACTTTTGTGTATGGTTCATTAATTATAGAGTGGTTCTGCTGGGCTAGAGATTTTTAATAATGTAATTAAAACGGCTTATTTCTATGAATGTATAAAGAGACGTAAATGTAACGAAAATTATACCTCATAAGATAAAATTAGGAGATACATCTATGGACGAAGTGATGTGCTGTGTTAATTACAGAGATAATATACCACTTCGCTTTATAATACAGGGTGACTGGTGATAATCACTTAGAATACTTAAGGAGGGTACGGGTTACGTTTCATGGTTAATTTGCAAAAAAATCAAGGTAATGCATTTAAGAACTAACTTTCAAACATGGTTTGAAAGTTAGTTCTTAAATGCATTACCCAGCGTAAAAAACTAGGCAGGTATAAAAAAGATTTAATGACGGCTGTAGTCAAAACAAAATTCTAATTCAGTTCATTTTGATTTACGTTTGGCTATACTTGTTAAACAAATTAGTGATTCGAATGAGTGAAATAGGTGTCTTGGTATTTTTGCTTGTTTAAGACAGGCCACGACTAAAGTATGAACGGAAAACAGATCATCATCGTGCGTTCGTATGTCCATGCGTTCCCTTCACAGTTAACTTTCTCTTATTCTCACTTAGTAGTTAATTATTATTTACATTTAATATTAATTTTTTTCATCGATCGTCAAATATTAGGTCCTCCCGTATCGTGTCTCACCAGTCACCCTGTATAATACTGATAGTTTATAACACAAGTGAGTTGTGAAAAAATAATCCTCAACAAAGATTTAGTAATACGTTGATAAAGATTTAATAATTGTTGGTTGGTAGAGGAAGTAGAATAGATGAAAAGGTCTTTAAATAAGATAAGAATCGAGACTAGGATAAGAATGAGAATTACGCTGGGAAATACATTTACGAACTAACTTCTTTTGAACAGCAAATTAACCACAGAACGTAAGGCCACACTTTAACTAATGTTAAGGAAATTTCGTCAAAAATTAAGTACCTATTTTTATTACATAATTATAACGAAAATCGAGTACCGAGTAATGAGACTATGGTAAATTGATATGAGACTTGCACTTTTGGTCTTTTCAAACTAAATATATGTGTTCGCAAGATACTCATAAAATTTTGATTCCAGGATTCGACACCAATTTGTCGGGCTTAGTTATTTATGCTCTAGACATTTTGGCGCGAATACAAAGGTGATGTCGTAAATGAAGTCACATGTAGAAAAATGCTTTTATACAAAGCATTTTGCTACCCAACTACTGCTTATGTATTCTGGGTAAGGATTTCGCTGTCGGCAGCCTACGTCCGTTGTACTTACAAAAGTCGCTACTTTCGGAGGGCACTTTTCATTCATAGAAATGGGTGCTCCAAAAAGAGTATAACGTTATATTATTTAATATTCTGAGGTCGTTGCTTTCTCAGTGGTCGGCATTTGAGTCGATCGCTTGATTAAGCACTTCTTGCCACTGCTGGATAGATGGATGACCCATTCAGGGGTCCGCGGTATTGAAATGCTGACAGTGAAATGTGGCTGTCAAAAAATAGGATGTAGTGTTGATATTGTGTTGTTGCGGCTAGGTCAAACACTCGAGTTATGTATGATACAGAAATTAATTAGCAAAATGTCACAGGAAGCGGAACAAGGAATCCCTTTTAAACACGATATCATTTTACTGCGTAATACGTAATACTTATATATTCTGGATCTCGCGCGTCGACACTAAGCCCTTTGTCCATCTCGGGGTTTTGTGCAAGTCTATAGTGATTCGATACATACAAACGATTTGACTGATTTTTATAAAAAAAAATTATTCATATTTTGTAAGTCTGAGAATCGGTTGTAAACTATTTTTAACCATCATGCGGGCTGGCGGACTGACAAAGCAAGACTACAAGGCTCTCTTGTGTCCTACGAAGAACCATAGTACGGAACTCTAAAAGAGCGTTTAAAATGAATCCATGTTTGACTTGGATACGCCATAACTTAGTACCAATTTAGAGATTTATTTATTGTTATATACATACATAATCCAATTTCAATTTAATTGCGTTTTGCGGACAGGGTGAAACTATAAGGGTTCCTTGTAAGACTGCGGAACCCCAAAAAGGATACTATAACTACAAACAATATAAAGTACATAAATAAAGTGTTCACTATAAGTGAACGGAGTCATTTCCTGTTAAATATGTATGCGTTACATAAAGAATCCTTGAGCTATCTTTCAGCGTATATATCAATACCATCTCTCAATTCAGGTCTATGAACTGAATTCATTATCATCTACTTGGTGACTAGTATTTTTACATAAATATGCACCGGCGGCAAAGGACATCCTTGCCGGTACAATGAAAACGCCCTTGCGAACGCGACTCGAGTTGCACTTCGTTTTAAATTTGCTGTAACCATGAATACATCCATTTTTATGATATAAACTCTTTTTAAGGAAACTTTTTAGATACTCTCAATTTTATATCTCCAACTTTATATCTCGACAGATCAGCTCTAGAAGGATGTTCAAATCCTGGTCACAATAGGCTATCGTCTTGCCCACTTATGTAAAATTTTAAAAAAAAAAGTAACGAATATTTTAGACGTAATATCTTAAAAGTTTTTCTAATAATCTTCATTCGAAAAATTAAAAACAATTATTAAAAGTCTGCTCGCAAAAGTAACGCATTGGAGTCAAATAACGATTTTTCATTTTCTCCATTCATAATAAATCACGTTGACAATTCCCAGGGAACTTACCACTGGACTGAAACCAAGCATTTCAAAGTTCGATAGTTATTGAAATTTATATTGCATTGGAAGTAAAAGAATATATTGTGGGTAATAAAAACGAAAAGGAAGAAAAATAGAAACTAGTAATAATGGAAACGAATTAATTCTAGTAAATGTAAAGTTTATATGTTAGGGTGTTATTTTTTTAAATTTAAGTTATTTAAGGGTCCCAAATCTATTTAAGATTATGTGAGACCCATCCAAAAAAAAAACATTACTGCTTACATTTAAATATGTATTTAAATTATAAAAGCTGTCAAATAACAATTACGTTCTCTTTGTATGATAAATTCTTTAGCCGTTAGTAACACCCTACGGAGGACTATAATTGTAATAGTCCAGAGACATTCCCTCGAATTATTTTAGGTATCTCATAAAAAAATAATGATTCAGAAAATTGTTCAAATTGCAACATTACTGATGACGTGCAACATCTTTTGATGATATAGATACATATCCATATTGATTTACAAATGTGACAAACGGAATGCATTACATATCGTTTTTCACACTTGTAAATCAATTCAAACAAAGTTATAGCTACCTCGGATGTCGGCCGGGATAAAATAGATTGCACCATGCCAACATCCGTCCTTAAATTTATATTTCTTAATTAAAATTCTTCGTACAGCTTCGGTTTGCACACATTCCATCAAAAGATGTACATCATCAATAATCTGGCTGGCCTGGCGGTGGGCAGTGACCCTGCCTTCTGCTCCAAGGGTTCGAAGGTGGGAGGCTTTCGGCGAAGAATGAAAGGGTAACCTAACCTAACCTAACCTAACCTAACCTAACCTCAATTCCTCTGTGGAATCAATTACCAGCGTCTGTATTTCCGAACGGATACGATTTGGGGACCAAGAAAAGAGCATGCTCATTTCTCAAAGGCCGGCAACGCATCTGCGAGCTCTCTGGTGTTGCAGTTGTCCATGGGCGTCGGTAGACACTTAGGTGAACCGCCGGCGCGTTTGCCTCTTATCCTATAAAAAAAATGTATGTAGCTAAAGAATGCTAGGTAATGCCTCCTAGTTTTGCTTGCCTTGTCATGGGGTTCACTACCGGTGACCCGAGATAATTATTCTAGCGGAATATGGTATCGTGTTTTGGTCAAACATTGATAAAAAAAAAATTAAAAAATCCCCAGTCCTGGATATCATAGTGAAACGACTTTTGAGTTGGACCAAACTTCATCAAAATCGGTTCAGTAATTGTGAAGCTTCTCCAAGAAAAAACTTCTTTAATCAAAATTAAATGTTTCTTCTGATAAAAAAAGAGTCCTCACTCAAAATGACCCTCTGAATTAGAAAAAAAAACTTCCCTCTAAATAAGTAGTCTCCACCGAATTCTTAAATAAATAAATATATGGTACACAGACGTCTGTTCCTAAGATAGACAACTTAATGCCTGTGCTATAGGTAACAGCCGCCAGTTATACACAAATATTTTTTTTGGAAATATATAAATTCATATACATGGATAATACACCCAGACTCGAGGCGGGAATCGAACCCACGACCCCCGGAACAGAAGGCAGGGTCACTGCCCACTGCACCAACGGGCCAGCTGTAGTAATAAATAGTAATTGGTTAATAACTTACATTCAAAGGGGGTCCGCGAAGCTCCCGCCCAAATTAACCCATTTAACTCCGGTCCAGGGCCCCCCGGTCAAAAATAAAAGAAAAACCAAAACACCGTCGGCATAAGAACAAGATAATATTAACGAGGTCATTGAGGTGTATAATTAAAAATACTAATACGTATTTAGGACTCATGCACCTATTGAGGCTCTATTATAATTATGTGTATGATATTCACAAAATAATTAAATCGTAAAATTTATCACAAAATGTTATATACGAGACGCGGCGGGCGGTTACGAACGAATCTACAAATTATGCCTACTTTCTCTAATTCTTTCGTATATAAGTCGAAAATGTTGGTGATTTTTATATATTTTGGCAAAATATGGACTTAACACTAGAATTTGGAAAATATGGATGCTTAGTTTTTCACTTAGATAACCAGTTACCGACTGAAAATCGTATAAATTAATAATACGTTTTTACACATTTATCCGGGTCCTAAACATAACTATGTTTGAGTCTCGTCCGAATCGTATTATTTCATTGCAGGCAATCAAAACAGCAAGATGCTAAGGAAGTGGCTTACCTCTCGTTTTATATGACCCCAAAGAGCAAAGTCGAGGCTTTCCTAGTTGGAGTATCGCATACTTTTCTGGTAAGTAATACTTATCTAGTATGGACGGCGACTTAGTAATTAGAATATACATTCTACAACTGATTTTGACAAAGTGATTAATAGAATCAAGAATAGATTCCCCACGCAGCCCACCTCCAACATTTAATTATAATTTGTTCTTGGCCAATATAATCATAATTAAATGCATGCAAAAACCTATAAATTGATAGAATCAGGCGTTACTTTGCGAAAATCCATGACATGCATGAAATATTAAACAACGTTGCTGAAATCCGCGAATGTAAAAAAAGAATTTTAGAAATACTTTTTAGGTATGACTAATATTCCCTTTTCCCCTCCTACTAAGCTTAAATTAAAAGCTTGTATTAGGAGTGGGAGTTTAGGCCACCGGGAACTCTCACAAACCGAAGCAAACGCGACAAAACCTTGACGTGACAGCACTTCACCCCGATCTTATATGAGAATGAGGTACTGGTACGGACGCGCCATCTTGTCGGCTACAGATCAATACGACTTCAATCGTCTTCAAATGCCTAATTACATTAATAGATTTTCGAAACATCAAAAACTCGCTCTAAATATGAGAGCTGTCATTGCGATGGACATAATAGTTCTAAATTTGAAAATAAAAGAAGAACGAAATCCACTCTAAGCTGAATCTGATAGTAAAATATAGAAGGCACTTGACAACTCCTAATCTCATCCATAAACAAACTAAATTGAACAATATCTCAGAAGAGATCAGCCGCCTCGCAACCTCAAGCAGTTGTCCTCAGCACAGGTCGTTAGATAAAAATAGTGCAAAAAATGCTCCCCTAAATTCTTCTATAGGGTTGTCAACCGTTTATAATTTACAAAAGAGATTGGCGTTCTATTGCTTCATTACACAAAGGAATAAAACTTTTAAGAAAATAATAGTGGCGTAACAAGCTTTCATAGAAGGTTTCCGTATATGATACGCGATTAAGGTATTCGTTAAATAATTTCAAAAGTTATTGGCCGATTTCGCTCAAAATAATCTACCTAGTGAGTTTTTACTATTTCGGATTTGGAAAGTATCAATTCTCTGTATCTTTCTTAATAAACAAAATGTAAAAAAAACCCTTGTTGGTTCTACGTCAAAATTCATTCTGACACTCACTCCCTCTTTCTGTATCTGAAAGGAAAAATAAATCTTACTCTATGCCATAATCTTTTAAGATGTTTATTTCTGTCGTCATAGGAAAGTCAATAAATACTAAATGATAAAATTTTGCTTTGACGTTTCTGCAGAAGTTAAATGATCATTAAAAAATTTCCCCTTAACTTAGGACAAAATTGTGTGAATATAACAGAGTCTGCCCTAAGACTTACAAATTTCTGTCTAATACTACATCATTAAATATTGTGGATCTAATTAAGTATCAAAATGAAATTATAGACTATGGCTACAATCACAGTGTTCTCTGAATTTTATAAAAGGTTAACGTCATATAATTTTTGACAACCCTACACTTAAGACATGTCAGGTCGAATTCTGTTGGCTATTATTTAAAGGTACCATGTGCCCTTTACGAAACTTTCAATACTATTGTTCCGCCCCGTTCCCTGGCTTTGTCCCTACCCCCCGGTCTGCAAATGTGCCCTTGGATAAACGAACTGCGAATTTGTGCAAAATTGTAATTTATTGCTGTGCGCTAAAGTTTATTTTACACTACCGCTATGGCATAGAGGTATTCCGACGGAGATTGCTTGGTATGAAATAACTTTTCCTTTAAAACCTGGCCGTTTTAATAACTTCACTTTGATGTTGGAATTACTGTACGCGTAGTTCATAAATATGAATTCCACCTTGGATTGTAAAACTTTTCGTATAGCTACACGGAATGGTTTATCTACTTATATAGATAAATTAAATTCAGGAACGAATTGTATACCAGAAAACTCCCTGTACAACATGCTTAAAGACTTATCAAGGACTATTATTCCCTATTAGAAAGGACATTTAAAAGGACCGTACCAGAATTGGCTAGGCAGGCAAGGGTACACTAACTATGAAGGCATGTGTGATTGGCCACTTTAGAGAGTGCTCCTAAACCTACCTCTGGGTCAAAAGTCTAACGCACTGCTAAGTTTCTGGCACCCGCACAGTGAATCCATGGGATACTAACAAATTCGTTTCGTCTCTAGGTACATATTAATAACGGATAAAATAGATTTCATTTAGTATGTATATAAGTATAGTCGACCAAGAAAGTGCTTTACCATTTTGGATGACAGCTCCCAGTTAAAGAAAATTTTGCTAAGGGTTACTGTTAGAAATTAACATGACGCATAACAAACAAAAAAATTCCTTATAACTAATTGACGTGCAACGACATTCGACCTTAGCGTGGCAAATCAATTTCTTGGTCGACTATGCATCTGGCATCTCAGAATTGAAGAGACCCAATGTAATTACTACAACTTATTTGCACCAAAATAAGGCTCTGCTTCTCATTGTTTATGATTCAATGAAACATCAAAGTTACAGTCATCCTTTGCGTTATAAGGTTGCTATCGTAAGTGTAGGAGTTTATTACTAGACAATATCTTTACGATTATGAACATACACCTACTCCATCCCGATAAAGTATTGTAATCAAGCAATAAAGGTAGATAAAAGCTGCAGATAATATATTCATTTTATTGTATGCAATACTTTTGTGTGCAAATGTACCTGATAGATAAATGCAATTGGATTGTTTAAATTGCGGATTCACTGTTGTTAATAATGGTTTTTCTTAACCGTCGACAACTTATAAATCTCCTAGAAACATGTTATTGGATGGTTAAGGTATCTAACGTCCGTAAAATAATATAATTGTAACAAATTATGGAATAACTTTTCAGAAATTTTGTACATAGCGATATTCCGGTCTAGTACTAGAGACCAGAGTCCGCTTAAATGGCAGAGGATATTGCTGTGGGGCGAGTTAAGATGACTGACAGCCGTTTGTCGTCATCCCCAACATCCCCAGAATCTCTACAATCTACAATGTCATGACTTATATCAATCAGTGATATTAATACACTAACACAACACTACAATAACACCATCTAATACCACGGTAGAAACTGTAAAAATCTTAGAAGCTTATGACCACCTTTTTGACGTAATAACGTTAATAAATCAAGAAACGCCGGCTGTTCACATGTAAAAGCATGACTCATTGTCACGTTCCGCCTCAGCCGAGCGAGAATGCGTAACAAGCGACAGTGAGACACGTTATTCCTAAGAGTGCTACCTACCAAGACGTCATGGCAACGTCGCCGGCTATGTATCCAAACAATTTATAATAAAATTTACGACTGATAGCTCACTTGGCGACGTCGCCACATTAGAAGCGTAGCCACGACTACTACTAACTACTTTTGGCAACCGCAGGTTTCCATAGCAACGTAGGCGGTGAAGTCGCCATGATTTTATGGTGAAATAGGGATCTCAGCGTTCGGCATTATCACGTAAAGGTATAGTCCGTAAACCGACGTTACCGACAGCCAATTTTTTTTTTATTAAACACATATGAGGCCTCGAGAAAAACTGAGCGACAGTGGGTACTGTTGTAAATATTTTAAATCTGGCAACAAAAAGATCAAAGGCAACGAATGAATGTCAGCTGGCGCAGAATGCAGTAGTTTAGCGTAGGGGAGTCATCAATAGATCGAGCTCTGTATAGAAGACTCAATCCTTAATCCATTGTGATCGCACACGTGTCTGGCTAAACGGTGGCTAATCTACCCTTGGAGTTCGAATCGTATACATTGGAAATAGATCTTTATTGTGATAATTATGAGGTTTAAAATAGTATAATTTTTATCTAGTCAATAGGATCAGAAGATCTACTTATTTACTTATTGGAAATATTGGCTTCCAGGTGGTAGGTACGACAAAGAAAGATCCATAGAACGATTTCATGTTCGTTATATTATTGGGTCGTTTTTCTTATTTTTTTAATCAGTCAAAGTTTAATTTAATTTATACAAATCGGCCAGTAATAAATATCATACATGGAGTAACTATCACACAGTTCTAACTTAAACGGTATTATTTTCTAGTATCTACATGAAAAGCATTCGAAAAGGGAATAACCATTTTCGATGTTTCTAAAGACCCGTTCGCATGTAATTTGGAACCCCGTTCGGTTTCACAGGAAGGGCGCACCGCGGTCACGACTGACCCCAAACAAACGTCATTACGCAAGTCAGCTAAGCTCGCATCATTATCCTACGCTTACTCATTACACCTCTGTCCCCGTCTAATGACCGATCATTATTTTGTTTCAGGTAAGTAGCTGAACTGACCTGGAGTGGCACAGGAATCGTTATTTTCTAATTATGATAAGTATCATTTTTATTTAAACTTGGTAGCAGACTTGGTTGTTACTTTTTTAGGTATTAAATACTGAAGACATATCGATACCTACTTTATTTCAATTTGTTAACTATTTTTTTTTATTAGCTTAGAAGAATGTACCCGCAAAGGTGGGTCAATGTTACGACTTTATGCACTCCCACCAATGGTTGCCGAAGACAAGGTAGGTCCAGGAAGAGGTGGCGAGATAAGCGCCTTTGCGGGGAAAACGTGGTTTCAATTAATCCATGACAGGATATAATGGATGAAAAGGGCCTTTGCACAGCAGAGGGACAATAGTGTCCTCGCCAAGGCGCTTAAGTTATCTCGCCACCTCCTGCTAGACCTACCTTGTCTTCAGTAACTATTGGTGGGAGCCCGTAATGTCGTAGCATTGGCCCACCTTTGCGGGACCATTCTTCTTGCTAACCCTTGGGCAGGACATCATTTACCGGGTCCACTAGTCTAACTATAAATCCAAAAACGATTATAACAGCAAAACAATTTGCAGTAGGTAAAAATGTCGTCAGATATAATTTCTCCGACTTCTACATGAGGACTCTCGGCGCAGTTTCTCCGTATCATAAAATCGCCACAATAACCCGCCTCCCGTAAAAGCTCCCCGTAGCAAAACTCAGCCCGTGGCCTGAAGATAATGGGCTAGATAAGACGCCATCGCTCTAAGTGTTTGCTTTGACGAGATTAGATACGTCATTCTCAGATAAGAGGTGCGCGGGATCCGTGTTTCGGAAGGCACGTAAAACAGTGGGACCCGATTAATGTCACTTTGTGATATTAATCGCAAGGTTGTAGAAATCGTGGGGTTCCGAGGATGACGTCAGATGGCAATCGGTTATTTTAACTCGCCCCACAGCCACATCCTCTACAATCTAAGTGGACCCTGGTATTCAACCGGGATAACGCTAGGAAGAAGAAGACAATCTATATATTAATACGTGAAGCAAAAACGTTCTATATCATTATACGAAAATTGCGCTTACGGAGGAGTATGAAATTTGGTAAAATTATAGATTATGCAGAGGAGTGTGTGCAAATGCTAATATTTTTATAAAATAAACATTAAAAATACATAAAATTATTACTATAAAACCACACGCATAAAATGCCAAACGACTTACATACATTTCATTATAATACCGGAGCCAGATATAGCCCAAAGCGTTTGTACATTTTTGACCTTGAAGTCTACAAAGTTCTACAAAACTTTGTGAAGTTACGCAAAGTCTGCGGCCACACTATATGCTCATTGCAATGATCATTCAAATGAAGCTATGTCTGGCATGAGATGTTGTCAAAGCGTAGCATGTACATATATTAATTGTCAAATAAAATGGTACCGTTGTACAAGTAATAAAAAAATTGTATATACTCTTTTATGTTACAAGCTGTTCAAAATTGAACTCACAAGAGTGGTTTTAACTCCTAAATATGACCCTATTAAAAATCCGTTCTTAGCGGATATTTACGTTAAACCTCCTTGCCGAATTTAATTTTTTTATGTCCCGCGGTTTAAGAGCATATTTCTTAAAATTGTCTCAAATACTTACAACCATGTTGAAAGTTTATAAAATCTAGCTGAACCTAAAAGAAAAGTAGTTTACGTTTCCTTGTAAAATCAACACAGTTCAACTTACCACCTTAAAGACAAACGCCTGCTGTCGAAATTGAATAAAAATTTGCACAGTACACGTGATTGATTTGATGGTTTCCAATTGAAATGTTAGGAAACGAATAACTTATTTTTTTTACTTTTTTTTCACAATTTCACAGTGAACACAATACCGGTTTGTTTAAAATATTGGTTTGTACATGCTATGTATCAGAGATGGCGCTGTATGCGAAAAAAGATTTTCCCGCTTTTCTGTTGCAATTTTTCCCGAATTTTCTTTGCTATAAACCTCACGGAGCCTGAGACCTTTCCAACGAATGCAAAACCGTAGAAATCGGTTCATGCGTTCTGGAGTTATAGCGTCAGGAAGGAAAACCAGACTTATTTTATATAGTAGATGTTTTATCCCGCTATTGTTTATACTTCAATCTGTTTTTTCTAAATTCGGTTTCTTTAAGCTTAAGGTCCTATGCTTTGTTATATTTGTCCTTTCGGTCTTGTCTGCAAATCAGCGCTACGGCAATCTATACTGCTTCGGCGTAGTATTTCAAAAACCAATTTTTTGACCAAAGCACTAAAATTGTTATTGTTTTTAGAACGTTTATTTTTTTTTAATTTTTTTTGGTTCCGAGGAATTGCCTGGACTTATACCTGCAGCTGTATTCCACCACAGGACATCTCGCCAGAACTTGAAATTTCACCCTCACCACCTTGATGTCCTAAAACCGACAACCGTACGATTCTCAAGATACTTCTTATCTCGCACAATTTCCCTGTGGAATCAATTACTAGCTTCGGTATTTCCGAACCGATACGCTAAGGGACCTTCAAGAAAAGACTCATTCCTCAAAGGCCGGCAACGCATCTGTAAATTCTCTGGGGTTGCAGTTGTCCATAGGCGTCGGTAGTGAGGCCAACAAGAACAGGCCCAACAGTCCCAACGGTGGGAAGCGGCTCATGAAGCGAGTGGCCTGCACCTGTCCCAACTGCGATCAAGGCGAGAAGTAAGTTCATTTGTACCCTCAAAATACTCGACTTTTTAATGAAAGCTGTGCCCGTGTCTTGGTCCGCGTAAAATTTGGTAAAAAAAAATAGATTCAATTTTAGTGTGATGATATAAAGCCTTCATCCTACAGCCTTCCTCGATAAATGGGCTATCTAACACTGAAATATTTTTTTCAAATTGGACCAGTGGTTCCTGAGATTAGCGCGTTCAAAAAAACAAACAAACTCTTCAGCTTTATATATTAGTACTAGCTGCGCCCCGCGACTCCTTCCGCGGGGGCCACCCTTATCACTTAGGAGTATAAAAAATAGCTAGTAGCCGATTCTCAGACCTACTGAATATGCATATAAAATTTCATAAAAATCGGTCAAGCCGTTTCGAAGGAGTACTGTAACTAACATTGTGACACGGGAATTTTATATATAAGATAAATCTAATGTATGAATGAATGAGAATAATTTGTTTTGTAAAAAAATTGGTCATACAATTTGTTAGTAATTACAAAAGAAATTAGTGTAATGTTAGTTCACAATAAAAATTAATTAGTAAGTAAATTAGTAAGTATAAATAAAACATAAAATTTAATTTCGTATTCTCAGTACGTGAGCCATACAACAGTGGTTTATGCACTGACAATCGAATCTATCAGCACATGAGTGATGTACACCGTTCTCGCATAGCAGCGTAAAAGCAGGTCGAGTCTTCGAGCCCCAGTATAATATGGGGCTAGCCCCCAAATAAAAATGTGGGGCTAGCCCCCCTAAATAAAAATGTGGGGCTAGCCCCCAAATAAAAATGTGGGGTTTAATGGGAATTTCAATAAACTGACTCCCTTTCTTCTCTGTCTTTTTCTACTCCTATTTTTATTTGCCTTGTACCAGCCCCTTTTTACTATTTCTCCAACACTCCTGAATAACTGAACGGAAAATCCGAATATCGCGGGATATTTTTAACAAAAAAAAACCTTTGGAAAAATCTTTAACGCAATCTCATAACAGCAGCGAACGTCCGTAGGATCAAGCTGTAAGCCTTCTTAAAGAAGAAAAACGCATAAATATTGTCACAAGAGATAATGAGTGAGAAGATTGAAACAAATTATCGTCTGTCCTTAATGTAAACGGACCTCTCTTCGCTCTATCTCTCCACAAAGACTCTGCATGAGATGGATTAAAGAAGATTTATAGGTTTTAGCAAACAGGTTTTAATGGAACGAGCGGCTCGAATGGTTTTTTTTTTAATTCGTAGTATATAACGATGGTGTTTAAGTCGATATCTATACTAATATATAAAGCTGAAGAGTTAGTTTGTTTATTTGTACGCGCTAATCTCAGGAACTACTGGTCCGATTTGAAAAATTCTTTCAGTGTTAGAAAGCCCATTCATCGAGGAAGGCTATAGGCTGTATATCATCACGCTAAAAATTTTCGCCTAATTTTACGCGGACGAACTCGCGGGCGACAAATAGTCTATTTTTAAGCGAATACTAGTCTATACACATAAGTCATTAGAAAGGTCACTTATCACGACATTACGGAAACCGTGGGAAATGAAAAAATGAAATTTGGCAAGGAAGTACTTTATAATTAGTAGGTATTCGCTAAGGACGGATTTTTCTATAGAACCAGATTATGTAGGTCTATGGGAGTTCACAAGTTACATTTTCGGCGGAAGAATATATCGCACATCTAGATCTAAAGGGGGTCTGTACTACGAAATGAAATTAGTTCTAAACAAAATGAAACGTAGCAATGCTACGGCATTTTCGTAGACCCCTACGAAATTTCATACTTTCCCTTATAGTAGGGGAGGCAGCGATGCTAAATCTGTAGTCTTAGTGACTACAAATTTAGCATCGCTTGTCGGAATCTATTATATTACGTAGATTAGAAGCAGAAACGAAAAAAGTTTTTTTAAGGTAAAGTCATGTTGTTAATAACGATTGGAGCGTGGTTTTATCGAGCCCGTAATGGTTGCAGCTAGATTGTTTTAAGAAAATCGTCAGATTATATGTTTTCCCTAACCCTTAAAGGATTTCATTTTTTGATTCCTTAAAGGATTTTATTTACAGTATTTCTGTGTGTTAGTAATGTTTTTACGACTTCGTCACTTCCATTTTTTATGTCATTAAAATGTAAATTATGTGTAATGTAAATTGTTAATATATATTTATCTGTATTTAATTAACTTATGTTATCTTAATCTGACGCATTTGAGTTTTTCCTATGAGGATCTAATAACGATATTTGGTGGAGGGACATTACAGGATGCAAGGATTCTCCCTATCTGACACGCTCGAGTATTATGCAAAATCCCCTCTTAGGCTCCCTTATCATATCTACGGAAGTCCGTAGACGTACTTGATTATAAATGATGTTACATATTATACAACACTATATTGAAGAGGTTGTGGCCTAATCGATGGTCGGCACTTGAGTGATCGCCAGGTTAAGTAGCTTTTGCTGCGTCCAGATGATAGATGGGTGACCCATTCTAGCTCTGGTTTATATTTGATATCCGACTTCCTCAGTGTTTCGGAAGGCACGTAAAACAGTGGGACCCGATTAATGTCACTTTGTGATATTAATCGTAAGGTTGTAGAGATCGCTTTGAAATCGGTCAACAACTCCAAAAAACAAAATTGGTCCATCAAGTCGAAAATTCTGAGGTAACAGACTAAAAAAATACAGTCGAATTGAGACACTTTTTTTTGAGTTGGTTGATTAATAAATAAAGGGTACTGGTAACCCTAAGTGAGCGCACGGCTCGCGGCGAGGTCGTGGTTCCCGGGTCCCGTAACGGTATATAATGATTGACTAAACGAATCGCTGATGTTTGTGGAAATGTTAGATCGCAGCATCACGTGCTACAAGACTAATCAGGTTTGTTAGATAGCTTCTCTAGACACAGGTGAAAATGTTAGATGCCGAACCGTCTTAGCCTGCACGAAGGCTAAAGTCCAACGGCTTGTTGGAAAGTAAAGTATCGTGTTTGACTGTCAAGTTGGCGCAGTGGGCTGTGACCCTGCCTTCAGCTCCGGGGATCGTGGGTTTGATTCCTGCCTCGAGTCTGAGTGAATTATCCACATGTATGTATTTACATATTTCTACAAAAAATATTTGTGTATAACAGGTATATAACTTTGGTCTTATTTATCTATTAGCGCGTCACGCTTACAATCCTATATATATTATATATATATAGTGGCGGCAATGATTTCGCGTCACGTGATGGTATTGTCGTCCCTTTTCGTTCGGTTTTTTGAGTTCCCAGTGGTCTAAGCCCCTACTTAAAGGCCAGCAACGCATTTGCGAAACCTTCTGGTGCTATAGATGTCCATGGGTGTCTGTCGTCACTTGGGTGAACCGCCCGCCCGATTGCCCCTTGTAGCAAAAAAAAAATGTTATTCTTAATTAAGACCGGTCTTATATACCCAGATATAATATTATGTGTTGCATTCAGTTATTAACTATTCGTATAGTTATTAGTTATTCTAATCAGGGCACGGCGAGTAATGCAAAGTACATTAACAAACATGTTTGCCTTTCTCAGACACGGGTAGGGAATTGTATTCTTTATAAAATCGTTAAATTTGTACAAAATCGGCTGATCCGTTTCGTTTTACCTTAAGGTCTCGTCTTCTACAGCTTTTGGCTGTGTTTTTAAATACTTAAGACAATCTGGCGTTACTTTGGCAATATCTAAGAATAATAGTAATAAATATATAAGTTTTACATGACACACGTCTGTTCCTAAGGTAGACAACTTAATGCCTGTGTTATAGGTAACAGGCGCCTGTTATACGCAAATATCTTTTTTAGATATATATAAATACATAAATATGGTAATACACCCAGACTCGAGGTGAAAATCGAACCCTTGACCCCCGGAGCAGAAGGCAGGGTCACTGCCCACTACACCAACCGAAATAATTTAATTTTAAACTTTCATTGTACATTCTAATTTGTTGGCTTTTACATTTATTGTGTACACTATCTAGATGTTTAATTAATATCTACCTACCTAGATTTTTTTTTTTGTAGAAATATAAAAATACTTACATTGTGTCCGACATCCTCCGTGCTTCAGAATACCCGTAAACGGTGGGCCTCGAGTTCATCTTTGTTTATAAATATAAAAAGTAATTATTCCAAAGCTGCTGTAATACTTGCAACGAAGAATGATCATGATGTCACTGTCGAAATTACAATATTTTCATTAAACAAGAAAGTAATATCTATATTTTATCAAAAATCACGTCTGAAACTCCTTTTTAGGGTTCCATAGTACTACAAGGAAACCTTATAATTTTGCTCTGTCCGTCCATCTGTCTGCCCGTAAGGTCCCCCCCCCCCCACCCGCCCAAACTATTAGAAGAGGAAACTTGGCGACTTGGAAGTTGAGAGTTGAACGCGCTTATCTCAGGAACTACTGGTATTATTTGAAAAATTCTTTCAGTGTTAGATAGCCCATTAATCGAGGAAGGCTATAGGTTATAAATCATTACGCTCATGTTTTCACCTAATTTTACAAGGACAAAGTAGCGGGAACAGCCAGTACAAGATAATAGTATTCATAATCATATTATCTTCAATTAAAAGAATTAGAAATTAAATTATTTACTTAAGTAAACCGACTTCGAGTCGAGCCGAAATCCAGAGAAACACTTAATAACTGTCGTCAATTAAAAGCATTAAAATAATAATTACGTACGAGAAAATAAATGTAATAATAATAAAAAAATGCGAGTCAAAATCATTTCGACATCAGTGAAAGTTTAAGGAAGTTTATACTTATTTTCAAAGTTAGTTGAAATTCAGCCCTCATCCCGACTGTCCCAATATTTTCATAAGGATTCCCTTTTATAGCCACTCAGGTTTTTTTTGTTGGTAGTTAGCTTCCGGCACCCGCTTTTTGGAGCGAAAAATTGCCACGTGGCCGTTGTTAGTGACTCTGTAACGAACTTTGACTAATAACATTACTGTGAACATGGACGAGACGGGCTTATTATTTCCTTTTTTTTTTTAATCTACTTTAAATTTAGGTTTTATGTCTTTCAGGACATGTCAAACCCATCATAACTTTAAGTGGTCTATTACAATAACATATTTAGATTTTTATTATTTACTAATTGTACTCTGCGAATCGTCCGCGTAAAGTTAGGTGAAAATAAATAAATAATAATAAATATATACAGGAGTATTTGATACACGGAAGTCCGTTCCTAAGGTCAACATAATGTTATAGGTAAGAGACGCCTGGTATACACAAATATTTTTTTTAGAAATACATAAAAGATACATATATATGGCAACCTGCCGGTCGTGCAGTTGTCCATAAGCGTTGTTGTCCACATTCGCTCAAAATAATTTTCCTCGTGATTATTAGCATGTCCTCTATCAACAAGGAAAATTACAAAAAAAAGTTGTTAAAAAATGGTCGCCAAAAAGGTATTTGTTAAATAACTACAAAAGGTGTTCTCCCATTTCGCTAAAATCATTTCGTAATGAGTTTAAACTATGTCATATCAACATGGAAAATTTCAAGCCTCTTAGAAATCCAATAGTTTGGAAATCCTACCAATAATACCATATAATAGTCTGGAACCACCTTGCAGGTGGACAGGCGGACGGACTGAGCGAAACTATAAGTGTTCCTTGTGTCCTACGAAACCCTAAAAAGAAGATACCGCGAAAAAAGTCTTCCAAATTGAATAAAATCACTGTACCCAAGATGTACGACATCCCCCGATCACCTTCTTCTTCTTCCTAGCGTTATCCCGGCCTAACACCTGGGTATTCTTAGATTGCAGAGGATTTGGCTGTCGGTCGAGTTAAAATGACCGATTACCATCTGACGTCATCCTCGAAACCCCCGCGATCTCTACAACGTCACAACTAATATCACTCAGTGACATTAATCGGGTCCCACTGTTTTACGTACCTGCCGAAACACGGAGGAGGTCGGATATCAAATATAAACAAGTGTTAGAATGGGTGACCCATCTATCACCCGGTCGATCGACTCAAATACCGACCACTGATTAGGCCTCAAATCCCCTGATCACCAGTTTTTTTTTTAAATCATTGAGGTTGTTTCGTTATGAGCACAGCGCTAGTACTTTGCTGTATCTACTATAAGTTATCCATGATTTAATTTCGTGCTAGGGTATGTAGACTAGAGTAGAGAGTAGAGTAGAGAAATGTACGTTGGACGTATCTGTGTGTGTGTGTCTGTCTTTGGCATCGTTAATTCTAATCGAATCGACCGATTTTGATGAGGTCTTTTTTATTTGAAAGCTGACGAAATTAAGATGTTTCTTAGCTATAGCATATAGCAATTTATGAACATTTATTCTAGCGTTGTCAACTTTTTATTGATTGCGGTGGTCGCCCAAGATGGGTTATATCGGGCTGTCTTAGAACTTAAATTTTATATTATGTACACATAAAGGACTCCATGATGTTAAGAAACTTCCGATACACATGGACAGCGGCACTGACAGAGGACCCGAAGATGCGTTGCCGGCCTTTGAGTAATGATCATGCACCTTTCTTTCTTTGCCACCTTAGTTGTATAAAAGAACAAATGCAATTTTTCGGCAACGCTTTTCAAGAAGAAACGTTAGCATTTGCATTTGGGTTACCGTCTTGCATTCAAATGCCGGCAACCCAATTTTGTTTTGGCTGCGGCACGGAACTCACTGAATACGGAAGTGGCTGATAGGGAACGAGCTTTAACAGCTTTATGGCTGATAAGCTGGAGTCAAGATATACGAGACTAGTTGCTTGCCGCGACTTAGTCCGGGTAAAATTAAAGTTGCTGTTAAGCCTCCTTAATCCGGCCCTGTCTAAAATTCTTGACTCTAAATGTCTCTTAACTATAAACTAACTCCTTGCCAGGTTTCATCGTTGTAAGTCCCGCGGTTTTCGAAATTTTGTGTTAAGTACGTTCGCTTTTATATTTATAAACTAGCTATTAAGAGCCTCAATAGCTCAACGGTATAAGGTATGGGCAAAAATCCGCAAGGTATCCGGTTCAGATCCCACCGCCGTTGGGGTATTGTCGCACCCACTCCTAATACAAGTTTTTAAAATTGAGTTTAGATATATTTGTGTACATCACACCGGGCATACAGACACTAAATTACCTACCTCATGACATCCCTGTCTGTGTGAAATAGGTCCGGGGTCGCACACCTATATGACTGCTAGCTTAGCGCTACTTCTAATTAAATGACTCCTAGGCATCTTATTAAAAACAGAAAAAAGATATGTATTAAAAGTGACAACTGATGAACTGACATAAAAAAGACGGTGACACTCTTAGAGTTCCGGGGGAAGTGAAAACAAAACTTGCACACGCAGCGGTGTCGGTAACGGTAACAGTGTCGCGACTTCAATGGTTCTCCCCCATCTCAAAATGCTTTTCGCTTCATAAAATATACCCCTTGGTAACGGACGGGGCACACCTAACGGCTATCAAATAACCTCATTAAAGCTTTAACGAACCGGTCATAAAGTATGATCATCAATTTTTTTTTATCTTTATTTTCCTTTAAGAAAAACAATACCCTATTAGGGAGTAACCTTTAAAAGATTTTTAAGGTATATTTTTACATGATACGAATTTTAATAATCTTGTGGGTCGTTTTTAATAGAAGAGGTCGTTGCCTAATCTTTGGCTGGCATTTAAGTCGATTGCTAGGTTACGCAGTTCTTACGGCGGCCGGGTGATAGATGGGTGACTCGTTCTAATACTGGTTTTCAAATATCCGACCTCCTCCGTGTTTCGGGAGGCACTTAAAACTGTAGGTCCCGATAAATTGTGGGGATTCCGGGGATGGCGTCAGGTGGCAGTTGGTCATCTTAATTCGCCCCACAGCCACATCCTTTGCAATTTAAGCGGAACCTGGTACTAGACCGGTATAACACTAGGTTGAAGAAGGTAGGTTGTTTTTAATTTGATTTAGGGACCAAAGGCTAAATTACAATGGATTATGAATGATTCTTGATGCCAGAAGGCTCGCAGATGCCGGATTTGAGGAATGTTTTTTCCTTGAAGTTGCCCAAGGTTGTAGGTGCCACACTACATGATCATTGAAATGATCATTCAAATGAAGCTGTCTGGCTGCGGCATTAGAAAAATGTTTTCGGCGCAACGTTTTTTGGCAATGCGAATTGGCCGTTACTTTTAAAAGATATTCATTTTCAGCTGAGTTAAGGCGGTTATAACTCTTTGAAATTTATTCTTATTAGCTATTACTATCGCGGCGCGGGATACCGGCCAACTTTAATTAAATATAACCATTAAAAATATTTATAACCGCACCGCCGGCTTTTGCATTTTTATGGCGGATGGGTTAGTTGGCGGCTATTTTTTTATTGTAACACTTGTGTGTTTTTAACATTTTTTCTGACCGCTTCCAAGTTTTTTTCATTTTAACACTCTTCTGTGATAAAATAAAGAGGAATGAAATTTTGCCTATTTATAAAAAAAATAGTCTGGCATCCAACTGAATCGTCTCAATCCGATGTAGCTGCCGCTACATAACGAGATGGCAATGATGTCGAGTAAAAAAAAAGGTTCCCCTAAAGCAAGCTAGATGGCGCATTACGGATGACGACGACCGCAATACAAACACTGAAAAATATCCATACAAACCAACGCACGCTAGCGAAGTTTCTACTTACGATTACTACGAACAACAGTCGGCGAAGCGCGGCCGCCCCGGGCAACTCCGACTAACCCGGACACGAAGATCTTCCTATGCGGTGGTTGGGCATATCGACCAACGCTCCCACCTTTCATTTCTCGCCGAAACCTTCCACCTTGGTGTGCCCTTCCACACCACTATGAAATTTTATAAAGTGCTACGAGTTTTAGATCACAAAACACGTAACTAGTGTTAAATATATATGATACTAAGGATATTTATAACATAATTCCCTAATAAAATCCGTATGTACGCTTGAAGAAAATGCATTAGATTTTCCACTATTCTCGCCGTAGGCTTATTTGTTCCAATTTCTACGGCGCAGAAATTCGTTCCAACGTACATAGTATAGTCCAATATCCTGTCAGAGCGATGTAATGGTATACGTCGGCTTAACTGCCTTACCCGGATGTGCAATCGGGGGACGCGCATTATAAATAAATATAAAATAACTAGAAGACCTGGTTATACTACGTACGACTTACTACATTCTATTATCCCACAATATTAGTCCCGTTCCCGTTTCCTTTCCTGTTCCCGTTTCCGTTTCCGTTGCCGTTCCGCTTCCCGTTCCTCGCGCGCTCTCTCATATTATCAACAGCGCTTAGGAGACATTAGAAATAATTTAATATGTTCTATCAACATGGAAAATTTCAAGTCTACGTCTAATAGCTTGGAAATGCTAGGGGGATTATGTTACGGGCACAGAGCCCTCTTAATGCTGAAGAAATTAGTTGTTTGTTTGCTTAAACACGCTAATCTCAGGAACTACTGGTCCGATTTGAAAATTTCTTTCAGTGTTAGATACCCCATTTATCGAGGAAGAATATAGGCTGTATATCATCACGCTAAAATTGAATATTTTTTTTGCCTAATTTTACGCGGATGAAGTCGCGGACACAGCTAATTGTTAATGTTAGGATCACTACAAGAAGGTACGGAGATTTGTTGCTGGCCTTTGAGGAATGAATATGCTTTTTGTGATATTATATTAAATATCTTCATCATTTTTAATACATTTTTTTACAAGTAAACGACTAATCTAATAATGTAGATTCTTTTCACAAAACATTAAAGCGAAGATGTCCTTTCCCCTAAAATGGTACTTAAAGAAATTTTCCTCACGATTAGGGTGAAAATTTCCCCGAAATGACAATGAGTCACAGCTGTGTGGAAGACCCAATCGTTTGTTTTTATGGTAACATTTTCCCTTAGAAATATATAATTAGTACCTCCTTCCTATTAAACTAAACAAATAACGATATTAGTGTATTATGCCGGAGCTAGACATAGCTTCATTTGAATGATCATTTCAATGATCAAGCAGTGTGGCCGGGGACTTTGTGTAGCTGTGCAAAGTTTTGTAGGACTTTGTAGTCTTCAAGGATAAAAATGTACAAACACTTTGAGCTATGTCTGGCTCCGGCATAAAGATTTTAAAATGAGAGTGTATATTATAATAATGTTTGTTATTTTATTTTTATATATTTATTTATTTTATTTTATTTATTTTTGGGTAACAAACAGCATAATATTCCATTAATTATAAATTAAATACAAACTAAAACATAGGCCAATTAAGCTTCCACTCAACTCTTATACAGATTGACTTTTATATAAATTTAGTTAGTCCTGCTGTGTCATTCCACTTATTGCCGGAAAAGTTTAAAAGAAGAGGTAGAAAGGAAAAGCCGAAAGATTATTTATGAATATTGAAAAAATGCAGACTCAGTCCTACATCTGAACACTCCAAATAGATGAAGTTCGTACTAGACCTTTTGCAGTCTGCATTTTACCTCAAGTTACGTGTTACTCATTATCTATGTTCCGTCATGCACAAATCTCTCGAAGTGCAAGAGATTCAGTGCTCACGTCTGCTTTTAATGACGTACAACTACTTGCGAGTGTATATTTTCAAGAATTACAGTTTTGTCTCTATAATATGTACTCGTAAGATATAAGAATCATTTGAATTTGATGCGTATGATTGGAAATGTCATAATAGGACATCTCAATAAAAAATATATTAATACGTGAAGCGAAAAGTTAAGGTACCAATTTACGAAAATTTATGGCGCAATTGTAGTTCATTTAAAGGAAGGTGTGCGAGTGCTAATATTTTATTATAATATGCAATATTTATATATTAAATTATTAAAATAAAACCACACCGATGTCAAACGATATACAATTTACTCGAACATGTATTCGATGATGTCAACGCGTAATCATGACAACCGTATGTTATATTGTCAATTTATTTTATCTGTGAATAGAACAATATATATCGTTGTACGCAAAAAGGTTTATGAGCAAATTTCTAGCTGCCGGCGATCTCTAGTGAAGGAAATTCATAAATTAAAAATCTATTCTACTAATCTGGATATAGTTAAGTACCTGTAGAATAAGCTAGAAATAGTTTGGAAAATTCAAAGTTAACCCCTCATATTTCTAAATATTATGAGCTATCAGCTATGCAGTCAGCCATTGTCGTTAAGCGCCATCTCTTAGAAGAAGCTTAATATCTAGTACGTGGTATGTCTAGCTGAAATTCAGATTTCTTTAATGGTACGCGCTGTTTCCTAACAAAAATTGATGTGTAACTATACCGAATTACACATCAATTTTTGTTAGGAAACAGCGCGTATGTTTTTTTAATTAGGGCTATTCTAAAGCTAGTAAAATACATCAAGGTAATAAGTTGACTGTTTCGAACGTCATCGTGCCAGATCCACCCACACAGACATCCGGATGTCTAAGGAAATATATTTTTAATAAGTTTTTTCTTAGACTAAATAAAATAAATATCCTTTAGAAGTATCAATAGTGTTAAAACACAACTTGCATCATAATCTCCGGCGTTAAAGATAAATGTGTATTTACATTTATCTATAATGCCGGAGCCAGATATAGCTCAAAGTGTTTGTATATTACTCTTTGTAAGTACTCCAAAATTTGCGCAGTTACACAAAGTCCCCGGCCACACAACATGATCAATTAAATGAAGCTATGTCTGGCTCCGGCATAAGTGCTATACAAACGGAATACACTTATTTTTATTCACGAAATCGCTCGATTTTGATTACGTGGGAGGAGAGCACACCCATAACGCTTTGTGTTATGAGATCTCATGTGAGAAAGAGGTACTGGTACCCGGACGCGCCGGCCCAATTCGGCTACAAGCGTGGCGCTACCTCTAATTTCACTTATGATCATCTGTCAGATATTTAAGGTTTCAAAAATATAATTTACTAGATGAGTCTTAATATTCATATAGAAAGTACAGCAAAAGTTTATTCCTTTGAACCAACTAAGCCAAGTATGTCAAATAGAGAATACATTCATATATCTTTTTACTAGTTCACTAGTCATAATTTATCATTTAATCAAGGTAAGCAACTGTTACATTAAAAAATAAAACAACCATTTTCACTTATGTTATTTATCTTTCAAAATTAACACCAGTAATGAAAAAGAAAATCTTATGACATGTACATATATAACACTTTTCGTCAGCCTAAACAAAAATGAAACAAAACTATTTTTATATTTGCTGTTGATCTTTCAATACACAGTTACACTTGTTGTGAAAAATATAATACTAAGACATACACTTAAATAACAATATTTGTTAGTCTTAGAAATATATGATTCTTGCGGAGAATTCGATGACGCGATTCGAATGTACGATTCGATTAGGGAGTACGGTAGTACCCGGAAAATATGAAGGCATCAGCTTCACAGATGACATACAGAAAAGGCCTATCAGCAACAAATCGTAGAATTTTTCTCTTCGTCTTACTTAAACTCTTGACTACTTTGAACACCACCCCTGAATGAACGGCAATTTGTAAGTCATGGGCGAATCAAAGCAGTGAAAAAAGAAATCATTTTGCCTTCTTTTGAAGTTGTGTTAGCTCTCTCACTTCACTTATTATTTTTTATTTTTTGCATAAGCTCGTTAGGTTCGCCAATTAAAATTGTTAGTAAGAATTTGCAGACATGATGTAGCTCCCTACCCTGGGTACGTGCCTTCCGAAACGCGGAGGAGTTCGGATATTTGAAAACCAGTGTTAGAATGGCTCACCCAACCGCGGTTATGCGGGAGCCAGACATAGCTCAAAGTGTTTGTACATTTTTGTCCTTGAGAACTATAAAGTACGACAAAACTTTGTGCAACTACACACTACATGATCATTCAAGAAGAAGCTTTGCTTGGCTCCGGCACAAGAGGACCTACCGATGGACTCAATACAAGACTCAATTACAGAACGATCTATGAAAATTAATATACATAGCTAATAGTAGTATGAGGAATAATTTATGCCACTTAGTATGTGTATCGAATGGCTCATTAATAGTCAGTAGCCACATTTCCTATGCAGATGGGAAAGAAATATCCGAACGAATCAATCTTTGAACAAAGAACAAAAAGGTGGCCGCCATGTCACGCCGCACGCGCGCGCGCAGCTGCCCCGCCATCTGCCGACATACATCGTGCATACCCACTCGTTATAATACCATTATAACCTTGGAAGAAAGCTTATTTTTTGTTGCTTAACATTTGTTAGATTGTCCGGCCCGCCCGGTGCTTTCGATCCCGTTCGATTCATTTGACAGCCATTCGTTATTTTGGCAGTTAGCCTGAATGAAGTTAGGCGACAACCTTAAGGTTCAGAAAGTAAAATTTAAAAAAAGTAGTAAAGAAATAATAATAATAAATATTAGATTAGAGAATCATATTTTTAAAGAAATAATTTCTTTCTAACGTTTTCCTTTTCTTTCTAGCGTTATCCCGGTATAGTACCAGGGTCCGCTTGAACTACAGAGGGTGTAGCTGTGGGATGAATTAAGGTGACCGATTGGAGTCTGACGTCGTCCTCGAAACCTCCACAATTTCACGACTGAAATTAATCGGGATCCACAACTTTTTAATGACATTCTTCTTCAACCTAGCGTTATTCCGATCTCGTATCAGGGTTCTCTTAAATTGCAAATGATGTGGCTTTGGGGTGAGTTAAGATGTCCGATTGTCGTCTGGCGTCATCCACGGAAGCCCCATAATCTCTACAATCTCACGACTAATATCACTCAGTGACATCAATCAAGACCCATTGTTTTAATTGCCTTTCAAAACACGAAGATATACACACGTAAGATATTTGAAAATCAGTGTCAGAATAAGTCACCCAATGATTTCGCAGCCGCGGTAAGTGCTATTTACCCACCACTAATTAGGCTACGACCTCCTCTAAGAGTTTTCTTGAGATTACAGTTAAGTTATGATTTCACCTTTGTTGAACTTTGTTACTCACAGATCCTTCGAGGTCCATGCAGTCGTGATCAATGTTATCTCTCCAGTTTTTCGGCAGATACGTGTCAACGTCTCCTAAATCGCAACATACATTCACCATCTTCTTGGTCAGGTTACTGATCTTCTTGACATCTTCTTCAGCTTCTGATGACATGTCATCGTGGCCTACTCGCCTTTGTATATCTAAAAGAATGTTTATTTATACACTTTGCCTTTTTATCGTAACGATGTTTCAGCCCGTTAAAAATATTTTTTTTAAATAATATTTATAATATAGAGGCCTTTGCCAGCAGTGGGACATTATAGGCTAATTAAAAAAAAACAATATTAGGAATACTTTTTAGGTTTGTCTAATATTCTCTCTTTCCCCTCCTACTAAGATTAAATTGAAAGCTTATATTAGAAGTGGGTGTGACAATACCCCAACGGCGATGGGGTTTGAACCGGGTACCTTGCGGATTTCAGTCCATACCTCATACCGTTGAGCTTTTGAGGCTCTAATTTATTGGGTTGGAAATGTTAAACATACAAATTTTACGTCTAAAAAGTATTCAATTCTTAGCATTATTTATTACAAAAATAGAAAGGCAAAAACAGAAGGCTATTCACTGATGATGGATTTTGAGGAACTTTTTTGATGATTTGAGAGTTTACCTTACACTTATATTATTCGATTAGATCTAATAGAGTTACAGTCGGATTGACAATGATTTTTCTTAAGAATGGGATAATTAAAGTAAGATATTTATAGTATTGTCATATTATACATACTAGCGGATCTAGCAAACGTTGTCCTGCCCGAACATTGGTTTATAATTGAGTTAAAAAAAAATGTCGCGCCATCTATTGGTTGCTCCAATTTTAAATCTCTCATATCTTCTAAGATATTCTTTATACTGATATGCAGTAAAGGGCAATTTTGATCTGCATAGAACATACAATATATCTATAGTTTTTGATTGCACAAGTATTAATACGATATTATTTGAAACAGCTTCGTAAATAGATCATTGTTTTTTGTAATAAGTAAAAGATAAAAAAAGGATTAGCGTGAGCTATCCTTAAGAGAAAGACATATGCCATCTTAGACTTTTTAGTAGATTTTTTTCAGATATGCAATTCAGTACTATATTATTTTGATATATCTCGTAAGTTTTAGCCAGTGCACGCAATGTAAGCGCACAAATAAGTTTTTATGACATCATGTTACACAACTATGGAAATTCTCTTTTATCCTTTAATCACTCCTTTTATTGGTGAAAATTATAATAAAATCCGTTGCGTAGATTAAAAGGTCTACTCGTACAAGGGCGAGATGCCTTTTCATTTTATAGTATGTAATGATTAAGTCCTATAAATATTCGCCGGCAACAAACAGCAACAGTCGGTTAGGGCGCCAGATTGAGAAATTTCACTGCCACTGCACCAACGGGCCAGCCATTATTTTTATTGGTATATTTTCCCTAAACAAGTTGGTATATTCCAGTACTTATTAAAGGCGTTTCGGTATTTTTGTAAATTAAATCTGGTCACACTGATTTACTCTGGTTATTAATATTATTTTCTTTTTTAGAACCTGTAGAAACACCTTGTTAGGTGTTTTTATTGATGTGTTTTTGTGCTGAGGTACTGCACACCACTTGTAAACTTTGAACATCATGTTAGTTTACTTTCTATTTGACTAAGCCTTTACAGTTGACACTTGACACATTTATAAACTTGCCATCAACTTGACCGTGACGTCAGACCCAAGGCCGTAACACTGCGGGCTGTTTTCGCGCACTATTTAAAAAATACTAGTAAAAGTACTTCATAAAACTTTAATTTATCATCGAAATACAGGTTTTTTCTAATATAGGAAATGTCCAAGTCCATTACGGAAGAGGATTTCAAAATCATTCGTCATGCCTATCGAAGCTGATAAACTGATAAGGTATTTTAAAAAATGTTGTGTTAGGTATTACAAAGTATGCTTACTTTGTAGAAACTAGTTAAACGGCATTATAAATTCATTAACCACAACTATTTTAGAAATTCTTACATATTATAAAACAAAGTCCTCCACCGCATCTTTCTGTCTGTTGGCGATAAACTAAAAAAACCATTGAACGGATTAACATGTGGTTTTTGTTAACAGACAAAGTAAATCACGCGGAAGGTTTACATGTATAATACACATATATTGTAGTAAATAAAAGCCGAGAATTTCATTCATTTGTAATGTGACGTCGTGCGCCGGATAAACCTTACGAGAAAGAGAGCCAGGAACGACCAATAGATGACGTTATATTTTGATATTCAATAGTAAGAGCTTACGTATTTAAAAAAAGTCATTAACTAATTTATGAATACGCGGGGACGACATAGGAACCTTTATGAAGTGTGACTGCGGTCAAGCGCTTGCCTATCTCCAATAAAAAAAAAATGGTGTGGCTGTGGGGCGAGTTAAGATGAACGACTGCCATTAAACGACATCTCCAGAACCCCCAAAATCTTTGCAATCTCACGACTAATTTCATTCAGTAACATTAATCGGGACCCACTGTTTATGCGCCTTTAAACACGGAGTAGAGATATTTGAATACCAGTGTTAGAATGGGTCATCCATCTATCACCCGGCCGCAGTAAGAGTTACTTAACCTAGCCGACTTAAATGGTGGCTACTATTTAAGCTAAAACCTTCTATACTTATTTATATTCTCCATTTGTTTTTTATAATACCCCAGCGGAAATTTAAACGGGCAATTTGCGAATTTCATTACACTTTCAAACAAATTCCCGCTTACCAATACGTGAGAGTGCGGTTGAGTGCGAGTGGACAAACACACTCATATCATGGCGGGTTAATGAGGTATAAATTGGGCAGAAATGTAAATTAACTTCGACCTCAGAGCTGAATTCATCCATGCGTAAAATAGCTTACACTGCGAGCTTACAATGTAGCATTTACAACCATGGGTGGCGACGACGACACGACACGAAAAATCGTATTATATCAAATCAAATTAATGGTTCTTTATTCGAGTAGAATTTTTCGTATTGACCTTAATGTTATGTTTTTTTGCATAAAACGTGACCCTGGCCGAATGTGTTTATTCCTAAGTATTCACGCGTCTCCGCTGCGTAGTGGCAAAAATAAATAAATAAATATATACAGGGCTATATGACACACGGACGTCTGTTCCTAAGGTAGACAACTTAATGCCTGTGTCCCGATTAATGTCTTTGTGTGATATTAATCTTAAGGTTGTAGAGATCGTGGGGGTTCCGAGGATGACGTCAGTTGGCAATCGGTAATCTTAACTCGCCCCTCAGCCAAATCCTCCAGGCTATATATTATCACGGTACTGAGGAAGTCGTAGCTTAATCAGTGGCCGGCATTTGAGTGGATCGCTAGGTTAAGCAACCCTTACTGATGCCGGGTTATAGATGGGTGACCAATTCTAGCTCTGGTTTTCAAATATCCGACCACCTCCGTGCTTCATAAGGCACGTAAAACAATGGGTCCCGATTATTGTAACTAAGTGATATTAGTCGCGAGATTGTAGAGATAATAGGAGATTCCGGGGATGACGTCAGAGGACAGTCGGTCGTCTTAACTCGCCCTACAACCACATCCTCTACAATTTAAACGGACTCTGGTACTAGACCGAGATAACGCTAGGTGGAAAAATAGGAAGCAACAAATAAAAGCTAATTCTATATTAATTGAAACGGTACCCCATTTCCGTTCTAAATTAAAAAGGTGATAAAAATCAACTACCGTTTGAGGTTTATTTATACAATATTAATACAGACTTAAAAGCTTTTCAAACACCGGTGGGCAAAGATTACCAACTGTCATATTTTATCACAAATATATTTACACTGTGGGACATTCTTCACGAAAATTTTTTAGTGTAAACGACAATCAGTCATATAACAATGGCTAATTTGGTTAATAAATAAAATTATATTGCAATCATGCATTATGCAATATTTTTATATAGTTTTTTGTAAGAAAACTAAAAAAAAATATTTCTATTTTCCATTTTCAATTGATTTATATGGTACATTTTAATACTTTACGTCTCTGAATCTGTTACGATTCTGTCTTCGAGTCTGTCACGATTCACCAGCTTCGAAGAGGTGGTCAAACACAAGAAGCTCATCATGCAGTACTGGTTCCTTTAAACGTTACTTTAAACCCGGCGCCAGATCATAGCTTCAAATATGTGATCACTTGTTTGATCACTGTTTGCGCCGCGGGACTTTGAAGCTATAATCTGGCACCCGTATAGAAAAAACATCGGATTACATGGTACCCTTTATCGCCAATTTGTGTTCCCTTTAAGCTGTGCGCACGTGAAATGAAATTAAAAAAAAAAGTTAATTTTTCGACATTAGAAAGAAAGGAAAGTCGTTTATTCGGAAAGGATGGCGAAGGTAGTACTAGAGTTTTAAAAATAAATAATATGTGTAGAAGATAGGAAAAAAAAATTTTTACGTCAAACATTTTTTCATTCCACTATGACGATTAACTATAAATGACATAATAATGACATTAAATATATTAGGTTGCATAATTTTTTTATATATAACGCACGTAAGAAATATTCGTGAACGCACAAAAAATTCCTATCCTAAATCCATATTTAAAAAAAAAAGCAGCCACGAGGACTGCAGACAGAAGTAAAAACTTGTCACGTCGATGACGACTTATAGAACGACGCGAATTATAGAAACCTGCCCTTACAAGTTTTCAATTTAAAAAAAAATGAATTAAATTTAGTTTCACATTTGTTTGCGTAAAAAAAATACAGTACAGACTTTTTAATGTATACGTTTTTTTTATAATTGACACTAGGATTATTTTTTTTTTTGAAAAAAAAAGTAGATCTTTATAGAAGTGACAATACAAAAATCATATTTCTTAGCCTTTATTGTGTATTTACGTGCGTCTATTTTTTTTTAATTCACGTGCCATTTAGTTATGTATTTCAAAAATAAAAATAAATTTCTGTACATAGATGTAATTGCTTGCTGTGGTCTCCTGTAATTGAAGGAGCACACAGGGTTTTTTTTTGTGTGATTGTTATTATTATGTAACGTGTGTATCCTTTGTTGGAGGTCCTTAATAATAAAATAAAATAAAATAAAAAATAAAAATCTAACAGAAGCGATATTTCGTACCTGTAATTTGTATTCTAAGCATATATAGAATGCTAGACTCATTTTAAGCATTCCTTCAAATTTTCCTTTTTTTTCAATAGTTCGTTCAAAAAAAGTCGCGTGCTGTTTTGGGACACCAAATAGGAACGAAGTTTCTTAATATATAAGTAATCATTTAAAATTCTAGTCGAGGTAATAAGAATATAATTATTCGGGTATAATTTTTTATTATAATTCTTTTAATTTTTCGGGTACGCTCAATTAAGTCAAAAACTCTTTTACATGTCGAAACTAATTACGTTATACACATTAATTCTATGGTGTATAAAATTGCAGGTTTACATTAAGTACAACAACATTGGGTTCTTCCGGGATCTGAACACGGAATCTTTCGCATCTTAAGCCATATAAGTAAAATACTGCAAAAATCATATCCTTAAAAGCCGGCTGACAGATGATCTTAAAGACGGAAGCCGCATCATCCTATAAGGAACTTCTTTCCAAAGACTTAAATCGAAAATTGAAAAGCTATAACCGAATCATAAATCAAAAGCTACATAACGTAATTTTATCAAAACCATGTGTATCGATGCGGAAGGAACGGTGATATTTACAAAGCGAATCAAATCATGAATATCTAACGAATTGAGTTAGCTGCCTTTCTGTACAAATGTTGCTTCCTCATTGTTTGTGATTTTCGAGATGTTTCCGAAATTGTTACCATACCATTTAACAGAATCTCCTGGAATTTATAACGTAAGTAGATTTACGTTACAAATTACTTCAATTACTTAAAAATCTGTGGCCTAAATTTTGTTATTTAAAAATTCTTATATTATTATTATATTTTACTAGTGAACCCGACATACGCTGTCCTGCCCGAATTTAAGCTCGACTCTTATTAGTCCGTATGTTTTATGGCATAAAAACATTACATGGCACTTCAGTCAAAATGGCTCTCTTAAATAGTACAAGGACCAAACAAGCAGGCAGTTTATCTAGGTGACTAGCGATGCTCATCGACATCTGCATCGTGAGGAGGCTCGCAGACGCCTTGCCGACCTTTAAATAGAGGTTAAAGCCACCAGGAACTCTCATAAACCGAACGACATGCGACAACAATTACTTGGCATTGCCGCCACTTCATGCTAATCTTCTGTGAGAAAGAGGTACTAGTAACCGAATGCACCGACCTAAGTCAGCTGCAGTCGAAATGGACTACAAGCGTGGCGCTACCTCAGTGCTTGTGGAAAAAAAGCATCTTTAAATTTGTGTAGTATTATGCTTATTTAATGTAAAATACAATTTTTTTATTATTAGTTTAACGATATTTAACACTTTAATCATATTAATGACATAATTTATTACATATGTATATATATATATATATATTTATTATTCTTATTTTTATTAATTACATGTAACCACGTGTGTATAAATCGTTTGGCATTGGTGTGCGTGACAATTTGTTTTAATAATTTAATGTTGATAATGCACATTTTATAAAAATGTTAGCATTGGCGAACCTCTATATAAGCTATCATTGTGCCAAATTTCATACTTCTCTATTCCCGCTATTTTCCTACAAAGGTACCGAAAGGTTTTGCTTCATGTATTAATATATAGAAGGTGTCACTATCTGTGACATAATGTTAAGTTACTTAACCATCCCATGGATGAAGCAAATGTCTGGATAAGCATAGAATACGTAGAGTCGTAGAAGTACAAAGATATTACTGGGCTGGGGGATAAAACGTTAAAGCGTCCACAAAGGCAATGGATTCCAATCAATTTTAATTTGATTGCCGAAGCTTTGGGCCGAATTTGTTTTTTTGCAGATTTAAAATTCCCTTTGAATAAAGAAGCACTTCGTTATTGATTCGCTCTTTATTCAGTATCCGTAATCGGTCTTGAGTTTATTTAAAATGAGACCATTAAAATTGACTCTTTTCGATTTGTAACTTGATTAGGACATTGATATTTTCATTTCCAATGTCCTTACAATTTTCTGTGCCTTCTTATTTTGCGATCTGGTCTAAAAGCAATTAACTGATGATTTATTGACGACTGGGATTTTTTATTGGTTTATTATTCATTTGTTTTACATCAAATCGTAGGAAATGTCAATTACACTAAAAGATGGAACACTGTACTCTATTTTAACATCGTTAGAAAAAAAAGTGAAAACCACATCTTAGTAGAAAAGTAAAAAGAAGGTAATAAAATTTAATTGGAAAGAATAAATAAAAAAATTAAATTAAAAATAAAAATGAAAACACCGAATAAACAAGAAATAAAAATTACTCAAGAACTCAAATTAACCATTAGAAAATACATTAATTATTTCTACAGCATACTTTGATATACGTTCCAATCCTTCATCTTCTAATTAGTCATTATCTTCAGTGATGCAGGTCTTTCTGGTACGCTTTGACGGAGAGGTAAACCAGCTGCTTCCATACCACTCGGTCTTCGACACGTTTCAGGGCAGTTGGAATGTTTAGTACCACGATGTTAATTTGGTCAGACCAGCCTGTAGGTGAGCCACCTCGTGGTTTTTTACCCTCAACCTTTCCTACCACAACCGGCTTAGATAAATTGTTTAGTTTTCTCCGGGTGATATGCCCAAAATAGTTTAGGACTCGTTGATAGCAAATAGTAGATAATCTATAAGCACCTTCCCAGATCCCATTGACCGTTACAGCCCATTAGTGCATTGAGCGACTTCAGCTTAGAGAGATTTCAGCACTGAGCATTGAGAGATTTCAGCATTGAGCGATTTTTTTAGTAAATTATGATAGTTTATACTAAAGTTTATATTCTAAGTCTATCTCATGGGGGTATCTTAAGTAAATAGATTTAGTTTCATAGCACACGTTATTAATGTATTTCTAAGTAATGCGCCAGTTATTTTAATTACAAAAATTAATTTCTCTCCTACATACACAGCGGTTCCTAATAAATTCAAATTTAATATGAACGCTGTTAGGTGTTTTTCAGGTAACAATTTATGCCCTACACATGGTGCGTCTGGGACGACCTAGATTTCCTTCCCGCTGCCTTGCTTTATAATGAACCTTATGGGAACCTAATATATAGATATACTTATATTAAAATAAATATTTAGAGGTAGCGCCACGCTTGCAGTCCTTTTGGCCTGCAGCCGAATTATCCCGGCGTGTCCAGGTACCAGTACCTCTTTGTCATATAAGTTTGGCGCGAAGTTGATGCGTTCACGTCAAGTGATGGTATTGTTGTCGCATGTCCTTCAGTTTGCGAGGGCTTCCGGTGCTGCAGGTGTCCATAGGCGTCGGAAGTTATTCTGGTGATGAACTGTCTGCTCGCTTGGAAAATATAATCTAAAAAAAAATAACCAGTTCACTTTATCTAGTCAATTGACTACCAGAGCTGAATTTAGGATAATATATGTAAATTCTAGATAATCGGAGCTAGACCGGCCTAATTACTCACTCAGATACTTGAACGCGTTTGCGGCCTTCCCTAGAACTATAATGGACGCAATTAACACCACAAAGGCCTTTATTAGATATATGCACGTATATACATACATATATTGCTATGTAATGATTATTATATATTTATTTAAAGTGTAAATTCAACATTTTTTTACATAACAAGAGCTGATAACAGTCCAAAACTGTTTATTTATATATACTTTTTATAAGTACCTACCTATAAACATCATATTTACAATTATTATTATTGTTTTGGTAATTATGCAGTTTGGTTGTTTTTCCCAAAAATGTTTGAGAGATTGGTTGCGTTTGATACGATGCGTTCAATCCGTACGATGTGAACATGTGGACGCCTACCTTTACAAGACAAAAACTTAAAATTGAAAATAGGATAAAATATTTCTAACATATATCATCATAGGCATAAAGAGGAGGTCGTGGCCTAATCAGTGGTCGGCATTTGAGTCGATCGCTAGGTAAAGTAGCTCTTACTGTGAATGGGTGATAGATGGCTGACCAATAATAACATTGGCTTATATTTGATATCCGACCGCCTCCGTGTTTCGGTAGGTACGTAAAACAGTGGGACCCGATTAATCTCACTAAGTGATATTAGTCGTGAGGTTGCAAAGATCGTGGGGGTACCGAGGATGACGTCATACCGCAATCGGTCATCTTAACTCGCCCCACAGTCACATCCTTAGCAATCTAAGCGGACCTAGTACTAGTCCGAGATAACGCCAGGAAGATGAAGAAGTATCATAGGCATATAATAGGAACGTATAGAAAAGCCAAAGATCAACAAATACGGAATTTCGACAGGCGCGAGATGTACAAACTTTAATGGCAGAAGAATTGGGGACAAAAAATCTAATCATAATATGACGCGGACGAAGTAACGGGCAACAGCTAGTAGCGTATGATAGGCGTTTCATACAGTTGTTTTAGTAACTCTTTAGTCGTATTAATTCAATTATTTTATCAGTAATCCCCCTTATATGTACATTACAGTATGATGGTTTAATAAGACGTTAGCACGCGCTATCGCGTGACTACACTGCCCTTGAATACGATTTTGTGGTTCATATATTTAAATTAGGGACAGTACACATTTATCAGATTGGGTGATGTCAAAGCATAATTGTGACAACCGCACGTTATATTAGTTGTCAAATTTTATTTTTCGGCGAATAGACCAATATAGTATGTCGTTATACTCAAAAGTGGCCAAGCGCTTGTTAAGACACGCTTGTATAGAAGGGTTCCGTATCTGATACGCTATAAATGTATTTGTTGAATAACTCCAAAAGTTTTTGTCCGATTTCGTTCAAAATAATTTCCCTAATGAGTTTTTAGCATGTTCTACCAACATGGAAAACTTCAAGTCTCTGCGTCTAATAGTTTGGAAATGCTAGGAGTGACCACCTTACAGACAGACGGACGGACAGACAGAGCGATATTATAAGGGTTCCTTGTTGTACTACGGAACCCTAAAAGGTTTGTGGGCGAATGTCGACCAGGCGGCGATCTCTAGTCTTGATAATTCTGTGTCTGAAATATTGTATATTATTTATGATATAAATGTTGCACTGAGATTTGTCATACATAAGAATGTCTAGACCGTCTAGACTGATATTTATGCGTCCGCTAATGCCTTTACGTCCAAGAACATAAATGGCAACAATAAATCTGCTCTCACTTAATATACATCCACGTTAACTCGGATCTGTGTAAATATTACGATCTATGTTTAATTGTTCAAATTCATATTTGTGTACTAAATTGTAAGCGGTGTGTTCAGTTCACTTCACAATCTTTCGACAACAGAACAATCTCGCGAGATAGATTACAATGTAACGGTTTTTATAATTCAACGGTGTACTTTTATATGTAGGAGGATGTAATTTAGTAATGCACCATCTATTAGGAACATTAGAGACGTTCAAAGTCAAAGTCAGAGTCAAAGTCAAAGTCAAAGTCAAAGTCAAAGTCAAAGTCAAAGTCAAAGTCAAAGTCAAACGCGCGAATGAAGGCTTAAAACTATAAAAAACTTACCCATAAAAGTCTTTACTTCAAATATGAAATGAGAAATAGCATAAAAATGAAATAAATTATTATTTAATGTACATATATTAAACTTTTGGACATTGAAAGACATAGATTTCTATTTGAGACAAACTCTTTAGCGTCTAATCTACCAAACAAGAAATCTCGATATATTTACAATGATGTAGTTCACAGTTGTTAGACGTTCGCTAATAACGGGTTTTCTGATAGGGCCAATTTAAGAATGCCTTACAGCTCTCGCAAATTTAATTTTACGGAGTCGCGGAAAAAAGTTAGTAAAATATAAAACTGCGAAACATAAAATAATATAAACGTGACAGAAATATTAGCCATATTTAAAAGTTTTTTTACTAATCTATCCTTTTAAATGAATCTCGAGATGATTTGTAGTGTCAATTGAATCCGTTAGGTGGCGCAACGTACGGGTTCAAGGATTTTTGTTTTTAAAATTTACTACAATTCTTATAAGGCAACTTCTGTGTTTGTTACTAAACAGGTATTGTGAATTAATTTGGCTACGGAGCCATCTATGCAAAATGGCTTCCGCTTAGCTAATTTATTTCTTAAAGAGTTTAGCGTAATTATAGACCGCTCAGTGAGTGAGTGAGTGAACGGTACGTTATGTCAAAAGTTACTGGAAGTGGCACTGTAATGTATCATTACGGTAGCGGTACGCGAGTGGATCCGAGACAAGAGACCAAGACAGGAGACAGGAGACCGCGACACTTACTGGTTCTATGGCAATGTGTGAACGACGAAACGGTTCCGATTCGACGCTGAAACAAGCTTTTTCTGCAAAAGGCGGTCGCTTCAAGAATTTGTGTTAAGAGGTGTTGTCAGAGTTGCATTGTGATCGGAGGCAGTGTCGCCAAGCAGCCAAGACAGGGCTGTTAGGAAGAAAGGTTGTTTAAACAAAGTCGTCTTAAAAATGTCATACATTTTTAAGACGACACATTAGTAAACGTAATCTTATATACTTTAGTTTCGAACTAAAATTTGACAAAGATCATTGTTAAGGCTTTGAAACCGCAAAGATGTATGTGAATTTCTAAGTCGTTAGCAAGTAGCGTTGTCTAAGGAAGCTCGTTTGAGCCAGATAGGCTTAAGTTGGAGCAAAGGATCACACGCTTTAACGAGATCCTCCGAGACGTGTCTAATTGGGAATAAAAGTAGCGCGGGTCATTCGGTGCGCGCGCGCTTGGCCGGGGGCTCGCCCTCGCCGTTCCAGTACGTGTACTCCGGCAGCCACTTCATCAGTTGAGCGTCAAAGAACTCCTCTAATTTCTTTGCGTCCTTGTAGATCTGCGACTCCACCTGCAACCAAATTGAAATCTGCATGAAAAACTAAATTCAAAAATCAACATAGTAAAATTTATCACATATTGGTCAATTAATGTTATTTATCAACTGACTTTGAAGGAGGTTCTCAATTCGATTGTTTTTTTTTATGTTTACCTCAGAACTTTCAATTGGGTAAACCAATTTTATGATTCTTTCTTATTTGAAAGCTGGTGGTTCTTATGTGGTCCTATTTGAATTTGGTCCAGTTCTCGCAGTTTGAAGTCGAGCTTTTTAAAGAAAGAATAATGATGATATTTTATATCTAAAGTTGTTCGTTAGTCTCGATAAAGCTCGGAAACCGTTGGACTGTTTTAAATTCTGTTTATTTTGTTACATTCCCCCTTCTTTTGAGGAAGGATTAAAAGAAAAGAAAGAAACAAAAAGTCAAAATCGGATATTATAAAATACTAATCAAGTGTCAAAAGAATATAGTATTTACCTCAGATTAAGTACCTATGTTAATCTGACGTAAGTCGGTAGAGTACAATTTTTATTATGTCCTGTGTCGTTGAATACACAGAATTTACTGCCCATATTATTAATTAAATACCTTTACTTATTTCTCTTTCACTCTGATCATAAAATATTTCCTTGCTAAGCAAGATTTACAAGAAACAAATTCAGTCCCGTACTTTCGCTTGATAACATATATTTAGTTCGTAATTATATGCCTCAGATGTACGTTTTGATATTCTAAACCAACACAATAATATAAGTGATAAGTCACATTAGCCTTATTTTCCACTCCTAGTACAGTACTGTATAATTCGTGCTAAAACAAGTTAGTGTTAAATAAAAAATCTTTAAATATACTTAAGTGGCGTACACTTTACTGTCTATAACAATGAAAATAATTTAATTTAATATATATTATTAAATATTAAATTCATTAAATGAAACTACACGGTAGGCACAATCATTAAAATACATCCTAAAAACTTAAAAAATTACTTGATATATGACCAATAAGGGACATTTCCTAAAATATAATGAAAAAATATACTTACTAGGGATAAATAATGTCTATTGTTATTATTATTATAATTAAAAAAATATATAAAACCATTTTTTTAAATAAATTTCTAACAAGGATATTTAGCGACATCTAGTTTGGTAGACATAATTTATTACGACACTTGTTTTAGTTTGTCTAATTTTCAACAGATGGCAGGAGTACGGTAACGTACGCAGTTCGATTTGTTATAACTAGAGGGCAGTAAAAATTATACAATAACATGCAATAAAACGAATAGTATTCTTGTTTAATTTAGAAAAATTACAATAAGATATTATTCAATATAGTTTCCAAATCAGGGGGATCACAGATGCGTTGCCGGCCTTTGAGAAATTAGTATGCTCTTTTCTTGAAGGTCCCTAAGTCGTATCCGATCGGAAAAACAGACGCTGGTTATTGATTCCACAGATGAATTATGCGAGGTATGGAGGCGAAAGAAAATCGCACGGTTGTGGATTTTAGGACATCAAGGTGGTGAGGGTGAAATTTCAGATACTGGCGAGATGTCCTGTGGTGGAATACAGCTGCCGATATTAATCCGAAAAACCCTACTTTGCATGTGCTGGCAAAACCTTACGAATTAGATGAAAGTAATGTAGTAAGTAATTCTATATCTTAAAAAGTGAAGGATCGAATATGTCTGTCTCCTAAATAGAATCCACAATATCAATTTTAATCTTTTACATATTACAAAAAAAATAATGAACTATTTACGAAGCTATTTGAACAAGTACAGTATTAATCCTTATTCAAATAAGTACGCTAGATACGTTGTACATTTTATGCAGATCAAAATTGCCGTTTACAGCAAATCAATAAAATTAATATCTTAGAAGACATGACAGATTTAAAATGCTGGGCAGAGCGGCCGGCCCACGATGAGATAAGCGAACAATAGATGGCGCTATATTTTTAATATGCAATACTAAGAGTAACCCAACGTCTGAGCAGGACAACCGTTTGTTTGTTTATGTTTTTTGTACGCTTTATTGGACACCACAAAAGAAATTAACACATAATAACATACAGCAAGAAAAAAGTATAAAAGGCGGTGTTATCGCTGAAGAGCAATTTCTTCCACACATCCTTTAGGACAAGGAAATATACGAAGTGGTGCGTAAGAATACATGAAATAATATAAAAATATAATAAGAAGAAACATTAAACAGAGTATTAAAGCAATACATACACATATAACCCGGTCGCAACCAGAGCAACTTAACTTAGCGATCGACTCAAATGCCGACCACTGATTAGGCCACGACCTCCTCACGATCATGATGATATTTTTGTATATTTTCTATAATGGGAGCAGTGTCTTTCCATACATACAATAACAAACAGGATCTAAATGGGCACCTTATTTGGCTTGGCGCCAACTTTAACTCATCAGTAGGTGCCAAGCACATCCAATACCAATTATTTGTTACTTTTTAAATCCTTGATGTTTTTCGAAAGCGGTGTTATTTTTTATTACAACGTTACTTCTGTCCTCATCACTATGTGATGTCTCTAAGTCCAATCGGTTAAAAAACGCCGGCGTTAGCAAACGGTTCCATAGAGACGTTGTGCAAGGCAAGAAATTCTTACCAAATATTAAAAAATTGGGTAGATTTATTTATCTATCTTTTATCTATCGTCTATATTTTAAGATTAACTATATATTGATATAACCTCTTTTATGCTAATCAAATTTGTTCTAAAATAATGCATTAATTGTGAAGGTCTTTTTATAAACATAATACTAATCCTTATCCAAAAACTATTTTTAAACCTCTAAGTGATAAGTGTGGCTCGCGCGGACGAAGTCGTGGGTTACAGCTAGTATATATAAAAGCGAAAGGTCACCTAACACGGAATCATGACAACTGCGGGCCGAACAAACGTGAAATTCGGCAGGGAGATAGTTTTTAGTTAGTAGGAGTGTGGTGTGTAGGTACTAAGAACGGATTTTGAACGATCTACAAACTTTGAATTTGGCTGAGAGTTAGTTAGCAGACGTAGCTGAATGATATATTTCAGCTGTATTCCACCACAGGACATCTCGCAAGAATCTGAAATTTCACCCTCACCACCTTGATGTCCTAAAATCCACAATACCTTTGCGGGGAAGTTATGGATGAAACTGATCCAGGAAACAGGAAGGTGGATCAAGAAGGAGAGGGCCTTTGCCCAGAAGTGGAAGGTGGGCCAATATTGCGACTTCCTGGATGCTCTCCAATGGCCGCCGAGGACCCGGCAGGCCGAGGAAGAGGTGGCGCGACGATTTGGATACCTTTGCGGGGAAGTTATGGATGAAATTGGTCCAGGAAAGAGGAAGGTGGATCAAGAAGGAGATGGCCTTTGCCCAACAGTGGGACACGACAGACTAATAAAAAAAATACGGTACAAAATCTATCTTGTACAGTACAATGAAAACGTAATTTTTGAAGCAACTATTTATTTCTTTCTTCTTTCTATAGATTTCAAATCGCACGTCAATAGCGCTAAGTGTTGCCAGACCCTAATTTATTCTTGCAATGGTGAGAGGAACTAGTCTAGATTAATGTTGGAGATGGCTAGTCGGTAACGACGCTGTCCATCTATTACGCTTCCAAACCTTTCCCACCATCAATAAGACATTGTGAAATCACGATGTATCAATATCTACAAAACCGTCCATGAGACAATGATTTAAATTTCGTAAGATGAATTCTTCAATAGGGTTTGCATAATAAAAACAGTGATGAAATCTCTCAAGTCAGTTATTTGTATTAACAACATTGAATCATGAGAATACATGATTACGTAACAAAAGCTTAGCATGCATTTAACATGTCCTCATCAACCAGAATCTTCTTCTCCTTCTTCCTAGCGTTATCCCGGTTAAATTCCAGGGTTCGCTTAGATTGTAGAGGATGTGGCTGTGGGGCGTGTTAAGATAACCGATTGCCATCTGACGTCATCCTCGGAACCCCACGATTTCTATAACCTCACGACTAATATCACAAAGTGACTCAAGCCAAGATGTTTATAAGGGGAGATGTAGAAATTGGACATGTTTTAATTAACAATATGATTGCTTATTTAGTGAGGGTAGTTGTGCCTTGTGTTGAAATAAAAATGGCCAAGAGCGTGTCAATACACGCTTATATAGAGGGGTTCCGTATCTGATACGCTATAAACGTATTTGTTAAATAACTTCAAAAGTGTAGTCCGATTTTGTTCGGAATAATTTTCCTTATGAGTTTTTAGCATGTTTTATCAACATGGAAAACTTCAAGTGTGTACGTCTAATAGTTTGGTAGTGCTAGAGAGTGGACCGCCTTACGGGCAGACAGACGGACAAAGCGAAATTAAAAGGGTTCCTTGTTGGTAAGGGTGGTTTCCTTACGGAATCCTAAAAATATGAATGAAAAATCATTTCAAAACATAACAATGTAACGCAAAGACAACTAAAGTAAAGACAACTTGTATTAATCTCGTTATAAACACTCATATCTGTACTCCTTACGTTCTATTGAACACACATTTAGAATTTTCGAGGAGCGATAAATCACTGTCTATTCGCGGTACTAAATTATGCGTTAAATGGGAAATTTCTGAAGCACGCGTCGAATCTGATTTAGGTTCATATTTTATCTCGATACTCAAACTTTGATAGCTGAATAATAATTAGCGAAGTTTATAACATACGAGTAACCAAATTATAACGTCTTATGGTGTGTTATTTTAATTTTAATATTAAATATATGTATATAAATATATACCGGACTATATGACACACGGACGTCTGTTCCTAATGTAGACAACTTAATGCTTGTGTTATAGGTAACAGATGCCTGTTATACACAAATATTTTTTTTTTTTAGAAATATATAATTACATACATATGGATAATACACCCAGACTCGAGGCTAACATCATCAGTAAAAAGTAAAAAAAACAATGTTAAAAATGACTTACATCATCAGTAACAATTACAAACGTAATGTTAAAAATGACTAACATCATCAGTAAAAAGTAAAAAAAACAATGTTAAAAATGACTTACATCATCAGTAACAATTACAAACGTAATGGTAAAAATGACTAACATCATCAGGAAGAAATACAAAAACAATGATAAAAATGACTAACATCATCAGTAAGACTTACAAAAACAATGGTCTAAAAGACTAACAAAGTCAGTAAGAAGTACAAAGGAATGATTAAGATAACTTACATCATCAGTAAGCTTGAGCTCGTGCAGCGTGGCGGTCTTCATGCTGTCTCCTGCGCGGAACTCCGCGATGTCCGGGAATCTGTTCTCGAGCTCGGCCAGCTCAGAGTACATCTCCAGCGGCGAGTGGTAACGGGTGTTCATTATATTGTCTAAAACCCTACAGGTTCGAAAAAGCATTGGGGGCTTTAGGAGTTTCGCTGGTATATACAATGTAGGGGCTGTTGTGTTGTCATATATGTATGTGGGATATATAAATGTTTACAAAAATGTAAACCCTTTTCAACTGGCTTAAAAAAAGGATTCTCTATTTGACTGTATTTTTCTTTTATGTTTGTTACCTCAGAACTTTCGACTGGGTGAACCGATTTTGATTATTCTCTTTTATTTGAAAGCCGGTGTCTCCAGTTTGGTCCCATGTCATGTTGTAGCAGTTTACAATGTGCTCAAATTTAAAAGAATATAAAATGTAACCAATTGAATTGAGAATTGGAACGACGATTGTGAAAGACTAACTACCTTTTGAGGAGGTCGTGGCCTAATCAGTGGTCGGCATTTGAGTCGATCACTAAGTTAAGTTGCTCTGGCTGCAACCGCCGTGTGCGGAAATCTTCGTACCAAGGACAAAACCAGTTTTGGACCGGTATCAGTGTTAGGGACACGATGACGTTTGTTTTATGGAAGACTTACTTTCGTCCCACGACTTTGTTTGCGTTCATTTTGATTTTTTTTATTTATAAAAGTGGCCAAGAGCATCTAAACACACACTTACCTTAAAGGGTTCCGTATCGGATAAGCGATAAAAGTATTTGTTAAATAACTTCTAAGGACGTCCCATAACGTTCAAAAAAAATTCCTAGCGTGTTTTAACATATTCTATCAACAAGAAAGAAATAAACTCTGTACGTCTAATAGTTTAGCAATCCTAGGAGGGGACCACCTTACGGGCGGACAGACGGACGAACGGAAACAGCGAAACTATAAGGGTTCCTTGTAGTATTGCGGAACCCTAAAAATGTACCGAGTTTCTTTACAGTACCCTTGTTACTTTGTAATAATTGGCTACGTAGTAAGCCGTGAAAGTGCAACAGACACTTATGATATCAGTCATAATGCGAATTTGCGGAATTTATTTATTATGCGAATATTATTTGCGGAAATATTTATATTGCGAATATTATATGCGGAACATATTACGCTTAAGTAAATAATTATTAATAATGGCTTTTACTCATATGTTCTAATGCCGGAGCCAGATACAGCTTCATTTGAAAGATCATGTAGTGTGTCCGGGAACTTTGTGTAGCCGTGCAAAGTTTTTTAGAACTTTGTAGCCTTCAAGGACAAAAATGTACAAACACTTTGAGCTACGTCTGGCTCCGGCATAATGATAAATACAGATAATAAATAAAATACCTGAAATTTAAGTTCTTTTTTTGTTTGTCTTAGTATATAATATACTATAACGTCCTTAGATTACGTCATTATACGGAGTCTACATTGCGCGCTCAAGCATGGGATGAAGATGGCAATACCTGTAACCGCTCATTTCCGAGATGAATGATTATCGTAATCTTATTTAGGACATTAAATGTAGCCTTATCACAAAGTTAGATACACCCTGTATATCATCACGCTAAAAATTTTTCACCTAATTTTACGCGACGAAGTAGCGGGTAACAACTAAACTATCATAAAACTAGTAAGTATGCCTCGTTGGCTTATGCTTAATATACAAATATATATGTTTGACAATGCTAATGTAGGTTCATATATATTCAAACAAAACTATGAAATCGATGCGTTTGTATTTGACGTGTCTTTGCGTGTTATGAATTTTAACCTTAAATTATCTTTTTTGTTTGCTACGGCTGAGTTTAGAAGGTAAACGCACGAAACTAGGAAATAACAAATTATTTTATTATACAAAACTAGCTGCGCCCACGACTTTGTCCGCATAAAACTAGTTAAAAAAATAGGTTCAATTTTAGCATGCCTATATAGCCTACAAGTGGGCTATATAACACTGAAATAATTTTTGAAATCGGACCAGTAGCTCCCGAATTTAGCGCATTCAAGCAAACAAACTCACTCTTCAGCTTTGTATGTTAGTATAGATAAAGGGTTTTTTTTAATGTTACAAGGGGCAAACTAACAGGCAGTAGGCACGTGTGACGACAAACGCCCATGGACATCTGTACAACCAGAAGGCCAGCAGATGTGTTGCCAGCCTTTAATTACGAGATTAGTCCACCGGCCCAATTCGGCTACAAGCTCCTTATTCCTTATTGTATTCTTCATGCTCTACATAGAGAAGATAGACCTCTCAGTTTTACTTAGCAAACACTAATAACCCTTACATTGCTATTCTATAGCGAGTAGGCGCCTAAAGTTATATTTTCCAAATTATGAACATCAAAGAGAAATTATTCCCTTAACTTATCTGAGGATGGCTTATCCTGACGTAGGCAATGTTTATAGTATAACACATTTTTATTTTATTTTTAAATACCGCTAAGTTTGAATACTTCTTCAAAGAAAACTAAATTATTATCATATAAAATTGTCAAGAGGTCATAGCCTAAACAGTGGTCGGCATTTGAGTCGATCGCTAAGTTACGTAGCTCTGGCTGCGACCGGGTGATAGATGGGTGAACCATTCTAGCACTGGTTCATATGTGATACCTGATTAACGTGGATTCCGAAACACGGAGGAGCCGTGTTTCGGAAGCCACATTGAACAGTGGGACCCGACTAATGCCACTTTGTGATATTAGTCGTAAGGTTGTAGAGACCGTGGGCGTTCTGAGGATGACGTCAGATGGCAATCGGTCATCGTAACTTGCCCCACAGCCACATCCTCTGCAATCTATGCCGACCCTGGTTCTTGACCGGTATAAAGCTAGGAAGAAGATGAAATTGTCAAGAAAGTACTCGGTAAAAAGTAATCATTAAAATCAATTCCAAACGGAAATACTGTCCATATACTATTTCTTTAATTCGGTTAAAACAGAATTCTAAATGATATAGATTTGTAACCTTTTAACAGGTATAAATTATACATAAAACAGGTCCAATTAAATGCATTTTTGGGAGCTTTGTCAATAAATTATTATCAAAAACTCAATGTCATAAAAAACGAAGACTCTCACGATGTTATGTACTTTTGACTAATGACTTAGGTACAGAAATACAAATCAAATTCCTAAGTATAACAATTATTCACTAATTTTGACTAGCCCGTTAACGCAATTGGCAATACAATTATTCACTAATTTTGACTAGCCCGTTAACGCAAGTGGCAATAACCATTAAAAAAAAAATTGTATAACAACTGTTATAAACCAATTTTTTTCCTAAACTTTTTTCAAAACAAGCTTTTAATTAAAACTTAGTAGGAGGGGAAAAGGGGAATATTAGACATACCAAAAAAGTTTTTAAAATAATAATAATATCAATACATTTGTCCGTCTTGAGGACAGTCCTGCATAATATTACGTCATAAGCAAGGTATGCAGTAAGGGCGTGCTCGTAGTACTAACAAGTAACCGTCAAATAATGCGTAATAACTTAAACATTGTACGTATATTTTTAGTTGTTATACGGTAATAAGTTTGTTCGAGTCACAAATACACACACACCGGTAGAATTAGCGGAACATAAATAAAAGGGAGAATTTAAAATAGTTTTACTTGTAAACAAAAAATAATTAAACATGAAACAATAATTAAATTTCCATATTCCAATTAGAGGTAGCGCCATGCTTGTAGCCGAATTGGGAAGGCGCTTCCGGGTACCAGTACCTCTTTCTCACATAAGATCGGCGTGAATGCTGTCACGTCAAGTGATGGTATTGCTGTCGCATTTCGTTCGGTTTGTGAGACTTCCCGGTGACCTGATCTCGTCATTGAAGGCCGGTAACACATCTGCTAGCCTTATGTTCGTGCAGATGTCCATGGGCGTCGGTAGACACTTGGGTGCCTGCTGCCTGCTCGTTTGCCCCTTATAACATAAAAAAAGAAAATTAATATTAATTTGCATCACCATACAAATTTATATACACTTTTATATACACCATATAAAAGTCTAATTAAAGGTAAAAATAAACTAAACAAAATGCATTTTTCTTAGAGCACTCACAGCATGAGCAGACGGACGGAAAAATTAATCAGAGCAAAGTGGGGGGAGGGGGCACTTCATATTAAACATTCATTTAATTAATTGTAAACCGTCACAAAATCTGAAATTTTCAACTGTTTCTGTGCCATTATGAAATTTAAGAAAAATGAATATTGTTTATATTAAACAAAATGCGTTTTCTTTTTATTGTAGTATTGTAGTGTTGGCAATAGATTTCAAAACGTGTTAAGTTAATCGTTATTTCATGTTTAATTATTATATAAAAATAAAACTACCTGTTTTACCCCTTTTTATGTTCCGCTAATTCTGCCTGTGTGTATATATTGTATTTATGAGGTAGTCCCCAGACAATTGACCGATTATTCATAGTATTGAAGCCTATAAAACTATCGTGACGTTTTACATGTACAAGCACATTACTAATAGCCGCTACACACGTTTCGATAAATCGTTATTATTAAACTGCACAGTTTTTTTTGCGCAGCGTTTAAACTGCACTGTTTCTTCGCACTGATTAAACTGCACAGTTTTTTTCACCCATTACACTGCACAATTTTTACGAACCATTAATATGCAGTTTTTTTGCACCGATTAAACTGCACAGTTTTTTCGAACTGATTAATATGCAGTTTTTACGCACCGATTAAACTGCACAGTTTTTTTCGAACCGATTAATATGCAGTTTTTTGCACCGAATAAACTGCACAGTTTTTTCGAACCGATTAATATGCAGTTTTTTTGCACCGATTAAACTGCACATTTTTTTCGAACCGATTAATATGCAGTTTTTTTGCACCGATTAAACTGCACTGTTTCTTCACACCAATCAAACTGTACAGTTTTTTGCACCCTTTAAACTGTACAGTTTTTTTTAACCTTTTAAACTGCACAGTTTTCCGCACCGAGTAAACGGCACAGTTTGTTGGCAACGATTTAACCGTGCAGTTTTTTCCCAATGATTTAGCAAAACGTGTGTAACATTTGTAATACTGGACTCTGTCAAGTTTTTCCTGTACATCAGATACATGATCCGAGACTAAAGGTTTAACTATAATCAATTGTTAACAAAACTCAGTGATGCAAAAAGCAACAAGTGTCTATCAAAGTATCGAATACTAGCTCTGCTCCGCGATATCGTACGCGTGGTGCAATCTGATCACTTAGAGGTTTAAAAAATAGGTTTTCTATTTAAAGGATTAATATCATGTATAGCAAAATACCTTCACAAATACAGCATTATTTTAAAACAAATTTGATTAGCAAAAAAAAGTTACAGTGAGCCAACCTTAAAAGATAGACATATGCTCTCGCGGATTTTAATTTAGAACTTTTTAAGACGAACAATTTTGTCATACTATTAATTTTGCGTAACTTTAACCATTTACGCAGAGCGCGCAGCGGAAGCTCTCAAAAGGACAAAATACCCGCGATTTTGAAACATTCTTCATTGGCGCTCCGCTCCTATTGGTTTAGCGTGATGATGTACAGTCCTCCTTGATAAATGGGCTCTCTAACGCTGAAAGAATTTTCCAAGTCAGACCGGTAGTTCCAGCACGTTCAAGTAAACAAACAAATAAATTATTCAGCTTTTTCACTGTCATTGTATACTCCACGGGCTGAAGGCCCGTTCTATTATTATTTTATTATATTCTTCAGCTTTATATATTAAATAATCAAAGTATCAAACACTAGCCGTGCCTGCGGCTTAGTTCGCGTAAAATTAGGCAAAAAAAGATTCAATTCTAGCATGATGACATACAGACAAACAAACAAACTCTTCAGCTTTATATATTAGTATAGAGTATAGATATATTCAAGCATCAAATATAACTACCTCAGTAGCTTGGCCTATACCAAAAAAATCTCGTAAAAACAGTAATTTGGCAAATAGACGCTCATATCTCACCTTGACGTCTTCCAAACGTGTACTCACATTTGTGTTTTTAGAGATGACCTTCACAGGATTACCAAAATATTATTTATGGGTACAACGAACCTGATAACCGTAATAGAGTTCTATACAGGGTGTATCTGACAACGTAACGCAAACTTTGTGATAAGGCTACATTTAATGCCCTAAATAAGGTTACGATTCCTTTTTTGTTCGATGGCACGTTTTTAAATTTCGAACGTAGATTAAACACCATTTGGCGCGAAAGGGTTGATTAAATATTTTTTTACTTTTTTCATATTTGTTTTGATATCTTATGCTCTTATATCTTAAACTAATATATAAAGCTGAAAAGTCTGTATGTTTGCTTGCTTGAACGCGCTAATATCAGGAATTAGTGGTCCGATTTGAAAAACGATTTCAGTGTTCGATAACCCACTTATCGAGGAAGGATAAAGGCTTATAAATCATCATACAAAAAATTTTACATTTTAATAAATTGGTTATATTTGTATTCGTTAAGGTTCTTGACAATTAGAGAAAAAAAAACCATGTTTAATTTTTTTAACACAGAAAATTTTTCTTAAGACTTATCATTGCCGAAATTTTGATGAGATTTATTTTACCTTTTCCTCGAACATTTGTTGCATTTAAACAATATCTAATATCTGAACATATATTTTTTTTAGTTTCAGTTTACTACCATTTTATCGAGGAAAAGAAAATGAATAAAATAGCATGAATCACCCAAATTTTTTATGAAAAAAATGTTGATATCTTTTTTCGGAACTCTTAATTACTATTCTACTATTCAATAGCTACAAAGTACAGTGAAATTTAATTGACAATTTTAAACTACTGTTATAAAGATAGATAGGATTTTTTTTATTCTATTCTACATTATCTCTGATCTTCTTTTCGGGTCAGCAACAAATTGAAGAATCCCGGCCTAAAACTCGGCCACTCGGATAGCGTTTTGCAAAGCCCGCAACAGATCATCACGCGTACAGGTGTAAGGGCAGGAGGGACACGACTCAAGATGGTCCATACGCTGGGGAGCCTAACCGTACAAACACTGCAAGTTAGCGTCGTCCAAGAATCAGATGTCCATGGGCGACGGTAGGCACTTCGGTGCCTACTGCTTGCTCGTCTGCCCCCTTGTAACATAAAAAAAAAAGAAACTGACAACGTATAGAATAATAAAATAAGATTTTTTCTTATTGTTATCATATGTAATTTATACTACTATACTTAATACACAAAGCTGAAATGTTTGTTTGCTTGAACGCACTAATCTCAGGAACTACTGGTCCGATTTGAAAAATTCTTTCAGTGTAAAATATCCCATTCATCGAAGAAGGTTTTAGGCTATACATATATCAACACGCTAAAATTGAATCTACTATTTTAACTAATTTTACGCGGACAAAGTCATGGGCACAGTATCATATATATAGAGCCCTGGAAATTTTATTAAGTATATTCACACAATTGGCACTTCTGGAAATGTCGCTTTAATGCTGCGTTATGATATATGGGATTCTTTTCTTTAGTTGTTTCTCTAATGAGGTATCGTCACAAACGAGGTATTGAGTTTATCACACACAAACGCGTTTGAAGCGATCGATAGACACTTTTTTTATGTTATTAAACTATTTATTACTTTGTCGTTTCAAGTAAAAAGATATGGCGAATAAGGAAAAATATTCACAAATTCTAATTTTTGTTAATAATCCTACGTATATGACTCAACGCAATGAAATAAAATTGTTGATATTGTCGTGATCTTAACTATGTATAAATAAAAATGGCCTAGAGCGTGTCAAGATACGCTTATATAAAAGAGTTCCGTGTCTAATACGTGATAAAGGTATTATTTGTTAAATAACTTCACATGCCAGTTGTCCAACTTCATTCAAAATAATTTTCTTAGCAAGGCCCTACACCTAGAGACTTTGAAACCCTAGACGGCGGAGACATGGACGAAAGGACAGAGCCAAGCAGGGGAGGGAACACTGGCAGTGAAGGTGAGTGTTAGTGATCACTATAAAAAGCGCGCTCCTAAACCTACACCTGGATCACCTTCCTCTGCAACGCGATGGACCCGGCACCCGCTCGGTGAAATGCTAAGAAATTCGTTTCTATTAGTATCATACTAGTACCAACATACCCTAAAAATATGAACAAAATATCCTTCTGGGGCCAATTCAGATAGCTTATCGTTTTTCACCCTTTATGAGGATTTTTTTTAAGGTTTTTATATTACATATGTATATTTGTAAAGGCTTTTCTTCGCGAACTGGAGCTGCCTACATGAATTTTGAAAAAAATAATTCGATTTTAATTTTTTTTTAATATTTTTTTAAAATTGATTCTTTAATCCGCAATTTCAATTTTACTTTGCGTAACGCTTGGCTCTATCTAAGCATTTACTGGTAATTGTCATAACTGTGTTTTTAATTATACCTACTCACTCAAAACAAAATTTAAATTCATTCACTATTACCTACCACTAATATTTTGCTGAAACCTGCACATAAATTCCCTTGCAGTAACTTATTTGACTAATTAAGCCTTTTACGCGTAAACGTCAACCCATTTAACCTTTGTACACACAACAAATAAACACTTAGCGTTCAAAACTGTACCTTACTTGAACGGTATAGGATTCATATTCCATTGCAGTAAAATTTTGAGCCAACACCAAAATTTTTCAGTGTTTGTAATCGTAAAAAGTATCCTGTAAGATAAATAAACGTAAGAAAAAATGTCCTCTACGATAAATAAACGTAGATAATGTCTTTTTTTATTGTACCTTACAGATATTTCATAACAGTTTATATTGTATAAAATTAATTTTTAAAAGACTAGTCACCGATACCAAATACCCATTTATTGGATAGAAACTTTTTTTCTTTTTTTCTTAATCAATTTTTACCACAACCTAAATGCCCGTGCCATTTTATAAGTATTATATCATGTTACAATCTATCTTTTTTTTCACTCTTCCTTTCTCATTACCATTAGGTATGCTACTCATAACAAAGGTCTACATACGAGTTCCACTCACCGAACTGTAAACGCTTGCTAAGGTAATGGCTGATAGTGTCAAGCGGGGTCCCACATTTGACGATAGGTTCTTCGCTGAGAAACCCGAGTGACTCGATCGCCTGCGCGCCGTAGGTTCCGATGCGCTCCACGAGACGTGTCTTTAGGTTTTCGTAAAAGATGGACGGGTCCATTAGACCCAGAAGCTCACAAGCGAATTGGCGCTGTCAAAAAAGTATTTTTGTTCCATTTTAATCTCTATTATTGTATAACATCCATTGGTTTTTCTATAAACGACCATGTAAATAAAAATGAATTTCCAAAAGATGTGTAATCGCATCACTTCTGACCGACTGCTCAAAATTGGATAACTCATTTTTTGTTGTGTTCATTATTTTTAGGACAAAGCTTGTACACTCAAAAATGTCTGTCTGTCTGTTTGCTACGGGTAATTTTAAAAAATATTAGGAAAGAAACGGGAACGAGACTAACATTATAAGATAATAGAATGTAGTAACTAGTAAGTAACCCCACGTTTGCACAAAAACGTCTGCCCGGTCCGCTAGTGTAATATATATGGTTAATAAAAGGTTTTATGTATATATGCCTACATATTATGTATTTATGACTTTTTGTTGGTAAAAAAATAAATAATAATGATTAAATGTATAATGAATTCTAACTGCTAAACAATTGACTGCTGCGTTACGAAATAATACAGTATAGTTTCAACTAAAGACAAAAGATAAAGTATTGAGATGCAAATATTTATGTCATCATTTTTCCAAATGGGTTTTTGAAAATTTTGGATTCACGGTGCAATGCTCCACACTTTTGTTATTCCGTATTCATTACTTTTGATTTTAATTTTGTATCGCGTCTTGGTTACTTTGAACGCACAATAGTAGGAGGTATGGATAATTTGTTTTTTATATGTATGATCTCTTTAAGATGTACAATTCCGTAATACATTATTTTGTTCTATGTTGAAACCTTTGCATTGAATGTATTAAAGAAAAAAAAAAACTAAAAAATGTCACTATTTTTATTCATTTTTTTCGTTTTTTATACAAGTTTCTATAACTCTTTCAACAAGTATGCTTCTATTTTTTGCAATTATTAAAGTCTTCTTCTCATCCTCTGTTGAAAGATTGCTACCTCCAAATTTCTGTATACCACAGAAAAGACCCTTGTTAAAACAAACTATCAGATTAGCACCAATGCCACCACACATTTCTTCTTCATATGCTGAGGGGTCAGCTAGCACTACACATCTGAAAACATGTTATTAAAATAAACATTTTGCTCTAAATTGATCAGTCATAATGGAAATTAATTCTCTTTAAACTAGAAAATAGAATCAGGTACCAGTCCAGTCAGTGAGTCCCAGGAAGTTGTATTACATCAAGATAACCTTAAGGTTATTGTAGTGACAAAGCCATTTGTCTTTTTTAGGATAACTATTTTATACTAAAATGCAGTAGAACAGTGTAATAGAAATAATTAAAGAACTGTAATCAAAGAAAGTATACAAATGAAGTAACAAGCATTGCTTGAAGAGCAGCTACCCTTAAGAGGTGTTGGGTAGGATAAATATGTTGTAGGGATAACGGTCGTTGGGGGCAGACAATGCTGGAGTGGCAACTCTTCCCTCTGCTGGCCTTCTGGTCGTGCAGATGTCCATGGGCGTCGGTAGGCACTTCAGTGCCTGCTGCCTGCTCGTTTGCCCCCTTGTAACATAAAAAAAAAAAAGAGTGTGTCGGTAGTCACTCGAGTGAACCGCCTGCCCATTTGCCTCTTGTTATATAAAAGAAATAGGACATTTTTATAAACAGTTGAAAATTTTTAGTACAAAACAAACCCGAATTGTGAGAATATTTAAATTATAATGTAAATATAATGGGCCAGAAGTAACGTTTTAGGTCGTGTACATTACGACCCAAAAGTGTTATATAATTTATGATATGATGGGGTCGAAAATTTCTGTATTAAAGCCTCGGACATGCGTTGGAATAATTTATTTGTATTTTAAAGCGCTAGATTAGTGCGTTTTAGGGTATTAAATATAAGATAATGTAGATGTACTTTCGCCGTAGCAAGATTAAATAAAAAAATAATACTTAAATTAAACTTCTTGTCTAATTTTAAAAGCATATCAAGAATATTTTTTGAAAAAAAAAATATTTATTTACATAATTGAATGTGTACTACAATGTAAATACATCATACTTAATACTATAAACGCGAAAGTATGTACACGTGGATGTCTGGATGTATGGTTTGACGCTCCGTCACGGAAAAACTATTGAATGGTTTTTAATAAAACTGTACAATAATATAGTTTATACATCAAAATAACATATATCTTTATAAATAATTATAATAATGTCCAAAATACAGCGACAAATTTCAAGTAAGTAGATTAAAAATCCTACCATCTGCGAGCTATTCTGGCGTGCGCTGCAAATACCGGTAGAGTTACACGTATGTATACAGTGTATGACAGAAATGTTCTTTTTAAATAGATCTACAAAAAAGCTCACAACAGCATATGTATTATCCATATGTATGTATTTATATATTTCTAAAAAAAATATATTTGTGTATAACAGGCGGCTGTTACCTATAAAACAGGCATTAATTTGTCTACCTTAGAAACAGACGTACGTGTGTCGTATAGTCCTGTATATATTTGTATATATCCTGTATATATAGATAGATAGATATATAACTATCATAAAAGTGTTTTGAGTGATGTAATAGACTTCTTATCCCGTATTACCTACAAAAGTGAAAGTTTGTGTATTTATCACCTAATTACATAAAGTCGGTTAATTGTTAAATATAGCTCATTATCTAAATTACATATCGCTCATTCAATGACAAAGCTACAAACGTTTTAATACGTAACGTACGTAATTGTCTTTAATCATATTTATAATTGTTCGCAATAAACTTTTTATTGAAAACAATAATAAAAAAATAATACAATCTCATAAAGATTCAAACCTACTAAGAGAAGAAAGCAATAACAGGGAAAAATAGCATAAAAAAAGTATAAGATTCCTGTAAAATTACAAAAAAAGGTTCTGTGATTTTGTAGCATCTTATTTAAGCTAATACAGTTGATAAAAGGACAATAACACCCAAAATCTTCTTCTTCTTCCTAGCTGTATCCTGGTTAAATACCACGGTCAACTTAAACTGTAGAGGGTGTGGCTGGGGGACGAGTTTAGATGACCGATTGCCGTCTGACATCATCCCCGGAACCCCACAATCTCACACTAATATCACGCAGTGATATTAAGCAGTACCTGTGTTACGTGCATTCCGAAACACGGAGGAAGTGGAATACTTGCAAATCCAGTATTAGAGTGGTTCACCCATCTATCACCCGGTCGCTTTAAGAACTGTAGTTAACTCTAGTTAAATTTAAACTACATGTTAAAAACCCGGGAAGTCTCACAAACCGAACGAAACGCGACAACAACACCATCACTAGACGTGACAGCATTGCCGCCACTTCAGGGCTAAACAAACATACACGTTGTGTTTATAAATTTACACCGGGAGCGGAAACTCTATTCACGGCGATCGCGAAAAATCGTCAAAAATGGTGTGAATTTTACTCCAAGCGTCTCATTCCTTTAAGGCCTGTCTTACTTTAAGTTACTAATGCGCCAACAGGCCAGAAATACATATATTCTATTCTATATATATTCAACATACTACATACTTAACAACACTGCATACTCAGAGTGTTTGTACATTTTTGACCTTGAAGTTTACAAAGTTCTACAAAATTTTGTGAAGTTACACAAAGTTCCCAGGCACACCAATGATCATTCAAATGAAGCTATGTCCAGACATAGATGCAGCTTAAGTTGGACCCAGGTCCAGCATAAGGATAAATTTCGTGTAAATTTTAAACTCAGAAAGCAATTAAACCATATTTATCAGTTGGTGGAGTGGAAAAAGTGTTGGGTTTCAAAAGGCAACGCTTTCGGATCGAATCAATTATACGTGAGAACCCTTTATTACCCTTGTTCTCTTTTAGATGATCTGTATATCTATACTACATATATATATAAAAATGAATCGCAAAATGTGTTGGTAAGCGCATAACTCTTGGCCAATTTTAGCAATTCTTTTTTTAAATGTTCGTTGAAGTCCAAAGATAGTTTTTACGGCGAGAAAAATCGAATAATTAAACAGGAAAACCCTAAAGGCAGACCTTTTCTTTTTCCATACAAACGTTTTGTAACTAAAATATATAGTCAATTTGAACTTTATTGCTATTCAATAAAGTTCATATTAAATTACAAGCACTCACTGTTGTCTAAGCAATGTGGGGCCGTTTCTCTTCTGTCGTATTACCATCTGGTGTACATCATCTTTGTATCATAACGTAACTCTTTAGACTAAGGAAGAAACATTTCACTCTGCATATTCCTTTTGGTTAAGAAGCCGTTAACCGAGGGACTCCTGCATGCAAGAGGGCTTAATGGCTGCCATGCACCTAGGAGGTTTATGTGTGCGCGTAATATGGCTGGCGTATAAAATATTTTAGATTATTAAAAATTATAATTCAAACTTTTAGAAATCTAAAATATTTATATATCCGAGATATAATCTGCAAAATTGTTAGATTTGTATATTGTTATCTATGCATATTGCATATATAAATCACGATTCCTTATTATGGTCATTTATTATGGCGTGATATTAAAAAAAGACACTGGTACTTGATACATCATGTTTATATGTCACAGACATGTTATATCTATCGATTTGTATTGCTATACTTTTTGTTACATACTCATAGAGCCGTATTCTGCTTCTTTTATAGTATCCTATGTAAATGATTATTTGGATCTTAGCGTACGTTATCTCAGATACATCGCTGTACAGAGATGACATCACGGCGGTCTGGTTGGATCATCTCGCGAGCTAATGAAATCTAACGGTATTACATCTGACACACTTAATCTCTTGGTAGTCACGTTTTATATCCAAAATTCTGAAGCATCCATTCGATATGGTAAAAACAGGTACGTGTTGATAAAAAGCGACAAAATGCAAGAGGTCTATGAATTTCGATGTTTCAACTGTTAATATCGTTCAATGACTATTTAAAAATATGTTTTTATTTTATTTTATTTATTATTAAGGACTACCAACAAAGGATACACACATTACATATAAATTCACAATTACACAAAAAAGACCTGTTTATACAAATACAGACGGCAGACACACTTTTATAGTAAAATATACACATGTGTGTGTAAATCGTTTGGCACTGGTGTGTGTGAGGTTTTAGCCATCTGCTTGCCTCCCGGTCGTGCAGATGTCCATGGGCGTCAGTAGGCACTTAGCTGCCTGCTGTCTGCTCGTTTCCCTCTTGTGACATAAAAAAAAATAGTGACGTAAAATTAAGTCACTTCACAAGTCTATAATTGGCATCAATAGTGGTGGTGTTGCAGCGTCTGTAGTAACTGCAGCTACGAAGCGATATTTGACTGGGTCGTTGCGTCACAAAGAATGCATCACTTAGCTGCTGCGTATTCTCGGGCGTTATGTTTCAACAAGAGATTCAGACTCAGAAACGAACCTTACGCCACAATCTCCCGAGTAATCCAGCGCTCGCTCAGCGCGGCTCCGTGCTATTAAAAGGATTAAGCTCACCAAACCTCGTCTGGAGCGTCGTTTGTGAATCACTAAGAGATTGTAGGGATTACGGTCCAACTTCCAGTGAGGCAGATATCCACTTCCCATTCGAAATTATCTTGCATTTGACATCGATACTTTTAATAAAGAAATATCGTTGTACGTGAAGTTAGTCTTTTATTCGAATGCTTGCCACGCAGGTGTCTTTTTAGTTCATTTAAGGGTTACGGACGTCTTAGAGAAAGTGCTCTAGATGATTGGTAGTTTATAATATGTCGCTGGTTCCAACTTAAGCTTTCTACTTTGTAAGCTGAATTTATTTTTCCCAGGTAACGTCGTCCTACAAATACTAGAATCTTTTAATGAGTTCCTGACCTACTTACTTATTTGCAAAGGTGGCTTTAATTTTTTAAATCTGGAATTTGGAATATGTAATTAATTTCTTTATTTAGTATACTTGTCATATATCTCTCTCTCTGCTAAGCTCAAAGTGTTTGTACATTTTGACCTTTAAGTCTACAAATTTTTACAAAATTTTGTGAAGTTACACAAGGTCCCGGCCACACAACATGATTATTGAAATGATCATCAAATAAAACTGTGTCTGGCTACGGCATTATTTTAATTCTGTCTTTTAAATCCTTCCTAAATGACTCAGCCACAGGCAACTCGAGGTCTGCTAATTTATATATATTTTGTTTTTTATTTATAGCACTGAAATATTTTACTAGGATATTTTAATTTTTTTTACATATTTTTTTTTATATGGCATGTAGAGGATATACATTTGATATTATAAGAAACCTCGTTTTTAATTTGCATATGTATATCTTTACTAATATATAAAACTGAAGAGTTTATTTGTTATCTTAAACGCGCTAATCTCAGGAACTACTGTTCCGATTTGAAAAATTCTTTCAGTTTTATATAGCCCATTTATCGAGATAGGCATATATTTACGGGTACGAAGTCGATGGCATAGCTAGTATATAATATTATGTATTTTTTTCACATATATAGAGAGGATATATCTTAAATAAATATGTTCTCATTTTGAGTTAGCCTAATAATTACATACATTTAACAATAACCGGTACAACCTTTGGACTTCTAAGAAAACCCACACTCGTGTTTCGAAGGCAACTAATGCATCTGTGATTCTTTTGATAAGACTCCCACGAATAACTGGACAGTTATCCGTGGGCGTAATCAGTTGAGCCTTTGTCCATCTACCCTGTGGCATATAAAAAAAAAACGTTATTTCTTGAAAGACAGCCCATAGGTCACTTAATTATAGTAACAAATAAAAATGCTGTCGCCATTATGTGTCCAGTAGAAAGGCGCATAAAAATATCCACTATTCCTTAATCATCATCACCAGCATCATCACGATCAGCCCTTAATCGCCAACTGCTGGGCATAGGCCTCCCTTCTTTTATGCCACTCTCCCCTATCTCTTGCCAGTCACATCCAGTTACCTTCTGTCACCCTCTTTATGTCGTCCATCTGTCTTGCCATTAGAGGACCTGGATTTCTCCAGCCCACTCCGTTATTGTCCTAGACCACCTGCCATCACCAGGTCTAGCCATATATCCTGCCCAATTCCATTTGAGTTCGGCTACCCTGTTTCCGATGTCCATGACTTTAGTTTATTTCTTAATAGATTTCCTTTATAATATTTGTAAATCAAAGTCAGTTTCGTGAATATGAAGCCGGAGACGGATACGGAGATCCAGATATGGTCCCTACTTCAGGATACTTCTAATAAATGACGTTTGTACTAAACCATTATGCCGGCGACAGACATAGCTTCATTTGAATGATCATTTCAATGATCCGGTGTGGCCGGGGACTTTGTAGTCTTCAAGGACAAAACTGAGCTACGTTTGATGCCGGCGTTAGACTAACGTGCTATGTAAAATTATTATTTTATAACTGATACAGGCAATATCGCGGCTTGTGGTGAAGACATAAAGGAGTTTGGTTAATTGTCTAATAAGAGACTCGTCAAAATTCGAGCAAGACAACGTATGCCGGGTCCCCTAGTAAAGGTTAATAATATATCATGCATTTAAGTGTTCTCCCCACACAGTCGTAGAGTGCCCGGGGTCTCAACTAAGACGTTGTGTCTCTCCCGATCAATATGGCCACCTGAGCAATGCTTTTAAGTGATTGGTGGAAAGCATTGTTATAAGTGGCCCTATTAAGTATAAAGGCAAGTGCATACATTTACATGTAAGGGCTGACTATAAGTTCTCATCAAATAGTGTAGTAAACAAGACAGTCGTAATGACTATGTACGTAATAGTCTATTAGAACTTTCCTATCTCAATTTTACCCTATTCTTTGATATTTAATACTAATGAAACAAAATAAATTAGTATTACAATTTAGTAGTAAATCTCCTAATAAAATTTTACTTCTTCCTTCGTAAATCTACTTGCTCTTTTTTCTTTTTTTATTTAAGTACATAATACTGTCATATACAGTACATGTTATTCTTAAACTAAATGCTAATAAAACTAATACATTGACCAGTAAAGTTTCCACAGATAAACACAACACATAAAAAAGAGCAGATTTAGTTTGAAAAATTGTAAAACAGTACATAAGAATAAATACACATACTATAATAGAAAAATAACGAGCATTCTAATATTACTTTTTTATATTTAGCATAGGAACTGTAAATGGGTCATTATGAGAAAAAATAATATTATATTGTTTGTACACTCTTAAAAATAAACGTGTAGTGTAATTGGACCTTAAATAGGGTAAATTAAATAAAAATGGCCAAAAGCCTGTTAAGACACGCTTATATAGAAGGGTTCCGTATCTGATACGTTATAAACTTATTTGTTAATTAATAACGTCAAAAGTTGTTGTCCGATTTCGTTCAGAATAATTTTCCTAGTGAATTTTTAGCATGTTCTATCAACAAGGAAAATTTCATGTTTCTACGTCTAATAGTTCGGAAATGCAAGGAGGAGGACCACCTTACGGGCAGATAGACGGACGGACGGTTGGACGGACGGACGGACAGAGCAAAATTACGTGTACGTTAATTTGGACATCTGAACGTTAAGCAACTTACAAGGTATGGTGAGTAAATGCTGTTACTGAGTAGTACTCTATTCACATATTTAAAATCCAAATTTGAAATTATTGTGAGTGAAGGATAGGCGTATTATTATAATAAACTTTATCTATTTCCTCTTTATTATAGCGTTGATAATACGTGTGTTGTGTATTTCTCCTCTGTGTCTTTGTAAAGCTAGTTGGTGTTCCCGTTTCTTTAAGTTTGTCGAGGCCGCATACTTGGCTCATCGTAAAACGCCAGCGAGGTTCTACCTTTTGTGGAAAGTTCTTATCTTTGTAATATTACCGGTGCTTTTGCACTACACACTTAGCTAAAAGGGAACTTTTAAGTTTCATTTGTGTGAATTAAACTTTATGTTTATACTGTTTTCTTTAATGCCGGAGCCAGACAGCTTCATTTGAATGATCATTTCAATGATCATGTAGTGTGGCCGGGGACTTTGTGTAACTGCGCAAAGTTTTGTAGAACTTTGTAGTTATTAAGGACAAAAATGTGCAAACACTTTTCTTTTTTAATTATTTTAATTAAAAAAAGAAAATGCTATTTTTTTCATTATGTGAAGTCACTCCAAGGGGGAGGAGGTGTTGGAAATGTAACAATCTTTGACAAGAGGGTTTAAAATAAAAAATATCGTAAGATCCTTATGATAATTCAAGTTCAATCTATTATTGCTATCTCGTTTGATGATTGAGGTTGATAATTCTAGATTCTAGAGAGCTTTACAATTTTTCTATACATCTATTCCTCTAGGATTACTTCACCTACAGCTAGAGCGTTCTTTATAGATCTGAATTGGCGATGTGCCAACGCGTTGCGGTCATATGCGAACGAGATCCTATGACACGGAGAAAGCGACACATTATCAGACTGTTATGTCTCCTCTCGACTGTTTCTCATAAGTACAAAATGTATATTAAATGTGGTGGCGCTAAGGTCAAGACTGGGTAAAACTCTACATTCTCCCTTCTTGGTCATAATAAGAAGTAAGTAATACTTCATAGCCCAATCATACCTGTGGGTCGCGGCCTCAGCTTTGAGTAATGTAATAGAGAAAATTACCTTTAATTGAGAAAATGCCGTTCTGGCCTTATCTACCAATTAAACATAACCCATAGTTCAAACTTTTACGTTTGCTCATTTTATTAATTAGGCCTTAACGACTTAGCTACTCAACCGACCATCATAAATTTTTGCATACACGTTTAAAAGAATACGAAAAAGTAAAAGAGCATCTTTACTTCACAATAAATACTTTTAGAGCACATAAATTTCAAGCGCACAGCAGAGACATAAGCTTCTAGCGCTACACATAAAACAAAAACAATATGACAGGCCTCTAGGTATTGTGGTAGATTGCAAGACCGTTCCCATATCTCCGCCGCGTAATAGTAAGGAGGAACTACCGTGGGGTTTTAGTCGGTTGGAGTCCGACATAACCCACCGTCGGCCCTTGCTGCGGATGGGTAACCGTGCCGGGTTTCCCCAAGTAAAAAAAAGGCCTCTAGGTTAAGGAATATCTTTGAAAACACCAATAAGCAGTTCCGGGTGAAATAATGACCAATATAAAAACTGCAGTTATAGTCTCGTAAATAAATAAAATCACCGAGAAAGTTAACAAATTGTCTAAGAATAGGAACGTTGTTCCCGAAATATTTTTGGTAACTCTCAAAAAACTTGTAACTCGATTTGGTTGGGCTGTAAATAATTAAATTTTGGAACTCGCTGCCCTGCAGTAAAAAAGAAATGAACTTGGTTATTTCATTAGAATCTACAGTGGGTAATAGTGATAGAAGTGTATGAGGAACTAGCTGTTTCCTGCGAATTTCTCTGCGTAATATTAAACTTATGACAGCCCTTAAGTCCCTTAATCTGGTCCTATCGAGAAATCCGTTCTTAACTCATGTCTGCTACTAATAAACTACCTCCGTGACTAATTTCATCTTTGTACGTAATGAGTTTTTGAAGATTTCGTGACCTGTGACTTATTTTTTTTTATTTTTTTATTGGAGATAGGCAAGCGCTTGACCGCAGTCACACTTGTTAAAGTGTAGATGCGGTCTACGGTGGAACGCGCTTGCCTAGAATGAACCTATTCACTCTTGCCTTAAAGATACCCATACAGATTCCTGTGACCAAGTGTGATCAAGCTTACCTCATTACACTTATTTTTTATTTCTGTTAAAATTACATTAGAAACGCAAAGCTAAGGTTTGGCCTCCGACAATTGAAAAACTTAATCTATAATAATATATAAAGCTGAAGAGTTTGTCTGTTTGAACGCGCTAATCTTCGGAACGTGGTCCGATTTGAAAAATTCTTTCAACGTTAGACAGCCCATTTATCGAGGAAGACTATAGGCTATATGTCAGTACGCTAAGACTAATAGGAGCGGAGCACCAATGAAGAACGTTTCAAAATCGGCGGTTCCTTCCCCCTTTTGAGAGCTTCCGCTGCGTGCGCTGCGTAAACGGTTAAAGTTTTGCAAAAATCATATAAGACGGAATTGTTCCCCTTTAAAAGATCTACATAAAAGTCCGCAACTGCATATGTCTATCTTTTAAGGTTGGCTCAGTATAACCTTTTTTATGCATATCAAATTTGTTCTAAAATAACGCATTATTTGTGAGTGTCTTATTATAAACATAATATTAATTCTTATCCAAAAACTATTTTTAAACCTCTAAGTGATAAGATTGGCACACGCGGACGAAGTCGTGGGGCACAACTAGTCATGTAGAAAGATGAAAAATTTTCTACATAAATTTTAATAGTATTCATTTAAAAGCGTTGTAGATATTGTTTAGGCCACGACCGCCTCACGTAAAAAATAGACTTTTTAATCTATATGTATGTATAGATACAGAGCCAATAAGTTTTAGCTATATTTTTTTTTTATATAACAAGGGGCAAATGAGCAGGCGGTACTCTTAACCCAGATAAACCTGAAACTAAAATTTTCTGAAAATTTTGAAAAAAGTTACATTATTTAGTTTATTAGATCTTATGCAACATAAAAAATGACCTTCCTGTTTTATATATATAATAGATTTACGTATGGAATAACTAGGTAATTTAGAAATGCTTTTTTTTGACCTATATATATATATATAAGTAGAGATATAGATCTGCCCTCATCACGTATGGAGCATATGTATTATAAAGTCCTTTGATACTTAATAGTAGCAGGGTAGTATAAATCTCAAATGAAGGCCTTATAAATTCTACTAAAAAGCTAATTTATGGAAAGCACTAAAAGCTTTCTTGTCTTAAGAAGCGTTATTTAATATTTAAAAATCCTTATACCAAGGTGCCTTATTTCAATATAAAAAGTAAGTAATTAAAATTATCACTGCCGCGCGTTCCGATCTTGTGTAATAAAGTATTTTAAGAGGAACATTTCTTAATCTCAAAGTCTTCGAAGTGTCGATGGCGTGTCGAATGCTCTGCCCAAAAAAAAACACAATTCCAATTACTGGCACGAGATGGTATTCGATAAAAGCTGCTCAATTACTACAGTTTGTGATGCTGGAGCGGCGATATTATTTTTTTAGAGTCCCTTAGAGGTTTATAAGGAACCTTTAAAAGTACATTTCTTTACGAATACGAGAAGCAATGTTGTGAAATTTGTTTTTATAATAAATGTACTTTCTTTCTCACAAATAACTTAAGAATTTGATAAAATTTGAATCCAGGGGGTGGATCTTTCTTTTATTTGGGCTGTACCGTTGGCGCAGTAGGCAGTGAGCCTGTGGATTCGATTCCCACCTCAAGTCTGGGTGTATTATCCATATCTATGTATTTATATATTTCTAAAAAAAATTATATTTGTGTATAACACGCAGCTGTTACCTATAACACAGGCATTAAGTTGTCTACCTTAGGAACAAACGTCCGTGTGTCATATAGTCCTGTATATATCGGGTTGCAGCATTACACCGATTTTCCCTCGTATTCATTCGCGGATTAAAGCAAAGTAGTTTAGTTTCTCATACATATAGTGATTCTATTGAGTTGAATTACATTACAAAACGAAAACAAAATGTATCAAGGGATTTGAAATTTAGTAAGTGACCACAAGTGTGTCGAGACACGCTAATATAGAAGGGTTCCATAACTGTTATGCAATAAAGATATTTGTTAAATAACTTCTAAAGTTGTTGTCAAATCTGATCCAGTTCTGTAGACTTACAAAGAACCCTTATAATTTTTCTCTGTTTGTCCGTCCGTCTGTCTGTCCGCCCTCAAGGTGGTTCCCCCTAAGAGTCCAAAGTATTACATGTAGAGATTTGAAATTTTACATGTTGATAGTGCATGGTAAAAACTAACTAGGAAAATTATTTTAACCGAAATCGGACAACAACTTTTGGAGTTATTTAACAAATACCTTTATCGCATATTGAATACGGAACCTTTCTATTTAACGAGTCTTGACACGTTCTCGGTCGCTTTTTTTTTACTGCTAACAAACCGTAAACATGTGTGTATTGATGACACATCTTTGGGGGTTTTTTGTACGGTACTGGTAAATTTTCCTGTTTATTTGGAAAGATAAGTGAGACATTTGTTTGCAATAGCTTTGTTACTTGGTTTTTACTTTATTCATCTCTTACAAATCTAATATGGAAAAGATGTATCATAAAAGTCAAAACTTTTATATATATACACTTTCTTACAAGTATTCATGAGCGTTATATGTATAATAACAGTTTTTTTTTCTAAATTATTATTTAATAATTTGGTAATAAAATTTACGACTTAAGAACCAAATTTACAAGGGTTTCTTGCGCCCAACGCTGAGAAGAGTCAACAACAAACTCAACTTTAAATTAAAAATGTTCTAAGTTTAGCATTAAGATATTGTGTAAACGTTGGCTTCCTATTAAATAAATAAATAAGTAAATATATAGGTAATTTATATTTTATACAAATATTAGCATTCGCACTCCTCCGTCCGTTTTCTTTATTTAATAAAAATCCTACAAAATGTAAATAATAAAGGCAGTATGACTTCATTTAGACAAATTAAAATTCCTTCAGAATACAAAACTAGAAATTCTATAAATATATAGTAATAGAATAACGGTTAGCAGTAAATAGAAAAATAAATAAAAATAAGTTTATTAGTGCATTACAAGATACAGACATTATAATTTTCGATACGAACCGCATTAGTTAAGAACAGTGAAGCAGTAACTTACACCTACATTTAGCACGACAACTGTGTAATGACAATAGGGTAGTTTCCACTAAAAGAAATCGAACAAATCTTTGTTCTGAATTGTTGACAAAGGTTTAAATATTACATAATTCACGTTAAATTACTAAAATATGTCAAATTGTTTAATATTTTTTAATTATAAATCTATTAAATTAATGACATAAACCGCGTGACACTAAGCAGCAATCTGAGACCATGGCGTCAATTCTTTTCAAACAAATTGTCGTTGTAAACGTACGCTCCAATCACACTCAAGTACAGCTGTCTATTTAGCAAGACGTTACGTCATATAGGACGCCATGATAGACGGAGCGTTTTGGCGCTAAAATGAAATTGATTTATAAAAACGCAAAATTAACCAGGTGAAAGATTGTTTTTCGCCGAAATACATATCTATATTATAGGTTTAGTTGACTACAAGGCATAATATTAATTAGTTTCTAAAAAATAGTCAATTAGCCTATGAAACGTTGTATAGGATATTAAACACTAGCTGTGTCAGCAAAATTAGCAGCATTATCAAGAACAAAATTAGCAGCATTATAGAAGCAACATTAGCAGTACTACCTGAAGCAAAATTAGCAGCATTATCGGTGAATTAGTATCAGTATTGGAAACAAAATAAACAGCATTGTCAGAAAATACTTGCAGCATTATCACAAGCAAAAATTGCAGTGTTATCAGAAGCAACATTGACAGCATTAATAGAAGCAAAATTAACAGAAGTAAAGTCAGCACCATTATCGCTACTAAAATTAGTATCAGAAGCAAAATTAGCAGTATTATCAGAAGCAAAATTATCAGCATTATCAAGAGGAATATTTGCAGCATCATCAGAAGGCGACGTCAATTTAGCTTCTTAGGCTACTGAGAAATCACAAATCACAAACAAAGCCTGTTCAAGTCAAGACGGCTTGCTTATTAAATATGACAATTAAAGTTTTGTTTTTCGATTGACACAAAAAAATTGTGGTCGCTTTCGCCTATAACTTGTAACAAACAAGATTGGCAAATCATTAGGTGTAATCCGAGATTACTGTAATTATATGAGATGAAATCATTGTATTGTATGAAATTTTATCTCCCAATTCTGGTGTTGCGTGCCGGAATTGTTTATATTACGAATCAAGAACAATATTAAAATAATTTAACTAATTTTCGGATGTGTAACTGTACCTAATTTTTCAGTTAGAGGCTCATTCATTTCGGATATTTAGAAGATTTTTTTATATACATATAACAAGGGGTAAACAGGTAGACGGTTCACCTAAGTGACTACCGACGCCCTTAGACAACCGCGACAGCTCAGGGTTCGCAGATGCTTTGCCGGCCTTTGAGAAATGAGTATGCTCTTTTCTTGAAGGTCCCTAAGTCGTATCCGTTCGGAAATACCGAAGCTGATTATTCAGCGTTAAGGCAATTTCATCTGCGTCATATAACATGTGACAGACGGACATGCGTATGATCACAATGCAAGAAAAGAGCATACTCATTTCTTGAAGGCCAGCAACGCATCTGTATGTCTTCCCATACCACTAGCCAGTAAATTATATTTATAATAACAATTTAATAACTTACCTGGCGGTAAATGCGCGTGAATAAATATTTGCAGGCTTAAAACATCACCGGAGAAATGTACAAAAGAGCCAAGAATATAAAATACTTTAATAAAAAAATTCCTTCTGATAAAATTAAACGATCATTAAAACTTGCATTTCAGAAAATTGCGTCCGTTGTTGAGCAGATAAAATAAAACGGCCATGTTTTTTTTACTTACCATCCATAGAACGCTGAAAGCTTTTAAAAGCTAAAATATATAAAGGAATCGTTGCTTAATATTCGTTATGGATTCCGTTGCCAAAGGGTTCTCTTGTGCCCATTATCTACCGCGGCGTACCATTGAGATTTATTTCATAACAGCAGCTGTGACCTAAATGATTGTAGAAGTAAACTAATTTTTTTACCCTCTGTAAAACATCTAGGGTACTTTTATAATCGTTGTTTTGTATTAATCGTTATCGATAAGGGTACCAAAACAAGGAATATATAAAATCAAACATGCGAATATGATTCCGTAAAAGAGGATCGTAGAGAACAAAACGAATTGTTTAGATCATAACAGACAGTACACTCGTATTAGCGATAAAGTAAAGCGAGTCATAGCATGGGTGCAGTTTTCAATTTTGTAAGTTATTGCAATGCAATTAGGACATTTTTTTTTTTGTTAACACACTCATAAAGAAGAATGAGTATTGTCATCCTTTAATTCCTCTGTCTTCTTTTAAATTATTTAATACGCGAAGGTTTAATGAGACCTTTTGGTGTGGACGAAATTGAATTATTTTAGTTTTATTCAAGTTTATTTCTAGGTTATTCAGTTAGTTAGTTGGTTAGTGGACTGTATATGTGGTGAAAGGTCGCTGTTGAGGCGCGAAAGAAATAGTTCAATTTGTAGCTAGAAAACTTAGCCACGAATATCGACGAAAGAATGCAAAGTATGGAAAATGCTCCTCTAACCTGATTGCTGGTATTACGCCGCCGAAGAACTCCAGTCTCGAAGTAGGCTGTGACCTTCCGCACCGAATTACACGGGGTCCAGCTTCGAATACTACGAAGAGAACCCTTTTGTGCCGAAAATTGCACGGGCCGGCCGGCAGTTGCGAAACGAACGAATTGACGCCTGTTTTACAACTTCTTTTCTGTTTTTACCTTTTATTTATTTGGCCTGTTAGCCAGTTTTACACTAAATGTAAATAATATTTGACAAACGATTATTTCTTAAAAGGCATGGCAAAATTCGTTTGAAAGAAAACACAACATGCATTTTTCATAGCGGACCAGTACTTCCTAAGATTAGCGCGTTCAAAATAGGCGAACTCTTCAGTTTTATATATTAGTATATATTAGACACGGAATATTTTCGCTTCAGCTATTAGCATATAGGCTTTAAAAGGGTGCGTACTAAAATGTTATAATCAAATACGGATCATACTTTGTTGATTTATTAAAGAACAGGAATTTCCGAATGCGTCACTTCAATAATAATGCGATATGCTCTACAAAAGTCAATCATAAGGGACCAGTAAAATTTTGATACAATGGAAATGATTGTAGATATCAAGGTGCAACATACTCTAAACGTGAGATAATGGAAGATTAAAGGCAATTAAGAAATAAAATTGATTTTAGACACTCAGATATTCCTTCCTCTACAACGCGATGGACCCGGCACCCGCACGGTGAATCCATGGAATGCTAAGAAATTCGTCTCTCTCTTAAATAAATTATGTAACTTGTAAGAAATGAGGTTCAATGTGTGGAAGAATTACAGTAAGATAAGGACTTGAGCACTATCTAAACACACGGCTTAATGCACAAATTCATACTCAGTCTTGTTCACTGTTATATTATTTATGTCAGCTACTTTCTATTTAACGACGCCATCTTTCATCTACATTTTTCTTCTAACCTTAACTTCTACAACAATTCTTCCTAGAGACGGCTTCCAAATTAATAAAAAACTAGAAGATTGAATTCATCTCTCAAGCTTTTTTAATTCGTATTCATATTTTTTGGAGTTTACTCCTAAGAAACGCTATAAGGCCGTTACGTGTTCCGTGTTACGCTCCCCACTGAATAAACTCAAGTCGTGCGTCGGAGCTGACGTACACATTTTTTTTATTACTATCCTAAACTCTAAATATGATATGTTTTTATAATATCTGTTATGAGCGAAAATTCTGTTTCAGGTACGGCATTCTCAATAAGTTTGTTCAGCAATTACTTAAAACTCGACGACACCCTGCTAGGAATTATTTCAAACCTGAGCAAAATAATTGCGTCTTTCGCGTACGCATTTGCAAGAAACGATTTAGAAATTTATTTGGGTAAGTATGAAATGAAATCTGTACTATAGCACATAAATATTACACCCAAAACACACTTATTCTTATGCCGGAGCTAAACATAGCTTCATTTGAATGATCATGTAGTGCGGCCGGGGACTTTGTGCAGCTGCGCAAAGTTTTGTAGTACTTTGTAGTCTTCAAAGACAAAAATGTACAAACTCTTTGAGCTATGTGTCTGGCTCCGGCATTACGGAAGATTTTAACACAAGCGAAATTTTGTATTTCACTTAGGGGCTTATAGTTAAGAAATTTATTAATAAATATGCATGGCTCTTTTCTTAAAAGTCTCTGAGTCGTATCCGTTCGTAAATACCGAAGCTGGTAGCTGATTCCACAGGGGAATTGTGCGAGGTAAGGAGTGTCTAGAGAATCGCACAGTTGTAGACTTGTCTATGGGTAAAGTCTTGTGAGCTAATGAATTATTTCTTTAAAAAAATGTTAGATATTATTGAATATAGATAAATATATTATTGTATACGATTATTAGATATAATATGATATTTATAGATTTATTTTATAATAGGAAATGTATTATTGTATAAATTAATATTGAAGAACCGGATATACTTGGAAATGACGTCGAATGAATGGGAATGATTGTTATCTTTTGATACGTCAGTCATCCCTACCTTAAATTCCTTTCATTCGCGTCATTTTGAACTAGTCGTGTCAGTCTTGTGATAAACCTCAAAGTGGCAACAAGTGAAATAAAGATTTGTGATCAAACGGTTTTTGCTTGTTGAGAGATATTAACCTCAGCCCTCATCGTATAGTTAATAAAAACAATATAAAATTAGCAATATAACCTCTGATAAGTCTTACGTTACTTACAGTAAATTTTTTTTTTTTATTTGATTATAAATACTGTAAATGTAGTCTGTAAGTTTCTGAATAGTTTCTCTTTGTAGCAGTAACTTTCATTAGAATGTTTATCGTTTTGTTCAAATTCAATTCAAATAAGCCCAAACGTATTAAACTGTTTGCAATATTATATTATTGCTAAATAAATATATATTGTAAAATCTACCTTGTAGATGTTGGAAGCGTTAAATATTGTTACTGCGCATATGTAGATATAAAATTAGACTCTACAATGCTACTTTTTATGTATGTGTCTTTATTATAAAAAAAAAATCCTTTAATATCAAGATGTATAAACGCTTTGCCTAGGTTATCTACTGTATCAATACAGTGGAATCTCTATAACTCTAACCTTGCATATTCAAAATCCTCAGTAATTCAAAATAAATGCTGTTTTTTTTTTCAATAAACCCCCAGTTTTAGTATATATTTATACTGGTTCACTCAAAATTTGAGTGAACCAGTATGCAAAAATCTGACTTTATAAGTCGTAGTTAATAAAACATAATAATGTTTTGCCTATAATTCCCCAAACTTGAAACGTTTAAATCAAAAAAAGAATGTCAGGGGCTCTTTTGTTTATGCCTAGTACATGTGTAATGATTGAATCTATCCGTTGAACTTTCTAAGTCACACAACTAGTAGTTAGGTACTGAACAAGGCTAAATTTGTCAGTACTTGTTTCGCTGCTAAGTACCAACCTTTTTTTCTCAATACTTCGAAAAATATACTACTCTTGTACCTTCTTATATGGAAATTACAAACAAATACTTCATATCTTGAACTTCTTGTTAAGTCAAAGACGTGAATAAATCTTTTTGTATATGTTTTTTGTATCTTGACCTTGACGATTTGAGACATCAAGATGCTTATTCATCCAACATTAAGCATCTGCTCTCATGAGTATAATTTATGCTGTTATACAAGGTTACACAATATAAGGCAATGCTTATACATCCAATTGAGAATGGATTAAGTATAAGAAACTATTTTATTTCCAACAGTGCAATCAGCTGACATCAAAAGGATAAAGCTAACAGTTGACAACATTTATATAGAAAAACAAAAGGCAGAAAAGAATGAGAAATCGAAGAAACCTAACAAAGGCAAGGGCAAGGCCAAATTAAAAGTGGCTGTGAGTCAAAATCGTTCATCGGGATTATTATTCTTTAAAGTCGCCTTTCTTTTCTTTCTATTTCTGTAGATAGAACCTAAGACTTCCAAATTTCTTTTCATTCTTTCTCATTCGCACTTTTTTAAAATCTAATTTATTTAAGGGTCTTCAATCCATTAAAGATTATGCCAGACCCATATAAAAAAAAACATACTTCTTACGTAACATATAAATAACTTATCTATATTGTTTTACAAATGTGACAAACGAAATGCAATCAATTCGAACAAAGTTATAGCTCGCATATTAAATCTTCTTTACACATATATTCAAGCGAAAGGTCCCCTAACACGCGGGATAGACCACGATGAGATTTGGCAAGGAGGTAGTTTATAATCAGTAGATATCAGCTAAGATAAGATTTGTCGATAAGACCCGATTAAGGACTTTATTCTTTCGCAATTTTACTTATGCAAAGTCACGGGAAACAGCTAGTATTTTATGAAAACCTCGCTATCGCCATCGGGTGCCGTCTTCTTTGAGTTTAGTAGTGTTTAACGGTGAGATGGATAAAGCTTCTACGGATCTGATACAACCTTTTTAACTGGCACCAAGTAAACCCGATTCTCTCTCTTTTTATCATCAGACTACTTCTTCATCCTTCATTTAAAAGGAAACGCTAGTTCTACACACCGAATCATAACGCATGTCATCAGCCTACGGTGCTAATACATTTAGTCATAACATATCAACACGAAGTTTACAATGCTGGTGGCATTACATTTAATTATAGATCATGTGTATCGGTTTTATTGTTAGGCTTTGGTCGCACTATACACTGAAATAGAATGTATTTTTTTTAATTAAAACTTCTTTACGTATGCTTGACTTGGGAAGTAAGCTGGGGAATATGTGACGCGAACGGTGACATCGTAATTTCTTAATAAATTAATATTTTTTTCGATACATTAAATTTTATCAGTTAAAAGTGAATAAAATTTAAATTCATTTTAAAGTTCAATTATGCGTTTATATAAGAAGTTTTACTCGAGTCGTGTGGTGTAAGACACACTCGTTTTTTATTTTACCTTCTACTGCAAGAATCCTTTCTTGCTTACATCTTTAAGTTTTTTGGGACTCTAAAAATCGATAGGGATGAAAATAGGAAGAAGCCATTTTATCGTAAATTTAAGAAATCCACTTAATAATTAGATTTTAATTTATCTTTCACAGGATGGATAAAGTCATATAGTCGTTACACTGTTAATATATAACTAGAGATAGCTTGAGGGACGAAATTTAGCCACAAATCTTTAGATTTCCGTAATATATGCTTATTTGAAACTATTTAAAAAAATAATTTTTTTGCACAACGACATTGTAATATATAGATTTGCCAGATTTTTATTAATCCTACGAGAGAATATTGTCGTTAGATGACATCGTTTTTAATAAGAGAGATGGACCTAAACCTTTTAAGATGTGAGTATAAACCCAGCTTTACAAATACTGATCCGATATGCAACGAGTTAGTAGCGGTGATTTTATGGGCTAATGTTTATTTTCAGTGCGTTCACCAAGTGCACTCATGTTTATAACCATGCATATCTTCCCCGGGTTGTTCACCTCTCTTCCTCATGCCGTATTGAATGAAGGTCACGGCTTTCGCATTCCGCCGGGGTTTTTTTTAATCACTCATTATCCATATAAGAAAAGTGTATGCCCTTATTTCTCTTAAATATGGCCAGTGTTATATTTAGAGTTCACCATCTGAAGAAAAATCTTTATGCAATTAATCTTCGTATGTCATTTCCGCGGTCGTCGGCCGAATTAAATTATTATAATAAAGTCATGTTTAACTATCGTTCTATGGATATTCAGTTGCTCAATGTCAGTATTAATAGCTTGTAAAATAATTATAAGAATGTACTTAGAGAAAAAATAATGTATATTTCATTCGTCTGCCTTGCCTGTAACTTCTAGCGTAATTTGTCCATAACCTAACATAACCCGAATCTCATTATAAAAAACAATTGTCTAGTATATTATTTTATTAGTTTTTTGTATTAGTAACTTCTTCCTAGTGCGTCTTGTCAAAATCTGTATGTAATAAATGTTGTGGTAAGGACTCAAAACCATATTTGTAAAATGTTTTACTTATGCAGACTTTGTGATGGCTTTATGTTGTGAATCCTTAAATAAATAAAATAAAATTATATCTCTCTTTGCGTCGATTCCTCAATGCTGAGGGTCGTGAGTCCTGTCTGATAACTTTTTTCTTAAGATGTTACGCCAGCTCTTTCTGATTTCCGCCGTGTGCAGTGCATCAACCTTTATGTAAGATACATTAATAACGAATTTTGTGAGACCTAGCTAGTAGAACTGATGAACGTACTAGAGAAATTTATAAATTACAAAGTCAAAATTATTAAATTTTCGGCTTTTTAAAATGTAATATACCTAAATATTTCTCTAGATATGTTGGTGGCACACTAAATTCACCGGGATTCCTCGAGTCCCGGTTTGAGAAGTGGCGTCAACAAACTCAGTAGGGTATTATTTTTGCTGTAAAAATCTCACATTATGCCGGAGCCAGACAACTTCATTTAAATGATCATGTACTGTGGCCGGGGGCTTTGAGTAACTGCATAAAGTTTTGTAGTACTTTGTAGTCTTCAAGAACAAAAATGTACAAACACTGAGCTACGTCTGGCTCCGGCATTATAGATATATATGGAACAGTATGAATCATTATCAATAACACCACAAATGTGCCTTTTATGCACACGAATCATATATAATTCATGACATTCACGATGATTCGTGAAATACCTTAATATTGCTATCAAAATTAACATCAAACTAAATTTACACACATTTAAGATGTACGGTCAAAGTAAAAGGAATATTTTAAAAAATGGTTATAAAGTTTAAACTATAAATCCGCTGAGGATCTATTTAAAATGGAACAGTAACACATAATCACAGATAAATATACTATTTAATATTAAAGTTACGAGTCCCACTGAATATCTCAGCACAGGTTATCCAGGGATACAAATAATCAAGGTGTTTTCCATAATTGTTACAAATTCATATTGTACATAGAGAATTTTATAAATTAATACACGTTTGAATTTGAATTCGATGACGCGAGCGAAATTTGGTTTAATCCACTGATTATTTTTGTCTTAAAATAGTGCTTAAATATTTGCATATGATTAATATAATTAAAATTTTTAAAGTGCTTTGACTTAACACATGATTTAACAAAAAACGAGTTACATAATATACCTAGCGGACTATTTACTACATTCTGTAATCCTTTAATAATATTTCCGTTCCCGCTCCCCGTACTCCGATCACGTTCGCGTTCCCGTTCCATTAGATATAATTTAACACGGTGATTAAAAATTCTTAAATTTTCTAATTTACCACGCAATTTTCTTAATTTTTTCTTTCATAAGAACCTTCTCCTGACAATAATAGACATAACAAAAAAAGAATTAGCGAAATCGGTCCAGCCGTTCAAGCGTGATGCCGTGACCAAGAGTTCCCGTAGGACCAAGCCCTCCTTTAAAGGCCGGCAACGCATATGGGAGCCTTCTGTGGTCACTTAGGTGAACCGACTGCCCGTTTGCCGCTTGTAATACAAAAAAAAAGAAAAATAATAATGCATTTGTTTTTATTGCTTACAATGTGATAAGAGTTTTTAATTTTTTTGCGGTCTATTGAAAATACGCATTACTTTGTCTCAATTCTTTTATTTGTTATTTGTTTGTAGCACTTAACCAGTTTGAAACGAAAAAAATAAGACAACCGAATGGAATGCGATTTACACGCAAATAAAAGCAAAATTTTGGGGACCCGTATGTAAATTGGAAAGCCGTGATAGTGCGTTTGAGTCATCCACATTATCATTGTCGTAATAAAAAATAATTTAATGAAGCACAAACATAACATTATTTATGCTTATCGGCAGACTGTAACATTAACGACTATTTATCGATTACACAGTCGTAGAAAGTTAATAAACTCGTTACTGAAGTTACTGTGTAATTAGAGTGTCAATGGCTCAGCAGTGAGATGACCTACTTGAAACTTTTACCCGGTTCAGTTCACGACCCAAATGTCCAAATATCTCAACTGCATCTAGCATATGCTTTTCGCTTAGATTTCAGTAATATAGGAACACTAGTTATTACTGTTTAGAGATTTAAAGCCGATAAATGGGCTATCTAACACTGTAAAAAGTTTTCAATTCGCACCAGTAGTTCCTGGGATTAGTGCGTGCAAGCAAACAAACTCTTCATCTTCATATATTAGTATAGATTAGAACTAAGGATAACTCAATGGCAGAAGGGTGGACGACAATACCAAAGATTCAATACGTTTGTTCCCGGGCCCGCTAGCCGCAGGCACATGAGATTTTTCCATTAGTTCAATTAGTATATAAAAAGTTAATATTCGCAACAAAAAATAGTGATGAAATGCAATAAAACACGATGTTCGGGCAATCGCCAGAAAATAATAAATTCAAAAGATTCCTTTTTTTTTTTAAGGTTGCAAGCCTAAAAGGTAAAAAAGTGTCACTTGGTTGTCCGTCTGTCTATCGTGAGCCTTTTTATTCGGGAGTGCGTAGACCTACAGACTTAAAATTTAATACCAAAACCTGAGGTCTGCGGTCCCTTGAAGCTGTAAAAAATCAATTCTCAAAGTGTACACAATAAAAAGATATGGCTGTTTATGTCACGACTATCAAAATTAAATTAAAATGAAATTGTGGGTAGGCAACAATAATTCATGCAGAATTCACAAAAGCAAACTCATCAGTGTGATTTCATTGTTTTTTATTTACATAAAGAACAATTTGCACACTAAAATGTTTTATTACGCAAAATAGAAATTATACAATATTAGAATATTTATTTAAATTGAATTTCTTATATTTCATTGACCGTCCTTCAAACGCATCTTCTCTTTGGGTTGTTCAAAGAGAAGATGGCGGGAAATTTGCCGGGAACTTTTTTAATAGAAAGTCAATACGCGACGACCAATCAAATGTCACCCGGTGTTGCCAACAATAGAGATTTTCGTTCGCCATATAGAGCTGTCGACTGCGGTGATAAACCTAAAAAAAACGACGACCAGTCGTAATATAGAGACCCAAACAAATGGTACATTAAAATCCTATAATAGCCTGAGGGCCACTATAACAGCCCCGGGAAGGTGTTTTCGGCAGTTTACAATTCCGAACATATATTAATTTGTCAATAGAAGAACCGTAAAACATAAGTCAGTCCGGGCGATTGTGGTTAGTTTAAAACTGTGCATTATATGGAATGTACAAAATAAAATCTACTAGAAAAACATGATATTGGCAACTTGGAATTTTAATTATTTTAAGAAAAAAATTTGAGAGAGAGAGATTTGAAAAGGATTTCTTTCTTTCTTAATTATTTTCTTTTTAAGGGTATACATACAGGCTAGTCTTAAACAAGCCAGACTGTTTTGTCGTCGCCTTGAATGTTTAATATATGCGAAAAATATACTTTAGCCATCCAAAAAAAATTGCACGACCGATTTCGATAAAATTTATATGGGTTCACTTCTACTGAAGCTGAACTGAAAATTGAAAACAGTAAACTTAAAAAAGTTAATTTAAAGATTCAAAGGTTTTTGTTAATCAATTTAGAATTATCTTGTTTGACGAATGATCCATAATTTTGATTTTTTTGTAGAATTAGCATCGTAACTTTTTACCTAAAGACTTGTGAAATTCACAATAATAATAGAATCAATAAAAATCACAGGCCGTCAAGGCTTACAAGCTAAAAAAATAATAACTCTTTGAAGCACATTAATCTTACTGTTATCTATGCTGATTGAAAAAGCTGAAGAGTTTGTTCGTTTGCTTGAACGCGCTAATATCAGGAAGTACTGGTCCGATTTAAATAATTCTTATAGTGTTAGATAGCCCATTTATCGAGGAAGGCTATATGCTATATAATCATCACGCTAAAATAAATCTACTTTCTTTACCTAATTTTACGCGGACGAAATCGAAGTAACGAAGAATCGAAAGTCTCGAAAGAAATCGAATCGAAGTAAGAATCGAAAAACGAGTAGTTTATATGACCTAAGAGTTGACATCTCTTAAATACTTTAGTACTTTTACTATTTCGTCTATTTAGTTTTTAATCCCTCCGTTATCACATAAACAATATTAAAGAACGATAAATGTCACGGAAAGCGGTAATTTGATACTCTTTGTAAGTACTTAATCATATTGTTTTTCGAGTAATTATATTTCGGGTAAATTTCCGAATTCTTTCAATGAACGGAGTCAAAGAGTTTTCATTTCATTAGTCATGTTAATATGAAGTCTTACGAAGAAAAGTTAAAAAAAAAATTAAACGTAATTTTCTTTCAAGAATGCCAATGACGAGGCTGTATGGTAGAATACCTTGTTGTTTTATGGTAAAAAAAAAACAAATCAGACGTTTAGAAAAAAATATCTATATGAGCTACTACAAAATTGTAAAATAATAACTCTTACAGAGGAAGGTGTGCGATTGCTAATATTTTTTATAATATGCAATATTAATATATTAAACTATTACAATACACACACGCACACCAATGCCAGACGATATATACAATACACATATGTATTGGATGATATCAAAGCGTATTCGTGACAATCGTGTGATAGATGAATTGTCAAATTTGATTTTTTTGTGAATAGAAAAATATACTTCGTTGTACGCAAAAAGGTTTGTGGGCGAATTTTGACCAGTCGGCGATCTCTAGCTATTGGAAATTAGCGATAGCAGTCTGTTTCTATTGGAGAACGTAATCAGGTAAAAAGAAAACGATAGAATCTTTGTGAATTAATAGAAGTGACGCATGCACTACAAAATTGCATTGGAAGTCTTTAACTAGAATGCACTTTGTTTGAACCAGGTTATGTAATATGTGACATGATGAACTGCAATGAAAAAAGAGCTTACGATCCTGTCCATAAGAGCTTTTTTTCTTCACAACGTTACCTAAGTTATTCGTAGCACGCAAGGTACACGGCATATCAATGATTTTATAATATACTTTTAAAGTTTCTGTAAACGCTTTAATACACCTATTGATACAAATAAAACAATGACAATATTACAAGTGTTTTTTGGAACACAGTTCGTAACACGGCTTACGAAAATTAAGGGTAGTGCGATTTCGCAGAAATCATCACGTAACAACATGCCGTATGCTGTGTTTGTGCGAAGAAGTGAATGGGCAGCCGGGTGCGCAAATCTCTGACTCTGTTTCTTTTTGGAATGAAGTTCCTTAACGAAGATTACGGAGAAGAAATAAAGGGTAGAGGGAGGAAAAGGCACTTCGTTCCTGACGGGGGTCCCCTGAAAGCACAATTTATTTTTTATGTTTTTGGCTGCTTTTCGTGTGCAAATTTAATTAAAATCGGTTCTGTAGCTAAGGACTCCATCGTGGACAAACAACGTGACGCGTTATTTATATGTATTATGATTATGTACACTCGGGACCGTACAAGCGCGTTATACGAGAATAATCCTACAACGCGTTTACCTACATGTAATGTGGAATAAACTTGTTATGCAGGGTATTACAGTACAAGTATGTAAAAATATATATGTAACATAGGGCTGAAGACTAGCAATCTAGCTTTACTTAATACCCATAGATAACAATGGAATTACCAGGGTCGATGGGCGGTCACTGCGTATAGACCCAGATAGACGGATAAGTAAGAGAAGCCCCGAGAGAAATCCTAAGATAAGGTCTATTCTGAGTTGATGTTATCCATAGAAGTAAATAAAATTGAAGTGACTTTTTTACGTAAAAATAAAATGTTTTCTCTAAATGCATACCATTCTAATGCCGGAGCCAGACATAGCTCAAAGTGTTTGTACATTTTTATCCTTGAAGTCCACAAAATTCTATAAAACTTTGTGCAGTTACACAAAGTCCCCGGCCACTACATAATCATTGAAATGATCATTCAAATAAAGCTATGTCTGACTCCGCCATTATAAAGCTGAAGAGTTTGTTTGCTTGTACGCAATAATCTCAGGAACTACTGGCCCGATTTTAATAATTCTTCGAGTGTTTAGACTTCGAGATCCCATTTATTGGGAAAGATTATAGGCTGTCACGCTGAAATTGAATCTATTTTTTTAACTAATTTTACGCGGACGAAATCGCAGGCACATCTAGTTGTAACATAATACAGTATCTATAATAATAATTTTGGTATAATCATGTGAAGCAATAACACAAACCCGCCAGCAATAACCGGCCCGTCACGCGCAGGTACGCGGCTTGCCAGTGTTCCCTCCCCTGCCTAGCCAAATCTGGTATGATCCTACTAGTGCGGCTTTAGATGTCTTTTCTAGTAATTAACTTATCATAGTTCTTGACAAGCCAAGGTCTTTTAGCAGGTTGTATAGGGACTTTGCTAGTATACCCCTTGCTCCTACCTCTACTGCGTATAAGCTAATATATGTAAAACTTTGAACTCACCACTAAGGTATCAAAAACAGACTTGAATGCACTTTTAACTTTTTCGTATATACAAAAAATATACAGATCTTTAATAAAAACTTGAGAAATACAATCCCCATAGGATACGGTTTACGTTTTAATAACAAATAATCGCGTACGTCTATATAAAGGAATATGCCTTAGAAACGAGTTTGAAGCAATACACATTCAACATAATTATATTGTTTACGTATTCCAGGTTCCAGTGCATTCCGTAACACATTCTGTCATATTTAAATTACTACATACTTATATTTTGTGTATTAATCTAGTGGAATGCATTTTTCCTGTATCACAGTTACTTTTACTTTTACTAGCACAGCAATAAAGGCTTTAACTCAATTGCGCCAAATGTAACAATTTCTTTAAAAAAAAAAATCACTGTAATATAGGGTCGTCTACTGAAGATTTTTGAATACCTAATAGGGTAATTCAATAATTAGCATTATAAATACCTTACCTAGCGCCTTCTCTATTTCATTTTCATTATAAATACATTGCCTAGCACCTTCTTCTTCCTCTTCTTCCTAGCGTTATCCCGGTTAAATGCCAAGGTCCGCTTAGATTGTAGAGGATGTGGCTGTGGGGCGAGTTTAGATAAACGATTGCCATCTGACGTCATCCTCGGAACCCCCACGATCTCTACAACCTTACGACTAATATCACAAAATGACATTAATCGGGTGCAAAAATATGTATGGAATTTTTTTTGGATAAATTACGATAGAAATTACAGGCACGGCTAACACTCGAATTATAGTATAAATTTGATTTACTTTGTGATATTTTGAATAGAATAGTTATACTGGTCTTGGAACAGGAAACGGTACAATTATTTTTAATTTCTTTACTAATTCTGAGCATACAATTTGGCCATTGATTAATTTGTGCAAAGATGATAACTACGTTCCTGCAATGACGGCATTTTATAATGTTTTAATCGTATTGAATAAATACTCAGTTTTTTTACCGGATATTTCTTGTATAATAAATGGTATCAAAACTATTTTTATACAGTTTCGATACGGTTTGAATGAATTGGGTAAAATAGATTCTATATTATTACAATACTTTAACATTAGTCTATCAAAACCTTTCACAACAAATAGCTTAATTTTGGTGAGATGATTTTTAAACTCGTTGTAATTGCTGTGAATAAATCCTAAAGAGTTGTATGATTTTTTAATTATGTATTTAATACGATCAATAAAATTTAATTGAGAGGCAAAAATAACATCTAAATCACATATTTCTATTGCATTAAACAGTGTTTAACCATTTAGAGTATCATTACTGATTTGCTATTGCTGTTATTTATAAATTGGACGATATGGCATTTAGGTACATTTAAAGCCATATTATCATTCTTTTCATTCAAAAATTCTAATCTTTATAGATCCTCTTGAAGGAATTTTTATAATTTAAAGGGTTTTTAAGAGTTATCAGTATTTTTAAATCATTAACAAATAAATAACCATTAGTTCATAAAACATGTGTGTATGTCGTTTATGATAATGGCGAATAAAATTGGGCTCAAGAGGGAGCCCTGAGGGTACCTGAAATAGTCTTCATTTCAGATTGAAGTTATTTAACAAATACGTTTATAGCGTATCAGATACGGAACCCATCTATATAAGCGTGTCCTGACACGCTCTTAGCTATTTTTTAATATTCCTTATAATATGTACCTAGATACCTATTTCCAAGTAATACTTTTTCAAGTATGGCCCGACTTCATCTTATTTCTTAACGGTGCGGCCCTTGCCTACCAAAAGGTTGACGACGTCTAAATTCTAAACCATAAAGGTAAAACCTGCCCGAACTTAGGCTTGCTAAATAAACAATAAATAGTATGGTAGACAAATCTAGATAAAATTATCCATTGTTTCAACTTCCACTAAATACGAAATTTGATTAAAATGGGCTCAGCAGCTTTAGTGTTTATCACGAGCCTAGTGGTACGAGATATAGACGCATAAATAAAGAACTCGGTTTATAAATAAAATTAAATGAGTTTACGATATCACATTTAGAATACGATGAGGGTTGAGATTAATATCACTCAACAAGCGAAAACAATTTGATCACAAATCTTTATTTCACTTGTTGCTAGTTTGAGGTTTATCACAAGACTGACTCGACTAGATCAAAATGACGCGAATGAAGGGGATTGAAGGCAGGGATAATTGACGTATAAAAAGGTAACAATCATTCCCATTCATTTGACGTCATTTCAAAGTGTATCCGGTTCTTCATTATTAATTTATACAATAATATATTTCCTATTATAAAATAAATCTATAAACATTATATTATATCTAATAATCGTATACGATAATATATTTATCTATGTCCAATAATATCTAACAAAATCGCCGCCAAAACTCTAGCGTGGCTTGACGTTTTGTAGGTAGACCAGTAATAAAGATACAATCAAAATTGGGGTAGTAATAAAGATTCCACTGCAGATATTAAAGATAGGTTTTATAATCATTTTCATAGTTATACAGATGTAATAAAGCGCTTCCTTCATGTTTGCAAAGTTCGTATCCGTTTTTCCTCACATTAGTGTTACTAAATGTAAATGCAGACCTGAAATAACCCTGTTAAACTAATACGATGATGGTAATAAAAGTTTTATAAGCAAGTTGAGGCAGCCACCGTGTGATTGAGGAGCGAAACGCGGAAAACTAATCTCGTAGTGCACTTTTACACGCTCGGAATTAGCTCGGCTGCAGCCGTGAAATGAATAGGCTGATTGGCAGATTGTCTGGGCACTTAGCTCTTAAATGACGGTGTGTGTACATAGAAATAAAAGTGAAGTAACCAGTTTGTTAATTTCGCTGAGAACTTGTACATACACGGAAATAGTTCAGCTGAGAGCATGTCTGTCTGAATTAGATTTCAAGTCAACATTTTTATATATATTTATCACTACATCGCTATACCACTGCCATCTCCGTTGTTTCCAAACTAACACTACCAAGGAGACTGAAAAAGAGCCCTGTTGCCCGTTTATCCTTTAACACATTAAAAAGAATATTGCAAAATAAATATAGTTGCAGACTGGAAATTTAAATATCTATTTACTCTACTGAGTTACCTCCTTGATGTCGACTATAAAAATCTCCATCTTAGCTTGCTCCTTGACACTGTCAAGATTCTATGTTGAACCACCTGAGCCTCGCGACTTTGTCCGCGAAAAATTGCGAGATCCTTTAAAGTAACTAAAAACTACCTTTTTGGCAAACATCATTGAACGTCCCGCGGTTTTTGAGTTTTCGGGTTAAGTGACCTTTCGCAATCCTTAATAAATATTAAGTAAAAACATTTTAAGGGGCCAATGTCCAACAGTAACACTGTATGAATCGGTATAATGGGTAGGATAGCGTCTGCCGGGTCCGGAGGAAGGAACCATAGCAGTGCCCGGGACTTGTGATCCAGGTGTAGGTTTAATGTACTCTTTAAAGTGGTCACTAACACACTATTTAATTTCAATTTAGTTGTTGCTCTATAACATGTTTTATTAAATAATAATATTACAATGAAATATAAGGCGCCTTTTATTTTCTCATAGTAGGTGTTTAAAAGTAGAGTGTGTCACTAGGACGCAAATATATTTTTGGCTCGGGTAACGTGCTTTGAATCCATCGCGACGCTCAGGATTCTACTAAAGAATCCTTCGCTACGCTCGGGATTCAACTCTGGAATCCCTCACTTCGCTCTGGATTCAAAAAAGCGCCCTCGCCGTAAAAATATCATTTTGCTCCCTTATAATTTAATATACTATTAAAAAGGTTTTTGTTAAAAAGACAAAAATAGCTGTATCTCAGCATTGGATTGAAATATTGAAATAATTATTTGATTACCCTTCCCTCCGGATCTCTGAGGCGATCAGACGTTTAACAAGCATTTCGTTATCATTTTATTTTTTAAAATAAAAGTAATTTTAACGTAAAATATTCCGCTTCAAAAAATAGGAGATTATAAAGTGCAAGGAGCTCTTTAAAGTGTATCAATACGCAACTCAATGTATCCTGCACCTATGCGGCGCGCACCTTGCAGCATCTGAAGTGAGCAACTTTTTCTCGGATGCCGTATCAACCTATGTACGTAGAAAGTCTTTTTGCCCGTACGCACCAACGAATTGAAATATCTTTGAGAGCTGTGAGAGTTCAACTTATACTGGACGGAAAGCTAAATTGGTAGAATTCATCGATTGTCGCAAATCTTACTTGACCCCTACCAGTCTGCGCGATAAAACTCTCCACGTACAACTCTGTTACCTATAACACAGGCATTAAGTTGTCTACCTTAGGAACAGACGTCCTTGTGTCATATAGTCCTGTATATATTCATTATTTATTTACATAAATGGCATCTCCAACACTAAATAATATAATTGTTATTATTTAAGAGAGTGAAACTAGTTTTGTAAGATAAACTGACACAAAGCTGATAAAACAAAATTTTCAAGTAACATACTTATAAATCCACTCAACGCCGCAAAGCAGTTCAACGCCTATGATCAAGTTTAAACTTTACTTCGGCATACTGTTGCCGAGTTTTAATATACAGCCAACGTTCGTGTATCATGGCTGTAATAAGGGAAAAATTTATGGCTTACAGCATTTTGAGATATTTGAGTAACACTCATAAGCGGACGCGGAAGGTGACGGTTTGTTGGTGGATAGAAAATTGTGTATGAACTAAAACGTATTTGCGTGTATGAACTAAATCTTATCACACGCAGAGAAGTGAAATTATAAAGGATTTTGTATGAAGGCTAAAAACAGCGTGCATTACTAAGAACTACCATAGCTAGCACGTTACTTTTGTATGTAAGCATAAAATAGTAAAAATCCAGGGAAATTTACTTACTGGGTAGTAAGTCGCTCAGAGACACGAAACGAGTTTTGGCCTCCGACAGGAGTTCACTTGCTTCGGTCTTAAGGAATATTTAAAATAGATTATTATTTTTTAAATTTTATTAAATTTTGAAAAAAAAATAACAACAAATTAGTCAACAAATTATTTCTTATATACCTCTATACCTTCACATTATTTTAATGTTTTTTAAGTATTTCTTTATAGTTGATACTATAAAGACAATTTAAGAGCAAATTATTTGACTCTATGAAACACGAAAATAATATAAATTGTTACCGCTTATAAAACAAACTATTAGACGTAGAGACTTGAAATTTTCCATGTTGATAGGACATGCTAAAAACTCATTAGGAAATTTTGAAAAGGCTCGTCATTAGCGGCAATGCATCTGCTAGCCTCCTTAAGCAGTCACTTCCGTAAACTGCCTGCACGTTTGCCCCTTGTAACATATAAAAAAGGTGGTCAAACAAAAATGGGAACACCACGTGTCTTACCTCATTATATATTAAGTAAGGAATAGGAAGATATGTAAATTACAATTCAGCAGTTCTATTGAGTGTTATTGAGTTTCGTTCCTCAAAGCAACTTCACGAGCCGCTTCTTTGCGCTTCCCCCATCTCATTCAATAAGCAAATTTGAAATTCAAATCGGAAAACTTATCTGTTGAGTGCCACTTATATAGTACAGATACATTTATCGTTATTACGTCACTAGTTTGAAATAAAATCTAACGTGACTCTTAATATTAAACCCTATTTAGGGTTCCGCATTCCTACAAGGAACCCTTGTAGTTTCGCTCTGTTCGTAAGTCTGTCCGTTCGTTTGGTTATATCTTCTATATTTATATAAAAAGGGGATAGATAACCTATCACGAATATCATCCTATTATGATATCCTTCTCAATCAAGAACTTACAAGAGTTCTTGACAAACTGATGTCTTCCAGTACGTTGTAAATTGCATAACGTGGGTAGATAGAATTCCACAGTGCTTTATCCGAGTGTGCTGCTAATTCAGTAAAACTACTTCTATACCTAGCCGCTCTCAACCTGAACTGTTTATTTATGTCTGAATAAAGTTTCTTTCTTTCTTCTTTCTTTCAACTGTTCCTAGATCGCGAGGTGACTTTATACAGCTATCACACTCCGATTCACTCATGGTTGCGTCACCGTGGAGATAATATAAATGAATCTATGCTACTTTAATGATGAGGGTAGTTGTCGAATGAAGGTACTGTCAGTTCCAAAACATATTAAACTTAATTTATGTTTACACCACATATTTTTGTTGGCCAAGACTCTTCACAAGATCGTTAACCGAGAGTTCCATTGCTGAGTCAAAATGCCACCTGTCTAAGTAATCCTGCCTTGCACTGCAAGGTTTGAGTGCAATCCCAGGCCGGGGTGTATTGTCTATTTGTATGTATTTATATATTTATAAAAAAATGTATATCAAGGCCTTTTTTGTCAGTTCTTTTTTTGGGGCACGCTCATTCTCAAAAGCTATAACTCTGTAGGTTTTTGTATTATGATAATTGTGAAGTAAATATAGTTGTTAAAGTTTAAAAGAAGTGTAACTTCAATCGAGTTGACAAGAGTCGTCGCAAACGTTTAATGAAAAAAAATTTTGGGTGATTTTTTAACAACTTTTCAATATTTTCTAAATTCTTTGGGGGGCACTGAGTGCCCCAGCGTGCTCCCGCGTGCCTCCATAAAAAACCCTGCCTATAAAACAGGCATTAAGTTACTTCCGTTAGGAACAAATGTCCGTGTCTCAAATAGTCCTATGTATTTTTTTGTTTAACGTATAGTCAGGTTCAGTAATTATACTCATAATAAAATGACCTTATTACAGCTATTGCGCTTTACACGAAGTTGTATAAAATTCGCAACAATTTGTCTGTTCTTTCGCACGTCAGCCTGCACCCACGTAAGCTTATTTACGGGGCTCACTTGACCCACTTCCGTGGTCTACATTTTTCCTCAATTCAGTAACACGCACGCCACCTAACACCTTATTTCGAAACAAACCTACATTTAGAAGGTAAAAACATACAATAATTTTTTTTTATTTATACGTATAACATTTTATTAACGCGAGTTAGGGACACAGGTATGAGGATTTATTTATTTTTCAAATATATGCACATATATAGATGTTAAGGCAAGAAAAAATATTTAATTTTGAAATGTGATGTCAAAAATGCTTTTGAGAAGTTGTCACACAATGTCACATTTTTTCACCGTTTAACGTGTAACCTAATCTGTGGATGACCTCTGATAACACAATTATAAAAGCTTATTATCAAGGAAATAAAGAAGTAAAAATGGAAAAAAATAATGGGGACGTCAGTATACTGGGCCGCGTTCCGTTTTAAGTGGTAACCATTATGGCAATCGAAAAAGGAACACCTTTACAGTGTACAAAATTGACGTTACAGCTTACAGTGCCTGCAGCGTATATCGGAACAAACCGCAAAATGTTTTTGTTCTTGTCTTTCATTCTATATATTTCCACTTGTTGCTCACATCTGTTGCAATTAATGAATCCGCTGAATAATTGCGAGAAAACAAAATGGCGTCGAGGTTGTCGGGGCGAAATTACTTTTTTTACGGCCCTTGGTCTAATGATTTATAGTTGCGGTGGGCCTGTAATGCGTTTGCTGTTATCCATCATCACTGTGTAGGGTGGCCATGATTAAAAATACGTAGGACTTGGTATTAAATACACAGGAGCATTAAAAACGACATGTTCGTATTGTAATTAGTCACCGGCATTTGAGTCGATAGCTAAATTAAATAGTTTTTGTCGTGACCAGGTGATAGATGACTGGCCCTTTCGAACGCTGGTTTTCTAATAACCAGCCTTCTCCATCTTTCGGAAGTCACATAAAACAGTGGGTAATATAACTTGAGCTCAACAGTAGTCTATTTAGGTATTTTATAATGCCTTTTCAAAGTCCGAGAAATTTCTTATAGTATGAACCGACGAAATTGGATATAATTTAGCTAAATATAATGTAAGAGTAATATTATAATGTGTATGTATACATCACACGTATACTTTCTTTTCAAAAAGTCTAATTACTAAAAATACACATGACGTTTGTTTCTATCGGGACAAAGTCCTAAGATTCCATATAAGGTATAATGTGTGGACACCCTACAGGTGGTTCGTATCTGCTTTATCATTAATTAATATTAATTGTTGTATTATTGTAATGATTTATAGCGATCTCCTTGATATAATCGTTATCACATATCACTATATTCATGAACAATGTAACAATACCTGGCCAGGATTGAAGCAAACAATCAGAACATCTAATAACGCAAGCTAAAAATATCTAAGGCCTATAACAATAAAACATTCTATCAATTGTCACAAAAGACGTATTGTCTGCTTAAAACCGAAGACGGTGCATAAATGTTGTATGAAATTTCATTTTTGCACTGCTTTATATTAATGTTTTTTATTTTGTTATAAATTTACCATAGAGGTTTAATGTCTCCCATTATGTTTTATATAAAGTGCATGCATTGCATCAAAGAGATACTGGTTGAAAATAAAAATCGAATGAATGTAAATTGACACGAGCCGCAACATAACACTCGTGCATTAATGATTCACTTTGTGCGCGCTGCAACAATCTACTATGAATTAAAGTATTATACCGCCGTGAAAAAACACCAAGGATTTAAAAAGTAAAAAGTAATTGATATTTACAGATATGTCCTCTGTTTCTTATCCATTTAAATACGCTAGATAATTTATACATTTTATGCAGATCAAAATTGCCCTTTATAGCATATCATTTAAATTTCGAACATATGAGAGACTTAAAATATGGAGCCAGAGCTGGCCGACGGTGGGCGCTCGGTGGGGTGAGCGACCAATAGAAGGCGCTATAATTTGATATAAAAATAAGCCAACATTCGGGCAGGACCACGTTTGCTAGGTGTACTATTTACTACACTCTATTATCCTATAATATTCTTCGCATCCCCATCCCCGTTCCCGATCCCGTTACCGTTACATAAGAAATGATTTAACATGTTGGTTAAGTATTCTAAAATTTTCTAATTTTCCGTGCAATTTTCTTAATTTTTTCTCTCAATAAAACCTTGTCCTTATAATAACAAACAAATAAAACAGATTAGCGAAATCGATCCAGACGGTCACGCGTGATGCTGTGACAAACGGAATTTGGGATTTATTATTATATTTGTATGTATATAGATAGATAGATAGGTGTTTACAATTAGCGAGTTGATGACGTCACCAAGAGTCGTGTACAACCGGGTGAAAAGTTTGTACAGCACTCCACACATCGTTAGAAAGAGCCAAGGACGGCCAAGTAGACATGTTTCAGGGGCTGTGAGAGCTACGCTTTTTAAAAAATACCATTGACTTAGGCGTGAAAGGAATAGACTTTACAGGTGAACTACCTGATAGTGAAATCGCTGATATAGTGCCATTTGACTAATTAAAAATGGCAAAGTTATTTTTCCCCTTGTTAATTGAGTGTGTGATAAATGTCTGCTGACTTCAGTTAAAAAATCGTCAGTAACAATGCTTGTATGTTATCTACATTTCTATTGAGTTAAGATGTCCTAGTATGTTAAAATTTCCTCGAAAAAAATTACGATAAATTATTTTGTATAAAAATAAAACAGCCGTTTCTAGAAGCCGTTATTTGAATAACGACAAGGAACTAAAAAGCAAAAATATTTATTAGTGCTTTCATACGATTCGGTAAACATCTAATTATGAGTTGAAGTCGGAACTAAGGCAAAAAAGTTCCCCGCTAAAACGATGGCACCAACTTTAACACATCAGTAGATGTTTACCAAAACGGATGAAAGTACTAATTGTAGTTTGGTATTTAGTTCCTCGGTGTTTTTTTAAGGCAATTTTCTTTTTAAATCAGGAGATAGACTCCACAAAGGTTAGACTTTACGAATAACCTTTGTAGAGTCTATCTCCTGATGATGCTTCGGTGTCGAAGCGAAACGTGCGTTGAGGCCCGAGGATGACATCAGATGGCAATCGGTTATCTTAACTCGCCCCACAGCCACATCCTCTACAATCTAAGCGGACCCTCGTATTTAACCGGGATAACGCTAAGAAGAAAAAGAAGATAGAAGGTAATATATATTATTACTTAAAATTTAGTAAGATCATGTCGTGTCAATGTCTTAAAAATACATTTTGCAAACTCTCAAATACGAATTTAGACTAAATATTATGCTTTGAATAGTATTCAAATGTTACTGAAGTGATGAATAGTTTTTCAACTATCACATCTTCGGATCTCTTGACAGGATTGTGATATTCTCTATCGAATGCTAATAGCTGTCCCACTTTACAATTTTTTTTGCGTAACGATGCACATCATTTAGATGACCTAGAACGCATTTACATAATATGTAAAATATTATTTTATGGTCATAGAAATTTCAAGAACTGGTGCTATGTAAAATTTAATAAAGTCGTCCGTTTGCACAAGTAAAGGACCAATACCAAGTATCTGTCCGTGTTGTTCAAACGTTATTGAAGCGATGAATAGCTTGTTAAATATCACATCTCCAGACCTCCTGACAGGACTGCGATATTCTATCGAATTGCTAATAATGGCTGTCTGACTGTACATCTTTACATAACGTTGCATATAGTCTATTACACAATGGTCAAGAAGATTTTATGCATATATTTGACACAAACCTTTCTGCGTACAATGACATACATATATTCTTCTATTCACTGAAAAATAAAATTTGTCAATTTATTATAACATACGGTTTATGCTTTGACATCATGTTTGTTCTTTTTTTTTATGTTACAAGGGGGCAGACGAGGAGGCAGCAGGCACCGAAGTGCTTACCGGCGCCCATGAACATATGCACGAGCAGAAGGCTAGCAGATGATACGGAACTACGTTCTTGACGGGGGTCCGTATTGGTACATTGGTAACAGCACAATTTTGTTTTAATAACAAGGGCTTTTACAAAACGCTGTGTCATACTGATGGTATGAGGACAGTATGATGAGAACTGTCATATAGTGTTCCATATATTGCGATTGTGAATTCTAGTCGTGATTCACGTGTTTGTTAACCGTTACAAATATAGCTGTACTCACAATTTTCGCAATTTATTTATTGCTGCAAAGAAAAACGTGAAGCTATGAATCCTCCTCTACACTCTTACACTCGTGTATCAGTACTTTCACTGACTTGTGTACTGCAACAGTAGAACCAGCATTAAGGTCCATAACCAGCATTCTTGCGTTACTGTTAATAACATTTTATAGTACGCGCAAGTTGAGGAAAACTTTAAGCCTAGTCTGCCCTGACCCTAAGGGATGTAATACAATACTCTCCAATCTTCATTACGAAGCAAATTGACGACAGGTTCAGGTATGAAAATGATTAATGTCATAAAAATTTGCGTCTAAGCTAGAGACGAGAGGGTGAAAGTTATTGGTTCATTAACTCAATTTAAGGAAGACTGTCTATCGAAAATGTACCGCAGGCTTTGCTGTTAATAGAATTTTGTGATTTTGAATAGTCTTTTCACAAGAAATTTCGCTGAATCATGCGTTTTTCGGCAATACTTGACTAATTATTTTACGCAAGTTTGGAGATTTTGGGATTTAGCAATATTCTCCTTCTTCCTAGCGTTACCCCGGTTAAAAACCAGGGTCAGCTTAGATTGTACAGGATGCGGTTGTGGGGCGAGTTAAGATACCCGATTGCCATCTGACGTCATCCTCGGAACCCCCACGATCTCTACAACCTTACGACTAATGTCACAAAGTGGCATTAACAACTCTCAAGGCTTATGAGATACCATATAATCTTCTAGATGTTTACGCAACTTCGTCAGTTAAAATTGCGAAAGCCCATATACCCGCTAATCTGGCTTTGTCGAAAAAATCTTTCTTAGCGGATTTCTACTAAATATAAACTATCTCTTTGCCAAATTATATCTTTGTACGTCCCACGTTTTCCGCGATTTCGTAATAGATGACCTCTCGCTTTCTATACAACTAGCAGCTCGTGCAGACTTCGTTCTGACAAAAGTTATTTTCTATATTTTTTTTTTTTATTAATACCTAAATTCCTGTATAGTCTTGTATAGCCGACCAAGAAATTGGTTTGCCACGCTAAGGTCGAATGTCGTTTGCACGACAATTAGTTAAAAGGCTCATTTTTGCTTGTTATACATTACGTTAATTTCTAACAATAACCCTTAGCAAAATTTTCTTTAAGCAGGAACTGTCATCCAAGATAGTAAAGCACTTTCTTGGTCGACTATACTTTGAGGAACATACGAAAAAAAAATTCCCCAATGGCCGTTCTAGTATAGAATTACATTACAATAAATAACTCACACACATACACGCGCGCACACACCATTCTATTTGTAACCTATGGCAGCTCTTAAATAATTTAGTATAGTAGTTATAGATAAAGAAAATCTGTTTTTGGCTTTAATTAAGGTAGCCTTTAGTAGTCTAAATTTCTGTTTATAAAATAAGCTGTAGATTTTTGTTTAATAAATAATATAAATAATTACAGGACTATATGACACACGGACGTCTGTTCCTAAGGTAGACAACTTAATGCCTGTATTATAGGTAACAGTCGCCTGTTATACACAAATATTTTTTTTTAGAAATATATAATTACATACATATGGATAATACAGCCAGACTCGAGGTGTATTTTTCGATAGTCTACCTTTTGCACCATTTAAACGATATTTATATTTTTAAATATGCGAACGCGAGAAGCGATCGTTCAATTTATTTTGCGATATCGAAACGAACGTCGACTTAATCCGACGCGAAATATTAACTTTAACAGCTATCTGTTAACGTTTATTGAAAACAATTTAAATTGAGCAATCTGTACTGACTGTATCTTCAAATCCATATTTACGACTCAATGAACAAAAGAAGGTACTATTATAATATAAAATGTTATAATAAAAACTGGTACAGTTTTATCCGAATGCCAGAAGTGAATAAGAAAACTCAAAGAAACACACTTTCAAGACAACAAAACAAATAAGATGAAACAACAAAAGATCAATAAAATGCAAAAAATGACAAAGGAAACCAAAAACAAACCAACACTAGCGTCACTACAAGGCGGAACGATGAAAACCCATGCCATGCAAAATTAAACAACACTACGGAACAACAATCTAAGAGAGTGGCGAATGCCGTGCGGAACTCGAAGCTTAGAATCTCCAAGAGCTAAGAATTCAATAAAGAATCAAATGAGGTCCTTTCATCGCCCCGAACCGGACCTGAAGCACCCGCTTGGGAAGATTGCGGTCGTCCTCCTCGGTGATTTGGGTACGGTATGTAGGCCGCTCGAACACTGGGGGATTGTCATTGACGTCCTTCACGTGAATGACTACGGTGGTGTAGTTCTCTTTGAGGTTATCCGAGGCAGCCAACTTCAGCTCGTACTATATTCATGCGATACAAAATAGAGAAAAGAATTGTTAGAGTAAAACACGATGGATCAGCTTAAGTGTTAGAAGTTTTTGATACGACTTTAAAGTGAAATATATTATTTTTCCATCTCCTCAATTTTTTTTATCTACCTATCTTTTTTTTAAATTATACAGCATACGAAATAAAGAAAGTGCTTGTTCTCGGAGTTTTCTTTACTGTGTTTAGCTCCGAAAGAAGGTCAAACGCTCAGGTTGCGAGCGGTTTCACACGCCACTTTCCTCCGCCTATAACAACATCAATTCCGAGATATCTTTACTGAAATTAATATTAGTCATTGGACGGAGACTTATTGATAAATTCTCCTACAGATATAAGGGGCACGCTGAGTAATATTCAATAAAATGAATGCTGTATTTGGACAGGCACTTGCAATCAATGAACGATACGTTTCGAAACCGGTTCTTTATCGTGAGATAGCTTCAGGGATCGATAATTATGGTCTTTAGGGTTTTGTGTATAGTTAAAATATTGCCGTGCTTGGTTTGTGGGTTCTTTGATTTCAAATTCAAAGAATGCTTGGTCAAATTGGTCTTAACTAACTCTATTGACTTGTTAATTAATAAAAAAAAATACCATTGATTGGGTCACGGACGGTAACTAGCAATAAAATTGTTTGTTACACTTTTTTAAATATTAAACACTAAACACGCACCTTCACATAAATAGTTACAATGATAGAATAACGGTTGTTTCTACGCAAATAAAAATTAAATAATTTCTAATAGAGAATCGATTTTTCTTATTGCATACTGACCATCGGCTTAAAAGTGAACAGTGATCATCATTTAGTTGCTTAATTGTTCCATTCAAGGCATTCAAGTATTGGAGTTCATAATAGTGTCTCTTAAATCTGGCATCGTTATCTCCGGCGTACTGTCAAAGAACATTCAAGTCAAGGACACAGAGCAAAATCAACATCCGAGACGGATTTTTGCAACGTCGCCTTTTGCAGTAATATGTCTTATATTGCAAAATGATAATAGATTTGTCGGACTAACGCTTAAAGAATTTTTCAAATCGGTCCAGTAGTTCCTGAGATTAGCGCGTGCAAGCAAACAAACAAACTCTTCAGCTTCATATAGTAGTGTAGAAGTATGGATTCTGATCGTCAGACGTGTAAAGTCGTAATCGCGTTATTAAGTCATGGCGCCATATAAATAATTCATTTAATATTAGTAATATCTCTCAACGTCTGTTATTGTTGGTTAGAATCCTATTTATATGAATTAACGGCTTTATTATGCAAACTATGATAAATGGTAATTCCTACAATATTATGTTAATTGAACGATTAAGAGGTTAATTTTGCTAATTCGTTGAAGCTACATTCAAAATTTTACGAAACGAAAGGTATTTTGTGTATAAATAACACAGTTAATAACAAAAAAAATTATAGGCTATGTAATAACATTGTATTGTAGTATTGAGATTTTAATTTTTTTTAAACAATGCTTAGGAATATTTCAGGTACGCTCATTCTCACCCATTAAGCTTAAAGCCTGTTTTAGAAGCATACAATACGCAAATAGTTCAGCGGAATCGAGAATTGAAACAGGACTAACTTATGTATTATAATTCATCAATTCTACCGTAGACATTCTAAGGCACGACATCGGGACATTTACCTTTATAATATATATATGTGCTGAAGATAAGTATATAGTATTCTAGCGGACCCGGCAGACGTTGTCCTGTCCGAACGTGTGGTTACTTACTATTTACTACATTCTATTACCTAAAATAATGTCTCCGTTCCCGTTTCCTTTCCGTTTCCCGTTCCCGTCCTATGATGGTTCACTATTTTGGCGTTCATGGGGCTTTCTTGTAGAACTGTTAAGGATAAACACTTCCTTCATACATTATATATATGTATAACTCTAACAGTCTATCATACTTACACAAAGTCCCCGGCCACACTACATGATCATTGAAATGATCATTCAAATGAAGCTATGTCTGGCTCCGGCATTACAAGCATATAAATTAAAAGAAGCTTTTAAACAAATGTGCATAAACTTAACAGATGGCTGTCGCTCATTCCATATATAAATCAAACTAATCTATTTCCATTCATAAACAACCATCAGTCAAACCTAATAATAACAACAGACAATTTCACTTCCTATGTTTTAATTATAGAGAACTATTTTCCTGTAAACGTATTACGGTTTATGTTTAGTGGCCCACCGTACTTTTATCTTTACCATTGATCTTTTTAACGAGAAGGACGTCCGTATCTCCCTAATTGGAAGTAACATGTCCGTCTAAAATAGATGCTAATATATTAAAAATAATTTTTGAATCTCTTTTAATTTCATTTTTATATCCAGTATAGGGAGCGAAGCTTTCATTATCATATTTGATGTTAATAATCCTTTATGATATGCTGTGATTATTATGATATATTAGCTGAGCTCGTGATTTCATCCGCGTAAAATTAGGTAAAAAAAAAATAGATTTAATGTTAGCGTGATGATATATAGCCTTCCTCGATAAATGAGCTATCTAAAACTGAAAAAAAAAATTCAAATCGGACCAGTAGTTTCTGAGATTGTCGCGTTCAAGTAAATAAAGAAAGCTTCAGCTTTGTATCTTCCTCTTCTTCCCAGTATTATCCCGCTTCGGTAGATTGTAGACGATGCGTCTGTGGGGCGAGTTAGGATGACCGATTGCCATCGGACGTCATCCTCGGAAGCCCCACGATCTCTACATCCTTTCGACTAATATCAGAAAGTGACATTAATCGGGTCCCACTGTTTTACGTGCCTTCCGAAACACGGAGGAGGTCAGATATTCTAAATGTCTTTAAAGTACAGTCTCATTTCACGATGTGGCAGCTGCTTTCCTTTCTTTGACTAATATGTATTTTTCTCGTTTCTTATTTACTAAATATATAATAAATTTCTTTATGAAAGATACCCGATAAATACCCAATGTAACAAAAAGGAATAAGTCAAAATTACAATAAAGAGTAAAATATAAGCGTATATAAAACAAAATAGCTTTACCGCTAAAAATAACGACGAGCCTATCTAAATATGTATAAAAAAACGATTCATTTTTTATTAATGTTTCGGTTCACTTAGAGACAGTTTTTTTTTTAAATTGGACAGTTCAGATTGAACGTGATCAGGATCTCGTTGTTAGAGGTACGTAATGGACTCCAAAAATCCGCGATGTGCGATCTAAAGATCGCAAAAATGTCCGGAACTCTGGCTTCAGCAAACATGTCGGACGCACTGCAGTACCAGCTCAAAACCATAAGAATGCGGTAGGCATTGCTGTACTGCAACCTAATGGTGATGATAGCGCGCCTAGTGTATTTGCACCAAAGGTGACAGGTGTAGAAACATAAGTTTAGCTTCTATTATGTTTCTTTTTTCATTAAATTGTAATATGAGATGGCCATACATTTTTCTCCATCTATAGTGTATGGTATCAAATAATTTATTTTGATACAATACACCATAGATGGAGCTGAAACCTTTATTGTTATTACGCTAAAAGTAACTTTAGAGTGGTCATTTTAAATATTTAACATTGATTTTACAATAAAAGTATTATCTTTTTAAAGAACCAATTATCCCCTTAAATAATTAATCTGTCTATTGAGGTAACGCCACGCTTGTAGCCGAATTGGGCCGGCGCGTCCGGGTACCAGTACCTCTTTCTCACATGAGATCGGCGTGAAGTGTTGTCGCGCTCAAAACTAGCTTTAACGGAATTATTAGGAACACCTAAAAGTATTATCGTGTGATGATATAATAAATGACCGACGGTTAGCGGGTACGGCTTAAAAATAACCGAAACGCTCTCATTAACCTGATTAACTTAAATACTTCGTATATACTTGTGTGAACATATAATAAAGGGAAAATGTTCATAGGAACGAAATAGTATTCCAGTTTTTTTTAATTATTGTATAGACTAAAGGAAATCCGCAACATTCGTCCGCGTGAATTTAGTTATTTTGTAAATTGTAAAGGGTTAAATGTATTTTGTAAAGATTTGCTATATCCGTTTAGTGTAATACCCCCTATATACCACGTTATAGGAAACCGCGTTGTAGGATTATTCTCGTATATCGCTCATGTACGTCCCCGAATACGCATAATATAAAAGTTAAAAGAACACCGTTTTATTGGGGAAATCTCGTTGAGAGACACTAATCCTTATTAGTATATGCTATATATCAGGACAATCCAAACTAGACCATATTTCTATTAAACTTACGTTCTACTTTTGCGTGGCTTATTAATGTCCTCATTTCATCGGGCTAGTACTGAAATTGAAATGTCTAAAACAAAATAAACAAGCTACTTCTAAATAAGCCAGCAATCAAAGCATAGAAAAATTAAAAAAAATATTCGTTCAAAATTTTCCTGACCTATTTCGCTATAAGCTAATAAGCTACCTGATAGCCTTTTCACAATTTTTGTGTCAGATTATATCAAAGTTTCTTTTTTAACCCTTCTTCTACTGAAATTTTAAGACTGGCGCGTTGGCGCAGTGGGCAGTGACATGCTTTCCAAATGACACTCCCAGACCAGAGTAATCTAGTTAGATGAGGGAAAGCAAGTGAAAAAACATGTCAATTATTATTCTGCATCTAATATACCCTTTGACATCAATAATCGATAGAACTTGCTTATATTACTTTAGTTACTACGCTAAGATAAGACCTCTTTCTTCTCTACTCTTCAACTCATTAACGGTATATTGATAAGAAAAATTAAAAACTGAGTTTACTATTACAATTGTTAATACAAATTGTTTGTATCTGATTTGAGCTTGCCTCACTAATAAAAGAAAAAATAGTTTTTTAGTTCATTAAAAGTTACTCTATATACTTTTATGACTTATATACAGTAAAAACCATTAAGTAAACATAAAAAATAATATAAGATGTTTTAAATATGAACATTTTTATATTTCTATTATCATATGGTCATTGAAGACTTGTTTTATCATAGTAAAAGCATGCTCTTCAAAATACTTTCAGCCATTTGTGTTTTTAGTTTGTCTGTACTGCAATAATTCACTCAAACAATATTTTGTTTTAATTCTTGAATGTCGCATTTGCACACTACAATTGCAATTAATTGAGAATCATGTAATGTGTATGAATTAAATGGTCTTTTTTAATAAACGTTCATTGTGATTGATGGTTGCAACGCACAAATTAAAGTCTAGATTTTTCAACTTAACGAACCTAAATTAATTAGTTTTAACTGAATGCTTCTATTTATTTGTCTTATTGTGTATGAAATCCCATTTTCATACTTGTGTTTTTGTGTTATTTTCTCTTCTCTTACTATTAATACATATTTCTGACTTCAATTAATCCAGCTATATGTACATCAATAATATTATATTGAAGCTGCTTTTGTATCCAGGGGGTGGATCCTCTTTTTTATCTGTCTGAGAACTGGTCAGATCCACCACGGGAACGCGACCCTGGAGCACGCTAGCTGCTTTTGTCACTCCCCTTATAAAAAAAAAATTAATTCCTAAATTCAGACGTTATTTTGGGCAAGTTCAAAACAAGCAGGAAAAATTAACTTTGCTGAAAAAGCGCCAGATCTTTTCCTGAATAAATTTTTATTAGGGTATTTATGCAAATTAATTTAATGTTTCCAACAATTTTATCTTCTTTATGTTCACATGTTATAAGACCAAGTTGTTTCCCATTTTTGTACGCACAGATTTTTTAAACTACTCAAAGGATTTTAATGCGGATTTCTTCAATAGACAGAGTGATTCAAGGAGAAGGTTTGTATATTTTAGTACATATGTATTACAGTAAACAAAAACCAAGAATTTCGGTCATTTGTAGCGTGGTGTTGTAAAAAAACGTATTTTCGTGAGCTGGCTCTAAATCTTACGAGATGGACTAAAATAATATAGTATGGTATCGTATATTTTATAAAGATCTTTCTAAAATATAAAAGTCTTGTATTGAATATATTATGTTAATTGTGGCGGTAGGTAAATTAATAGATTATCATGTAGATAGATACAAAACATAATAATTTCTACCCATTTCCGCCGTTATTTAGCACATTTGCTTGACCACTATGACAATTAAACTTGCTTTAGTGGCTCAAAAATGTGCAATCTTAAATATTAGTAATTCTGATGATGAATGAATTGATTGTCTAGATGAATTGTCTACTTTTACCTTAATCAAAAGGGGCAGGACGTACATAGATGAAATATGGCAAGGAGGTGGGTTTATGGTTAGTGGACATTTGTTAGGACCGGATTATTCGATATGGATACATATAAGTATGTGTAAGGGAATTTTCTTAATTTGTTAAAGCCTCTAGGCTTTTATACATTCATGTATATGCCAGCCTCGTATTTAAACGTACATATTTGAACAAAAGGTTAACACATCAAATTAAATTCACCTTATAAGCTTGAACAATGTCAGAGTGTCTTTAGATGTCGGATGGGCAAGAAGATGTTTAAACATGCTAAGGGCTTTTAAAAGTTCAATTTTACGCGAACGCAGTCGCGGGAAACAACCAGTATGTACGTATAAATATCACTGTATATACACACCTTCTTGTAAGCCTGCTCGAAGAGTTTCAAGCTGGCCTGTTGCAGCTGTCCGGTAGCGGAGCGAATCGCTTCAGGGTCGGCCGTGTCCTTTTGTCCGAGGAGTTCACGTAGTTTGGCCATCTCACCGCGCAGTTTGTCGCACTGAAAAAAGAAAAAAACAATTATTATATTAAAGCCTTAATAGGTCAACGGTGGATGGAGAGATATACTGCACATACATACACACACACATATTATATTCTATCTGTAACCTATGGCAGCTCTTAAATAATAGTTAGCATACTTAGTTATAGATAAAGAAAATCAGTTTTTTGGCTTAAGGTAGTCTTAATTAGTCTAAGTTTCTTTTTTTTTTTATAAAATAAGCTGTAGATATTTGTTTAATAAATAAAATAAAAAATATATTTTTGCATTTCAAATCAAATTCATTGACTTGGGGTTTTTTTTAACAACACTTGTGAAAATTTTAGCATTTATGTATGCATATAATGTATGATATTCTGGTATAATATGTTCGACTTAAGAGTTTAAGAGAGTTCCTCGCACCCTGGTCTGACAAGAGCCCTAAGACAAGCTCAGTCTGATATATTTTTCGTCATCATTTCCCATTTGATTTGACTATGTCTATCTCCTGACGATGCCCCAGTTTCGAAGCGAAACGTGGAACGGAACGCGACAGAAAATCTGTACCGTGCTGTCCTTTCGTGGTGATGTTGTGTAAACACTAAGTTTCTGTAATTTATGTTTAATGTAGGCAATCGTAAATCGTCTCACGCGCAAAACTAACGCGGGAGGGGATAACTCGACGCCCGTTGTTCTAGCATCCGGCTTTACCCACCAAATATATACGATTCGGGCGGTTTAAATAGGATGCTAGTTTTTAAAGAGTCGCACGTTTGGAAAAAATCTTTCAAATTGTTCCTGACGGCAACTTAATTCTTCATATTCTTCTTCCTCCTAGCGTTAGAGTCCCTAGAACTAAGGTCGGTTTAAATTGCAGAGTATGTGGCTGTGGGGCGAGTTAAGATGATTGCCGTCTGACGTCATCCCCGGAACCCCAACAATCTCACGACTAATTTCACGTTCACGTGCTTTTCGTAACACGGAGAAGGTTGGATATACGAAAATAGGTATTAGAATGGGTCACTTATCATCACCCGGCCGCTGTAAGAACTATTTAGGGATCAAATGGCATTGATTAAGCAACTACCTCCTCTATTCTTTTTTTCTTTTAAAAGAATATTAAGAATACTTTTTAGGTATGTCTAATATTCCCTTTTTCCCCTCCTACCACTCCCAGTACAAGCTTTTAGTTTAAGCTTATTAAACTAAAAGCTTGTACTGGGAGTGGGTGCGACAATACCCCAACGGCGGTGGGGTTTGAACCAGGTACAGTCCATGCCTTATACCGTTGAGCTATTGAGGCTTCATATTCTCAATTTGTCAATGTTTTGTTGGCAAAGGCATAGCTTGACACTGGGGCGCGGTAGCATAAAGGTTTCGATAGTAAAAAGTAAGGAAGCTGTCGAGAAAGATTCGTGCTATCCACACAGAGCATACACAAAAGAAGAAAATTGGGTAAACTCTTTGTTCAGATGTGGGATAAGAAATGAGATTTATGGCAACACAGCGATTGTTATACATGGTCCTTCGAGCCGGATGGTCCTTCAAGCCGGACTTTACATACCTCGTCTTGGGGTAGTTGCGCGCGGTACTCGTCCATCTTGGTCTCGGTGTCGTGCAGCACTCCCTCGGCCTGGTTGGTGGCCTCCACACGCTCACGTCGGCCCTTGTCCGCGGCCGCGAACTGCTCTGCCGCCTTCACCATGTTCTCGATCTCGTCCTTTGAGAGACCGCCCGAAGACTGGATCACGACTGCGTTGATAGAACAACAAATAAATACTCTAAAATACAAAAATATAAATTCAACAAAAAAATAAACTTTTTTGTGCTAGGTCATTATACACTATGCCTGCCATACATCTATTGCAGTGAATGATCTATCTTATACTTATACATAAAGCTATAGAGTTTATTACGATGTGAGCTAATCTCGGGAATTACTGGTCCGATTTGAAAAATTCTTTTAGTGTGAGATAGCCCATTTATTGAGAAAGGTTAAAAGGCTTATATATATCATCACGCTATAATTTTTCACCTAATTTTACGCGGAGCAAGTCGCGGGAAACAACTAGTATTTAAAAAAGTGTGAGAGATACTTTATTAGATACTGGTGCATTTCAGCTTTATGAAGTCGGGGGATCGCGTAAATATCTACCGCATCTAACAAGCAGAACTGATGACCTAGACACGTTTGAACAAATATTTGTAGAGCGCATCTAAGAACATTTCTCCATTTCATCAGCTTTCGAACAAATAACGCATTATGCAATACTTCCACGCAAACAGTGATGAGAATATTTGGATATATTTTTTTTTTATTCTCGAGGCTGGGGCAAAGGTGTCTCAAGGGCAGCCGTATTTGCCCGGTGTTCAGGTTTTTTCCTTGAATTTAAACCTTGCGGGGGAGGCTTGCAGACGTGGCAAGGGTTCTGTAAAGAGCAACCCCGCCATTCGGTTGTCAGATCAAGTGAAGGTATAACCCATGTTGTCAGTCCAGTATTTCTTTTGCTATTGTTTTTTGAGGCGGACCAGAGGCTCTGTCGTTACTGCGTCCAGTAAGGATCTATTGCAACAGCCTCAGCTTATAGCTCGTCCTCAAGACCAGCAAGAGTGCATAGACCCTGTAATGGCTTTAGGCGTGAACGCCCTGACTCCACCTGGGGCTAAGGTATGTCCCTCCAGTGCGTTATAACGCTTGATGAATAGGGTTGGACAGTGACAGAGGATGTACTTGGCCGTTTTCAAACCTGCAGAGTGGTGACTGGCATAGGTTGATGGTATGTAAATGTTTTATCGGTCTGCAGAATTATGGATACAATAATATATATGATTTGAATAATATATGTAGCGCGGTTTCTAGGAAAGTCTATAGCAACAATGCTATAACTAGCTGGTATCGCGCGTCTCTGTCGCACCGCTGCAAAGGAGTACCGCGTACTGACGCGGACACCGATCTACGGTGCATTATATATTTAATAATTAAACACATTTTGATACATTGTTCAGAATTTTTTCTTTATTTATTTAAAGCTATCGAGAACTATTTGTATTTCCGATAGTGCTGCTCAAACTTCACCAAAATCCAGCGATTATGTGAACTAAAAATCACTCTACTCTGTTGGTATGACTCTTATTGATAAATATAAATAAACACATATTAATACAAGATGAAAGTGGTGTTTTAACACTTCTGAAGAAAAATATTTTATATTAGTTTTTAAAAAACTGATTAAAAAAATATTTCCTTCGGCTCGGCATGTCTGTGTGTGTGTGTGTGGATCTGACATTATCACGTTGGTAACAGTCAACATATCACGTTATTGGTTTTTTTTATTAGCTTCAGAATTAGGACGCCATTTTTCCTATTGAAAATGGGTGACTAATTTGGTATTGTTTATTTATAATTTAAACTAAATTTCAGTTGGACATTTACGGTAACATACCACTTAGCGGAATGTTACCGTACTATTAAGTTTTTTGCTTCTAAGATATGGCGCTTAACGCCATTGACGGCTTGTTTAGCTGATAGCTTATAATATTACTGGTTTATATTTGATATCCGACCTCCTCCGTGTTTCGGAAGGCACGTAAACCAGTGGGACCCGATTAATGTCACTCTGTGATATTATTCGTTAGGTGGTAGAGATCGTGGAGGTTCCAAGGATGACGTCAGATGGCAATCGGTCATCTTAGCTCGCCGCACAGCCAAAACCTCTGCAATCTAAGCGGACCCTGGTACTTGAACTTGATTTAAAGGAGTTCAAAATATAGTGGCCTAAGATACAACACCAAACCGAAAAACTACTATTAATTGGTAAAGTGTGTTTCTCAGTAATTGAATTTCTAAAACGTTGGCGAACGTAACACGTTCGAGGCTGGAGCCTAGCCGATAACATCACGGATAATTTCCGCTAATATTGACTATCTTAGTTTTCCCTTCGTACATCCGCTCGTGAATCACTAGAGGCAGGCGTTCAATATAACTGACGGTGTTTATAAACATTCAGTCATTTTTAGACAAAGTTTAACGTGTTTCAGTTTTAGTAGGATGTATTGCTTTATTTATGTTTGTAAGCAATAATTTCCATTTAGATTATACGTTATTTGTATTGAGAATTGATAGGTGGGTACATTCAAGAGTTAGTTATTTTCTTTTAGGTGAATCGATCGACATGATTTCCTCCGACCATATTAAGAGACAAAATATGCGTATTGGTACATCCTCAAATTCAATGCCATCTCCCAAACGTAATTGTAGGATTTTGTTGTGGTATCCCACAATGTTCGAAGATAAAGTTGCGCTCGTTTTTAATTTTGGCGATAATTCATTTATTTTTATAGTCCATAAAGAGAAATTAATTACAAAATTGTATGATGAGTAGCTTTTATTGTCGTAAGAAGTGCGGTAGACAGTATATACAAGCACAGATAGCTTGTTTACAGCATTCAGTTATGTGCAATAAAACAGTAGCGTGTTCTCGGCAGGCTGTTAATTCGCAGGTTACATTATTACGGCGCGGTCAAATGGCTTAACCGTTGTGCAGGACGCTTCGCGAGGAGCCGCTAATGCGCTAAACGTTATTTACGCGATTCCGCATTGCTGCATCGCGATCACTTTGTTTGTTTCCAGGTTGCGTTAAACTGCCGTGAATCCTAAGATCTGGACTGTTATTGCTTTGCGTTAGTTTATTATTAGCAATATATGTTATAGATTGCTTTGGTATGTTTAAATTGACGTTGACCTTTGCGTTTTAATGCAAACATCGCAAAATATAATAAATATTTTTTTCCGTAATATAGCATAATATTATAAATGCCATTCGCATTTATAATGTGTGTGCTTGTTGTTTCTTGCACCACTTTTAGGGTTTGCCTTTTATATTTTAAAGGTAAAAAAAAGGATACGGAGACCCTTTGTCTAGTTCTAGAAAAATGTATTGTTCTCGACGAGAGAGATATATGGCACGCGGAGCCGCAGTCAAAAGGTTAGTCATTTATAAGGAAATACGCCAGCTTACCATATTAGTCATTATATCATTTATTAATATAGACGATACATAATTATTATTGATCATAATTGCCTAAGGTTATTTAGTCATCTTTAAGGAGTTACTCTTATGCATGCTAAACATGACAAATAAATAGTACAGTAATACATATTTTGTTTGAATTTGACTTGAACTTTGTGGATTATACAGTAGACCCATGGTAATCCGGCACGGATTTGTAATGTGACATATGTCTATAACTCTATACTATATAAAACACCTGTAATGATGATGATGTTTTGTAGGACACTTTATGTATAATTTGACTACATTAATATTAAATTTAACGGCGCTTTGGAGGGCCTTTTTTTTTAAATATCTTCGAGGATTCGATTCCGAAGTACTAAAGTACTACGACAGACAAATTAAATGTTTATTTGAGGTGACAAATTGAATACGATTCTGCTTTGCAAAACGTTTGCCGGATTAACGCGTGTCAACACTATATTCTAAGCACGCCGACAATTTCCAGGCTAAATTGTAATATGCAATGGTTGAGCCGTTGCGCAGGACATTTCGCGAGCGGCTGCTATATATGGTATAATCTGTGTTTATGCGATTCCGCATTGCGGCATTGTAAAGGACTGTTATTATATTTGTTTAACGTAGAGAACCAGTACTTTTTACGAAATGGATGGTATACAGCCCTGTCTTAGATTTATGTGAATAAAACGAACGGGATTTATTAACAGAGTTAGAAGAAAGGAGGATAATCCTAATGTAATTTTCTATATTACTGTTAGTTTTGCAAGGAGTGAAAACAGTTTTTTATATATTTTAACTAAACTCAGCTGTTCCCCTTAACCTGGTCATCATTTATACATAGCAAAAAATTGAATATTTTATCTTCTCGAGTTTTGCAATCACAAACATAAGCATCCCAGGCTTTTAAATATTTTATACAGATACTCGTTAAATAAATTTTATTAAGCAGATAATATCCGCTGCGCAGTTTTAAAACGATAAAGATTTTGCAGTAAAATATTTATAACGCTGCTTTTAAAAGCTATTGTTTATTATTCTCGAATCAGCAGCACTATTATAAGTACTGATTAAGCAATTTACATTATATTTATTACAATGTTATTGCCCGTAAGCTATAAACAGTCGCGTATTTTCATCACACTCATTTCCAGGTTAAGTTATCGGTGCGCAGTCGAATGGATTAGCAGCTGTGAAGAATGTTTCGTGAGCGCCTGTTTTAAGCGCGTTATTTATGCAATTCAGTGTGTACTGCGAGGACTTAACATTTGTTTTATGGTCTTATAAACCTGTTAAGATTCTGGAAGGAGATCAGCATCGAAGTGATACTGGCGCCTTACACGTGACCGTAATGATTAAATTCCGTAATTTACTTTACATTACAGAAAAAACTGAATAATATCACATTTATATTTTTTATTTCATTATTTAGTGGGGTTTTTAATAAATAGTCTTAGGACGACTACTGCTTTAACTTGGAGGCATAGAAGTACTAATTGGTTCAATCGATAAAATTTATGGGAACAGTGTTGTAAAAAGTATTGGTCAGCATGAAAATTATTTTTCCACTGATTAAAAAATTATTCATTTGTTGTGAAGAGTAGTAAAAATGTCCTTCCCAACGTTATTCCGGTATGATACCCGGGTCTACTTACTTTTCAGAAGATGTTGCTGTGGGGCGAGTTAAAATGACAGATTGCCGTCACTTCCCAAAGCTCACGACTAATATTACTCAGTGCATTAATCAGGACCCATTGTTTTAAGTGTCTTTCGAAATAAAAAGGTAGAACATTTGAAAAACAAGAGATAGAATGAATCACACATCTATCACCTGGCTGAGGTAAGAACTGTTTAACCTAACGAACGATCGCGTCAAATGCAGGCTACTGATTAAGCTACGAACTATATCGTGAAGAGTAGAAAAATAAATGTTAAAACATCCCGGAAGGAGAGAGAGATAGTTGAAAATTAACTCGCGATTGCCAATATTAGTTAATGTTTTATTTGTCTGCAACATGGACAGTGTGAACGAGCTTAACTTTCATTTATTGCCACGGCCTGTCGTAAATCTCCGGGATCGGAAACAATTCGTGTTACAATTTTATCAACAGTAATGTTGTACGTTAACAAAGTCGTTTGCGTGCGCGCTCGCCGTACGTCTTTCTAATGCGACCACTGAGTGAGTCTGCTAACGGAGGTTCATTTATTTGGACTGCTAACTAAATTACTGGGCAATTACTGTTTGTGTCCTGTTTAAACTACTATTCAAGCCTGGCGAATATACGAGTTGAATTACTTATTTTGTCTCTTTAGTCCGTTGACATTTAACCTATTGGAGTGAAAAATACTTTGAAATGGGAAAATCTATTAATGTTCAAGTGTTCATTACTATCGCGTGACTCCCGGAGTGGTACTATTTTTTTCATTGTTATCACATTAGCGCTTGGAAAAAGTTACAAAACAACATGATTCTGATATCAGATCGTCGTATGTCAAATTTCAAAACACGTTTTGGTCATTTGTATGTGGATTTTTTTATAAGATTGATGGCGTTATGCTTTGAACTGTAGTCCGGTCAAATTAGACCAAAAAGAAGGGGTTAGATTACAAAAATTCACACTCGCCTGAAAATTGGTGGGATAGTTCGAAATACAAAATAAACGGAATGTGAAAAGTCCTTATCCATCCGACACCTGGAAAAAATTTATCCGGGGTCTAAGGTCACATAAAAGGATTATTTGAATTGAAATTATCTGATCTACAATTTTTGTCTGGACTAATTTAATGATAAAACTTAACGTTTTGCTGAATATCGCGAGAAACCTGTTTTTGTGACCTTTGACCCCGAGTTTTTCTTTTTCAGGTTCAGGTTTTTTCAGTTGGATCGATGAGGACCTTTCACATTTCATTTATAATAGTGCTTTCAACGATCCTACCAATTTTCAGCCCAGAGTGAGTTTTTGTAACCTTGGATGTCTAAATTGATCGGACTACTGGGTGAATTCAGGCATATAAATAACACATGAAGTCTGCAATAAAAATGGCATATAATTTGTTATCAGCGCGGTCATATCGCCCGGACAGAACGTCAACCCTTAGTGAGTTTATTCATATGATTCTAGAAAAATCTCTCGCTATATAATGAACAAATCTCTTTTGTATTATTTTTTTTATATTCACATATACCTAACGCGTACTTACACACAAACAGATCGTTAAATTGATATAAATTGAATGTCACAACAACATTCACGACAAGAACACCTAAAAAAAGTAACAAAATAGTATTAGCATTGGTTATTTTTATTGGATGCCCACCTCTGGTCGCCCTCTGGCTTTTTTTATACGGTTACATGAGCTGGGCGAAAGACTCCCTGTTGGTACACATTTTTAGTTTTATTTGACCTACAGTACATTAATTTTTAGGAACTTTTAAAATATTAAAAAAAAGCTTCAACTTTAAAAGAATTTAATTTTTCAAAATCACAAACAGATATGTAAAATTAATTATTTACTAATTAGTGAAAGTCCCGTTGAAACTGTTTCAGCTTTCAGTTCAGTTCCAAACACAACATATAAGAATTGTGTTTTTTTTTCTTGTAAATCTATATAATTACTAATATATAAAGCTGAAGAGTTTGTTTGTTTGCTTGAATGCGCTAATCTCAGGAACTACTGGGCCGATCTGAAAAATTATTTCAGTGTTAGGTAGCCCATTTATCGAGGATGGGCTATAGGGCTATATATCAATACGCTAAAATTTTAAACCTAATTTTACGCGGACAGATCGCGGGTAACAACTAGTACGGTATTTTCCGGTCTGATGCACTTATTAATATGATATTATTTCGACGATTAAGAACAAACACTATAATTTAACTTATTTATATGACAGACTACGGAAATTTTGCGAATGTCATCAATTAGTCACAGCTGACG
>JANCMC010007202.1:6633610-6681254 GCA_024363005.1 Charaxes varanes | reverse complement strand
GAACGCGTAGAAATACAAAGTTGAAATTAATACCGGAATCTGCTTTCTCTTGAATCTGTGAAAAAAAATCGTGTATGGACGTTAGTTATATTTCTCATACATTCGCAAAGGGAATCAAAACTTATAGGAGACGTACTTCGCGTTTGACCTAGAATCGTGAAATTTAGCAAGCAAAATGCTATATCTTGTAGTACAACTATAGAAAAAACCAATAACCGAAAATTTGTAGTGACATCACAAAAAAAAATCGGTGACTTAAATTAAAACAAATCTTATGAAAACCATTTATCGTTCGGAAAAACGTATACGGAAAGTAGCATCGTACCTAAATATACTTCCAGGGGGCCATTAACAAACTTCGTAGAACAGTGCCGCTCTGAACAGTTCAAATTAACCGTTAAAGAAATCTACGTATTCAGTGAAAAGCTATACTAAAATAACCATTTGACGCTGTGACTACAACATTTTTCCTCGTACTAACTATACCTTGATACTTCAATTTTTAATCTTCAATGTTTTCTTTTTTTTTAAACCAATTCTATGTAAATCCACTTCAACGGTTATTAGGCGACCCAGATTCGAAATCGTGACACTGTGGATACGTTCTCACTTTCATAAGCTTCCAAGCTTATAACCTTGTAGGGGCGTTACCAGTAAACGAGATTGAATAGCAACACTTTACGCAAATTAGCCTATTCGTACATTCATTGTTATATAATACATATTTATTTAAGACTAACTAAAATAACAATCGTAGAAGTTCCATACCGTTTTTGTAAATTTAGTTTTACTAATCATGATGAAATGGAAAAACTTTTCTGTATTAGATTAGACACCAAGAATAAAAATGGAAAAAATCGTTTTACAGTTTCCTTTTACATGATAATGGGCAAACACAAACAGGCAGCTTAGAGGTCATCCACAATTTACGTAACACGAATTTTACTATTTTCAACCCAAATTTTAGGGGATACCTTCCCACTCTCCCACTTAACGTGTGACCTATGGATGACCCCCTAATGGGCCTTATTATAATCTTAAAGGCATTATTATAACTAAAAATCAAATTATCTCTTGATAATTTATAAATTTAATTAAATTAAAATCAAGTATTTTTTTATTCTTTTAATTCCAGGAAGCCATCCCGGTCAGACTGAAGCAAGTCCACTTGATAAACACTCCTGCGTACATTGGAAAGTTATTTGCTCTGTGCAAGCCATTTCTAAAGGCTGAGGTTGCTAAGTTGGTATGTATATAAATAAATTAACGTTTATATAGGGCCCATATCGCTAAATTCCAAATAACATTGTAGAGTGCGTACAGTCTAAAATTGCACGCCCCTCCAAAGTATTCACCTCTACAAGCAAAATACCGCGTTGGCCCAAACACGCAAGCTCGTCACTATCATTGGCTTCCAGTGTGTGGTTGAGTTTGAATTTACAATAATAGTAAGTACATACACTAGCAAGCGTTACAATTAATTATAGTGGAGCCCATATCACTTGGCAAAAACGTACGTTGACCTCTCGTGAAGAGTCGCCAAGGCATCGTTTCCCTAACTCCTTACCAAGGTAATACCATATTTATATGACATTATATTATATAGTATAGCGAATATTTTTACACAGTACCTGCGTGATGACGAAATCGGATGGATTATGGTCCTTGATTATTGATTAAGTTACGTGGATCAGTAAAAAAATAACTTGACAAAATTGAATAATATCGTTTGTTTCTAGAAAATTACGCAGGGGGATTATATTCACGGTTTCTTTCAAATGTTCTGGTCGAAATAAAACAAAAATAAGCATTACAACAGATTTTGTAACACTTACAAAACTACTTCGTGAAAATATCAGAAACACGAGTTGAGTAAAACTTTGGATGTCACCGTTAAAAATTTTGTGTCGTACTTTAATACCCGAGGCAGACATAGCTCAAAGTGTATGTATATTTTTGTCCTTGAAGACTACAAAGTCCCCGGCCACATTACATGATCATTCAAATTGTTACAACTACTGAACCGGACGACGTTCAGTTTGACGATTGCTATAGCGATATTGAATTGTAGCAAGCTTTTTTCTTGTAAATAAAAACACTTTTCTCCTAGTATACTTACTAATAAATACTAGTAAATAATTATAATAAACAGTGCCGTTATCATTGTTTGTGTTTTTTTCTTTTCATTCATTGCCATTTTTGTAAAATACATTGATTAATACCCTTATATTTTTCAAACAGTCCTAAATTTGTGTTATTCCAAAGTAACATGTATTTTACTGTAAAGATTCCAAGTTGCGAGGAAAACAAATGAGTACCTTCGCCATTTTCATCCTTAATGTATAGTCTAAATAATATATATAAATATGCGAATCGATGAAGAATTGGCCTTTTTTTAATTTTTAAAATGACTATACTTTTCTGTTTAATTCTAGTGGATCCCGCAGATGTTATTTATCTTGCACGAATTTTGTCTCGTTTGCCAGTAGCCAATAGACTAATCTCCCTTATGTCTTTTCCATAAAACGTGACACTGCCGAATGTTTTATGAAATAATAATTTTACGTGACACGTCAATCCAATTATGCTCTAGTACGAACGTCGTCTATTTGAAGAATTATGAAGTAGCGGCCAATTCTGCATTTTCTTTTATTATTATTCTTTGAAACCCTTCTTAAATAAGGGGAATGAACACAAACAAAAAAACAGAATATAACAGCGGTTTTCGAGGTTTAGCGAGACTAACTAATAATGATTGATTATTTATATATATAGATGACTTACTTAACTTTGCTTCAGTAGCCCCAAACTGATGAGGTTGTTTTTTGTCTACAGACTACTGTTGTCGCTGCCAGTCTGTACTCAGAGGCTGTTGGTGCTACTTTTTGGAACTTTTCGAGTGATGGCTAACCATTCCACTAACTATTCGGGCGGGTCATCATCATCCGTTGCGTGCAAAGAGCGGCCATCTACCACAGTGACGCCCATCTCATTGCAGAAGTGACTGCCCGGAAGACAAGCCCGGATCTTGTATTGTGAAAGTAGTAGAGTAATAAGAAGAGTGAAAGAAAAGACATAATATAATATGATATAACACTTTAAAAATGGTGTAGTGAATATTGATTAACAAAAAAAAAATTGTAACTTTAATAAAAACTAACAAATAATAATATAACTTTCTACACATTTTGCCTCGTAACTCAAGCATAATCTGCAATTGCTATAGACAATATTTAATTATTCTAAGATTAAAAAGGATTTTAAAAAGGGACTAAATAGGTTGGAATAATTAATCCCGAATTCCATTAGAAAATACTCTGCGGCAACGTTTGATTAAAAAGAGGATCTATACTAAGAGGGTTTCAATCCCTTAGTAAATTATTTAGCAATTTTGTTTTAAGCTTAAGTATTGTTACTGATTGAGGTTTAAGTATTGGAAGAATAAAGATTTGAATCCTAAATGACATTATACTATTTCTTGTGAAAAGCTGTGCAATACTTGGTGTTCCTTTATTATAGATTCTACTCATAGAACGGCAAGCAATTTATCTGACTACCGATTGCCAGAATCAACTTCACTATCAGAAGGTATACTGATACGTTCCAGGCCTGTGAGAATAGGTATGCTCATTTCTTAAAGGACAGTATCGCGGCAAATTTAACCATTAATGAGAAACTAAACTACTTTGCTTTAATCCGCGAATGAATACGAGGGAAAATCGGTGTAAAGTTCGTGACTTTACGAATAACCTTTGTAGAGTCTATCTCCTGATGATGCTTCGGTGTCGAAGCGAAACGTGCGTTGAGTAAAATATAAACATAATATCAAGGCAAGCATTCGCTCCCAAAAAATAGAAAATCTTTCCATGCCATAAATATTGTAAGACATGAGCAAACAAAAGAACCGAAGAAAAGAACAATACCGAAGGAGTTGTTATTACTCTGGTCAAGTTAAGCCGCTAGAAATCACCGTTAGCTTAGTTTTTAAGTCAAATACATAATGTACAATCAAGTACACTATATAAAGCTGGAGAGTTCATTTGTTTGCTTGAACGCGCTAATCTCGGGAACTACTGGTCTGATTTAAAAAAATCTTTCAGTGTTAGATAGCCCATTTATTGAGGAAGGCATTTATTGTGATGATATATAGATGATATCATCACGATAAAATTTATTATCCGAATTTTACGCGGACAAAGTCGCGGGCACAGCTAGTATCAGACAATTTGAACACTGTTATTTGAAAAGAAAGTTACTTAAGACAGTTAAGTAAGTTAAGTAATTAAGAAGTTAGGTCATTGATTTTTAACTTTCATTTTTACTTTTGAAGGTCGTAAACTAACACTATAATTTTCTAGATTTAATGACTTCAAAGAGTAATTCAGTTCTTCTTGCCCCTTCCCGGTACGATGTTATATGAAAAAGAAACCCTCTTCGCATTTGGCAATAATAACATCTGTAGATGATTGCGTAAGATAAAATTGTAACGGTTAAAGGCGAGTGCAAAAATAACTAAGACTCCCCTCCCATTTAACGCTCAAGCTGCCAATGGGGTCACGCGGACCCACGCACTACGCACCCTTATGTCATTCAACCTATAAGTAAATCTTTCTTTGACGCATTTAAGCATCTGTTGTCATGCGTCTTATTACTGGACACGAGGAGCAATGAATTTAAATTCGATGGTGCTCTAGATCGATGTTAATAAAAAATATACATTTTCAGGCTTATTCTACAAAAGTTATGTATTGTGCGGAAATGATAGTAATAAAAACGTGGCGTGACACAGAGCCTGTAATATACTGAAATCAATTCGTCACGCTCCATAATCTAACACGTCAATGTGACACCGCGTTGTGGAGAATTGACAGATATTGATAGCTTATATTTGTAGTTTTGATAAATTTGTTTTGACATTTTTTTCTCCTGATTTTTGTATTTTATACATAATATATATAACACTTCTAAATTAAATTTTGTTCAACGTTTTTTATAAGATAATTGAAGCTAATATGATGTTTCAAAGAAACTAAGCTGGTGACTTATACGATAAATACAATGAAATAGTTGTAATTGTACCGAGAACAAAGTGAGTCATTAATGCACGAGTGCTATGATGGTGCCTGAGCGAATGCGAAGACACTTAAGCAAGGTGCGTAATCTCCTTTTATTTCAACTACAGCGCTCTCAATTTCCATTTTGTAGACTTTTCTTGTTAAATGTGTAGTATCAAAGTTTTACAATGATATGAATGCGCGTCATTTCTTATTATTTTGAATTTATTCGGTCGATTTTAATTTTCACCCAGTATCTTTATGATCCAATGCACACTTATTATATGAAACTCTGTGATAAATTTATATGACAATAAAAAACAGCGCATTGTTTTGGTTCTAAGCAGAAAAGGCGCCATTTGTGATCAGATACGTTTTAACCCCAAATATGTATATTATAGTCGTTTTAGATGAAACTGTATTTCATCCTAACAAAATAAAAATTTTATAACAACAAACAAAAATGAATGCGAGAGTAGTTTCCATCCATTAGTGATTGCGGAATGTTTTATATACAATGAAAACAAACTATGCTTTTAAAGTTTGTTTTATTTTAAGATGACCGATTGCCTTCTGACGTCATCCTCGGAACCCCCACGATCTCTACAACCTTACGATTAGTATCACAGACTGACATTAATCGGGTCCCACTGTTTTACGTGCCTTCCGTAACACGGAGGAGGTCGGATATCAAATATAAACCATTGCTAGAATGGGTCACCCATCTATCACCCGGTCGCAGCCAGAGCAACTTAACTTAGCTATCGACTCAAGTGCCGACCACTGATTAGGCCACGACCTCCAGCTAGTTATTTATATAATACTGTAAAACTAATACTGCCTCGCAAAATGGTCAGTACAGCACTGCACTTATTTCCGGTCATAGACATTTCGCACGTAACCAAAAGATCTTTTATTATACAAATTTGGCACGGAACCGATGCGTTTTGAGTTTAGCGAGTTTGTTTGATTGTTGAATGCGATAATTTCAGGAACTACTGTTCCGATTTGAACAATTCTTTCAGTTTTAGATGGCCCATTTATACAGGAGGGCTATAGGCTACATATCATCACGCTAAAGTTGAATTATTTTTTTTACCTAATATTACGCGGATGCAGTCGCGAGCACAGCATGTACTAACACGGATAAAATTTAAAAATATGTGATGTCACATTAAGGGGGAGGGGAATTCGAAATTAATGAAATAAAATGAAAGATATTTATTTGTGACATCACACTAAAAAAATACACAAAAAACACAGTAATCTTAAATTATACAAACTAAATATAATTTAACAAACTAAGTTTAATGATTTTTAATGATTTAATTTATTTTTTAAGTGTATTATTTTTTATGTTGAATTTATAAGAATTGGTTTAATTTATTGCATGATGTGTTCGCTTTAAAATGTTTGTGCGTACACGCTATATTATTTTATAAGTGTTATTTGACGGTTTGAGGTAATAAACATTAAAAAATAACAATCAAATTAAGAACCCCTTCCTTTTTTGAAGTTGGTTGAAAATATTCTGTCTGAAGATGAGAAACAGGTTGATAATCAATTTTTTGATGTGTTAAATAGTGGCTATAGTCTTGTAAAGCGAAAGGATGAAAAAATGATTTGTTTTCGTGATATTTTTTTTGTATAGAAAAATGCCTTTTGTTAGTGCTACAATAGAAATTAATAAATCGAATAAAAGTTGTTGCAAGAAAATAATGACAGCTACTCGTTGAAAGGACCGAACATATAGCAGTTCTGTCAAGTCACTTTCCCACACAGATTACGAAGCGAAGGTCGACCCGCATAGAGCCTATAAAAACACGAGCAAATTGGATATCCGATCGGGTGTGGAATACTTTTAATTATCTGTACCGTTTAATATAAAAAAAAGAAACGAGTTCCCCCCAAAAATAAACCTTCAACAGGAAATATAAATTGTCATTGTTTTATCTTGTATTTTGGGGACAACTTTATTTTAGTGCTGCCAACATTGTTACCGGAAGGAATTAATGACAGGTAAGGCGGCAACACCGCGGGCTTTATCAATTATACCGTGAGACGCGGACGAGAGTATCGTGCTTTAGTCTAATTAAGGTTAATTAATTAAATAAAGGGCTTAAAGAGCGTTGCTCATATTTGTATTTTTATGTTGCTGTAGCTTGTCAAACGACCGTATACGGGTTTTATAAAGTTCTGTTTCCGCCAACAGAGCAATTTTTTCTTGAAAGATAAGTAATTATGAATTTCCTTTTATGTTATGGCGAATGTCGAAAACGTAACCTGTAAATGCCGTCTGAAATTCTGAAAGCACAACGGTGGATTTGTAAAGCACTAAGATTTTGAATGATTGACCGTCAAATTGGATCAATTTGAATAGAAAATAACGAGTTTCAAATAAAATTAATATGTGTTTGCATATATTTTGGGAAAAAATTCAATCTGGTCACACTGACGCCTTAATAAATTAATTTTATTGTTATTATTATTGCACCCACATTGCAATGTTCAAAATTTTTGTGTGTAGAATACCTAACTAGTGCCATACCAGGATTTAGTTTAATTATTGTTGTAACTTGTAATGTATTGTGATAATCAAAATTGCTTAGGATTTGTATAATTTAGGTGTCCTTAACAACTACCTAGAGACTGATGCATAGTGTTTTTACCCAATTAGATACTTCTTTATTTTAATGCTTAACTGGAATTACGAAAAAAAAAACATTAAGAACACAACAAACGTATTGGAAAATACATATTTGTCTGAAATTGAACATCCTCTTGGACATGGTTTGGGCGATATTTTTAAAGCGATTTCAATCGCTGTTATGTTATTTTGTACTTAAATAATATGTGATTATACAATGTATATAACTGAGAATTATAATTATGAATAAAAGAAAATTAACTTTAATTTAGCCACTACAATTGGAGTTAGATTTTTCTACATACTATGTAATTTTTTTTTTTTTCTTCACCACCGATATTGGTTAGCAATGATATTTTTTAATACTCACAACTTCTATTCGATATTAGATAAAAATATTCTTGTCATTTAATTGTAATTTGTAGTCAATTTATGAAAAAAAAATTATATCTATATTATTGTATTTAAATATTTGTGTATTTTATATTCGTCATTATATATTTTAATATTAATGATTATTTTAAGTTAACGTGTGTTACACTGTATTTAGTTTTTTTTTTTAACGCTTCGACATCACAGTTTTTTTTTATATTCTGTATAAAAAAGCATTGGCCTTGCGACAAATGTCTGGAGGCTCTTAAAAGTATACGGATGTTTTGGAAAATTATTACAGAAAGAATTTTTAACATCCATTTACCAAAAAGAGAAGAATATTCATCTGCGTCGAGTAATATCGCAAGCGTACAAAATTTAGCTAAAGTGTGGCAAGAGGAATTAGTGCAACAAGCGCTCATTGTAAAGAGTATACAACCTCTATTAAACAGGGAAATAGATTTAAAACCAACATACAAGTGGAAATCTTATACAAAATGCTTTAAAAAACCGGTTACAAACGACAATGAACAATACAATATTTTAGACGATGAGAACAGTTCGTATGAAATTCATAAATGTGTATGCAAAGATAAAGGAACCGAAACAGATGCAATCTTCAGCTTAAATACAAGGAAAAAGTCTTCTAAAGGCTCTTTAAATAAAAAGGCAAGTAAATGTACATCTGTTAAGGTAAAGACAGTTGATTTTAGTGGTGAGACTAATGCTACTAATACGGATAAGGAGGAATTAAACATGTACAAAAATCATTTAGAACACTTACAACAACGTTATAACTGGCAAAGTGACGAAATGAGACAGTTGAAAAGTGAAAATATGTTCTTAAGACTTCAGCTTCAAAATATGAGCAAAAAGTTTATAGAAGTTCCATCTTATACTCCTACCATAATATGTGATAATCACGACATTCTTATACCTAAGCCTTTTGAATTACACTGTGATGATGAAGAAAACGTGAAGGATGTTGATTCAGAAATGATTATAACCCTGAAAAGCTGTGAACATGAGGTGAGATTTATTACACTGTTAGTTTTTTAAACCACAAAACTTATATGACTGCCAACATTTTATAATGAAACATTCGTTTAACGCCAAAATGTACTGAAATAAATTATTGACGTCTTAAGAATTGACTCGTACAAGACTTTGAGAAAAGACCTGTTAAGAGAATGTATCATATAACTGAAGGAGACGTATGAAAGTAATAGGAAGAGTGACTGGAGTGCCCTCTAAGAGGAGAAAGAAGCGGAAGAAGTGGAGTAAACTCTGGCGCTCTACTCTGTAGATGAAAGATACCTTTGCTGGATTTCAATGGGTAAATGGATGATGGAGATTGCCAATGGATCTCACACTCATTCGCAACTATCGCTGGGTTTATGAATCATGCGTAAAAGCATTTCTCAGGAAAAACAAAAGCATATTTGTATTGTTCTAAATATATTGTGGATTTAGAATAGATATTAAATAACATGAAAACAGTGGCGTTTAGTCAATTACACGTCACCGAGCGTAATTTTCCATCTGAACAGTTCCAGCTGTCACTACAAATTCGGTGACCACGGTTAACGCGGTTCGCTCCTAGCCGAACGACCACAAACATTTACCGTTATAGGCGACCATTATATTCGTCATATTATACGGACAATTATATGCTATGATGTATTAGCAGGTATGAAATAGTGTAATTAAGTGAATATGGTGGGCTTTTGTAATAAATTTATGTTTAACTGTTTTATGACGTTTGAATTGCATGTAATAGTTGATTATTGCAGCGAGCGGAAAGTGAGTCATTAATGCACAAGTGTTATGTTGGTGCCCGAGCAAAGGCGATAGCATAAATTAACACGAGTGCATTTGTTACTCACTTAAGCAAGGTGCGTAATCTCCTTTTCTTTCAACTATATTGCTGTTTATTGTCAATTTTAAAAGTTTTCTTGCTAAATATGTTGTATTAAAACTCTAAAATAGTATAGAATGCTCGCATTTGTTTTATTTTTTTCGTATTTATTCGGTCCTTCTGGTCGTGCAGATGTCCATGAGCGCCAGTAGGCACTTCGGTGCCTGCTGCCTGCTCGTCTGCCCCCTTGTAAGATAAAAAAAAAACATGAAGATGAAATTTGATAAGGAGGTAGTGTATACAATCGCTAAGAACGGATTTCGGGATAGGGCTTAAATAAGAGGGACACGGTTGAAGTCGCGGGAAATGGCTACTAATAGGATTATATTAATATGGTGTATAAGGTAGACAACTTGATACCTTAATTATCTATTCTCCTGGCGGGAATCAAACCCACAACCCCGAGCAGTAGGCAGGGTCAATGCCAACTGCGCTATCGGATCACTAAGTTAATTTTAAGTAAAAACACGACAAAATTAGCTTAATTCTTTTACTCTCTTCACAAACCATATTTTGAAATTTGGTTAGATTGAATTGTACTTACGTAGGACTTAGGAAAGAAACATACATAAATATATAAGTAAATATATACAGGACTATATGACACACGAACGTTTGTTTAAGGTAGACAACTTAGTGCTTGTGTTATGAGAAAAAACATACATTGGAATAAGTTTCATAGAATGTTTTCTACTGGTATAACCCTGGCCGCAAACTCGTCTCGTGTCATACTATACTTAATTATTCAATGCGCTCGTTCATTACACGGGAAGAGCGATGTTAACTGGATTTGAACGACTGCTCTGCTACAAATTCAGCATGACCCGTTTATTCTCTTTGCAAGCCATATTTCGGAGGCGAGATAAATGGGTTACAACTGTACATACGTAAGTATTAACAATAAACCTCCCACGTAAATGGTTGTAACCCCAAATTCCCAACTTCACAGTAGAGCGTCACAAATATGTAAATTGAAATAAAATTGTCATTAAAAAACACATTTTTGTACACAATTATACATACAATTATGACGATAACATTATTGTATACAATAATATATTAAAAAGTGGCTGTTATATTACAATTTAGTTGTTTGTAACGCTCTACTGTAAATGTGGGAATTTGGGGTTACAACAACTTACGTAAGAGGTATCGATATGTAGACTTCCATTTTATCTTTAGAAATCTTTAATCTCCACTTAAACACGTTAAACACTTTTATTTGCTCACACCCTTAGTTCTAGTTTTTGTGAAAGCGACCAAACTTTTACAAAAAATAAACATTTTAACAGTAAATACCTACTTCAAATTGTCAAAACTGGAATAAATTGAAATGTGGCCACACGGAAAGCACCAGCTTTCAAATAAAAACAGAATCAGCAAAATCGATTCACCCAGTCGTAATTTCTGAGACAATAAACATACAAAATACAGTCGAATTGAGAACCTCTTCCTTTATTTGAAGTCGGTTAAGAAAATCTAAGGGAAATTGTAGGATAATTTATTTAAATGTTTACATACAAAAGGACTTTTTTGAGGAATTTTTTGTTGACGATTGTGTTTGTATGGTACTCTTTATAAAAGTACCATACAAGCACAAACGAGATATTGAGTAAAAAAACAATTCCGTGTATATTTAGAAAAAAAACCATTTTTTTTGTACATGTGAAGTAATAGGTAATTAATTCACATAACGTAATTAATTAACGATCGCACATTAAGATTACATTACAAACTTTCATTAAGATGATGTAACGCAACCCAAACTAGGTAAGAACGCAAATTACTAACGGAAAACTAGTTAGACTTTAAGAAACCATGGAGAAAAACGAAAAGAAGACAATTAAAAAATAATCTTGTAAAATAAACTCTAAAATAAAATAAATGACAAAGAAAAATATGGTATTTTACGCAAAATTTCCCTACAATCTACAATCAAATAAAAACCTCTATCAACTTTCACCTCACGGAATCTTATGATCAAACATTATGATAAAAACATTAGTAGACCGTATTTTTCTTTCAAAAACCGACAAATAATTTTATAGGTTAAACTCTGATTTTTTTTACATAGTCTGAGTTATGGATAAGTGCCATACATACTTGTATACAGTATAATTTTTAAGTAAATATAAAAGAAAATTAAATAAATAACAAGGTAATCCAATTTTTTGTGCTTATAAAAAAAATTGCAATATTTTTTCTGATAGCTTTTTATTATGCCGGAGACAGACATAGCTTCATTTGAATGATCATGTCATGGCCGGCCAGTCATGGCCGGGGATTTTGTGTAGCTGCGCAAAGTTTTGTAGTACTTTGTGGTCTTCAAGAACAAAAATGTACAAAGACTTTACTATGTCTGTCTTTACTATCAAGCTATGTCTGGCTCCGGTATAATACAAACTTATAAACGTAATACAACAATGGGCGGGAATCGAGCGAAAGGGTCACTGCCAGTTAAATTTCGGCACAGTAAACCTATTTTATCAACTTTCACCTCGCAGAATCTTAAGCAATATAAACGTTTGTACCATTTATTTCACTGGCTGGCAACATTGCAAAAGTTTATTTTCATTTGAAATTAATGTGAACGTTCGCAAAGAGTTATTCCACGCTAACCAAACAACCGGCGCTGCACGCAAGAGACAATCAACAGTTTCCCCTTACACTGTAATAACACCTGTAACTCGTGCTTCATAAGATATATGCCTTGTATTTGTTTCTAGTTGGATACAAATTGCAATTAAGCTGTTTAATTAGGCTATGCTAAAGCGGTAAATATATAAAGTACGTGAAATGTGCAATTTGTAAAAATCTTCTATGTGAATAAAAATGAATTGCTAAAATGGATGTAACCGCATAACTTCCTAACGACTGTACGAAATTGGATATATATTTTTGTTGTGTTCATTATTCTTAGGACAAGGTTTGCATTACCTAAAAGTGTCTGTCTGTTTGTAAGGGGTGGTTTTCGAAAATATCGGAAAAGGGAACGAAAACGGGAAAGGAAACTGAAAAGGAACGGGATTAATATTATAGCACAATAAAACGTCATAAATAGTGAATAACCAAACGTTTGTATGTGCATTTTTTTTCATGTAAAATACGTAATTGTTACGTTACTTTTTATGCTATTTTCAAAAACTAAAAGTGTGTCTATGGTCAAAATTTGCTAGTAAAAATAATTTTTTTTGGCACTGGCAAGATTTTGTCCAGTATCGATGGTTTTTTTGTGTGAATCTTTATTCTCCTTTGCGCTTTCAGAACCTTCCTCGGAATTCAAAGAATATTACAAAATTAATTACTTAAATTGGTCCAGACATTTTCAAATTATGTATTAAGGAAGTTAATGATAATTTTATACATTTCAAATTGTTTTTCTTTAGGTGCATTTTCAATATGTTATGTAAATTTTTTTCCATAAATTATGCCCACGTTCTGGACCACAACGGTTTCCACAATAATACCGTAGAGTATACATATTGCATGCTGTTGAAACGATAAGAATAAAAACAAAAGAGTGAAAAATTATTTGTATAAAGCTTTGCTGGAAGTTTGCCAGAATAATACTTATAAATATACTTTTTTCCTTTTAGTGTATTTCTTGTATAAACTAGAGTTGAATAGATTTTAATATTTTCTTCAGGATAAATGAAAAACACATTGTGTATTATTCTTTTACAATCGAAACTCAGACTCATTTAACTTATAAAAAAAACTTAATAAGTTTTAATTCCTTTAAAGAAAGAAAGAGTATTATGAATTTACTTGAACTAATTTTTATATAAATTATGTCCGCAAGGCAAAATATAAAGGCAATTTTTTAAATTACTACGCTACGGCTTTCGTCACGTGACGAATTCTACAGGGAAAGTAAATAAGAAAGCAATCGTTTTTTTTTTGCATATTAAAAAAAATTACGGGATTTTTCATGTGTACTTTTTCTTTTTTTTATTTATGGTTTGAATTTGCGGACTTCCACACTTTCTTTCGCCAATGTCACGTGTAATGGAAAAGACACGGAGGAGATTAGTTAAAGAAATTTAAAATAATAAAGTTTCTCTCTCACTAATGTTTGCTTTTTATCTATGACAAACAAATCTGATGCCGGCGCCAGGCATAGCTTCATTTGAATGATCATGTAGTGTAGCCGCGGACTTTGTTAGCTGCGCAAAGTTATGTATTCTTCAAGGACAAAACTTAACTTTGTAGTCTTCAAGGATAAAAATGTGCAAATACTGCCTATGTTTGTCTCCGGCATAAAAATGAATATGCTCTTTTGTCTATGACTCTACAAATGAGACTCTACATTGTAGTTTTTATCACCTATTCTTATTTTTATAACAACACATAAAATTTAACGTACACCTATTATATTAATGGCCTATACTTATCTAGTTACATAACTCCTACCAACTGAGATACGAAATTTTGCTAAACCAAGATGTAGAAAACTTGGAATGATTTATGAATGAAAGTTGCAAAAGTGGGTAAAACCTCAGCCCTACATGAGATTTATCCTTCTGTTTGTTGAAGTGTTTCCATCACTGAGCTTGGCTGTCAGTTGATTAACTGCTTCTGTCTTATTTAAATATTTCATGAAAGCAATTATTAATGAACTAGCTGCAATTCGCAACTAAATCTACGTGGTATTCACTGATTTTGAGTTTTAACTTTTTGTGCGGAACACAAATTTTAATAAAAATAAATTAGTCTGTGTCATTACGTGTAATATAAGGTGCCTACCAGTGAAAGTTATGTCAAAATGTGTCCATTCGTTTCGTTAAACATAACAGACAGGCCGATACAAATGTTTTAATTCGTGTTTTGGTATAGGTATCGCGTACAGTCTAGGATACAGCTCCAGGAGATGACAGTATAACGTATTCTATGATTTTTAATCTTCCCAATGTAGGTAAAAAAATTCTTCTTAAAATTTTTAATATCGTTTTTGCTACAGGTTATGTCCCACTACAATGGCGTAATATTAAAATTATTGCCATACCTAAATCTAATAATGATCAGCTAAGACCCATATCACTTATTTCTTGCATTTGTAAAATTTATCATAATATGCTGTTGAGGCGAATAGAGTGGTATACTGAGAACAAAAATATTTTGTCTCCGAATGCTACTGGTTTTAGAAAATCAAGGTCTAGCTTAGATAATGTAGCTTTATTTATAAGTAAAGTTCAGATGGGTTTAACTAATAATTATTCAACGGTCGCTTGTTTTTTAGATGTGGAAAACGCATATAATAATGTTAGTATCGAGAGCATTGTTACAACACTTGATAATATTGGAGTTGGTAAAAGAATATGTCATTATTTCTGGATGTTTCTTAAGGAAAGGCGACTTAAGATAGAAATAGACGAAGAATCACATAATTACATAATTAGATGGACTGATAAAGGCTTGGCACAGGGAGATCCAATTTCACCTTTGTTGTTTAATATTGTAACAGCTAATATTTGCAAGCAAATACAATCTGTTTTCATTTCTCAATATGCGGATGATTTTTTATTATATACAAGTAACAAAAATCTTACAGATAGTGCTTCTAAGATGCAATGTGCACTAAATATTATTGTTAACTTATTGGAATGCATTGGCTTGAATTTGTCTGCACATAAATCGAAATATGTTATATTCAGTAGAGGCTTAAAAAAAACAAAAACTTGTACTTACTATTAACGAGACCCCTTTAGAAAAAGTATTACAAGTCAAATATTTAGGTTTATGGATCGATTATCTCAGTTCACTAGCACTAATAACAGCGCAAAGTCTACAACCATTGTCAGACGCCTTTATCGAAATCATCAATTCACGGCAATCATCATGGCGTGCTGGAAGAAATTTCCCGTTAAACATGAAGTTGCGCACAATCAAGTACATGTTGGGAGCTCTCGAAGATACGGCCATATTAAACTTGGAAAGTGTTGAACACGAGCCGGAGTTAATCGCGAGTTTACCGGAAAACTTTGACCCTAGAGATAAGTGGCCTAACTGTCCCACTTTAAATGAAATTAGAGACCAAGGATCCTGCGGTAGTTGCTGGGCGTTCGGAGCTGTTGAAGCTATGACTGACCGTTATTGTATCTATTCGAATGGAACTAACCACTTCCACTTTTCAGCCGAAGATGTGCTGAGCTGTTGTCCGATTTGCGGTCTTGGATGCAACGGCGGAATGCCCACATTAGCATGGGAGTACTGGAAACATTTCGGTATCGTGTCTGGTGGAAATTACAATTCTTCTCAGGGCTGCAGACCGTACGAGATAGCTCCATGCGAGCACCACGTACCTGGCAATAGAATGCCGTGCAGTGGAGACACGCACACTCCTAAATGCCTCAAATCATGCAGGGACGGTTATAAAACTTCATACAAAGGTGACAAAAGGTATGGCAAGCATGTGTACTCTGTAAGGGGCGGCGAAGACCACATCAAAGCAGAACTCTTCAAGAACGGACCAGTGGAAGGGGCGTTCACAGTGTACGCAGATCTGCTGGCATACAAGAGTGGAGTATACAAGCACATTGCCGGAGATGCGTTAGGTGGACATGCTATCAAAATTACCGGAAAAGTCGAACCACCAGAAGAATCGACAAAAATCAAGTAAGTCGATTAAATATGGTTCTTACAAAAATGAATATTTCTTTAGTCCTGTCTGTTTATTTAATTAGTGGTAGCGCCACGCTTGCAGTCCTTTTGGTCTGCAGCTGATTTGTGGCAGCTCTTTCTCACATAAGATTGACTTGAAGTGGTGGCAATGCTGTCGTGTTAAGTCATGGTATTGTTGTCGCGTTTCGTTCGGTTTGTGAGCGTTCCCGATGGCCTAAATGCCGGCAGCGCATCTGAAAGCCTTCTGGTGGTGCAGTTGTTCCTTTGCAATAGATTCGTCTATATACAATTATTTGTCCATTATAACGTTTCTCATGGATTTTAATGAAATTATCAGACTGTCTTCCTATCAGCGCAATGATTCTTAGCGTGAGGTTTGGACACGACCGTATCAAAAGAAGTTCTGTTGGAACAGTTCTTCAATTTAGTACATTAACTGGCTAAGTACAAATAATTATTTGTCTAATTTGATAAGTGCTTAGCTTTGAACTATGGTGAATACAATAAGGAGTAACATCTTTCATTGGAGAAAAGTTGGAAGTGTCCAACATTATAGCTCATGTAGTAGTTCAAAGACCGTCCAGAAAGGTGCTGGTGTAGGCAAATGGTGTGGTGTGAATGTAGCAATATGTGAATTGACCAATAACGTCTTCCAGAACGGCGCGGTATGGTATGAAGATTGCAATTAATTAATACCTTTATTAAAGGTCGTGGTCTAATCAGCGGCCGGCATTTGAGTTGATCGCTAGGTTAAGTTTCTCTTGTTGCGACCGGGTGATAGATGGGTGACCCATTCTAGCACTGATTTATATTTGATATCCGACCTCCTCCATGTTTCGGAATTCGCGTAAAACAGTGGGACGCGATTAATGTCACATATCCAATTTGTCGAAATATCGATGAATCAAATTAACTTATGTTGGTATCCACCTGATACATACAAGTTGCGTATGAGTGTGCGATGCGAGTCACGCTTTGGGGGTCTCCTTACGGCTGTCGTGGCGAAAGTCGCCACGGTAATATTACGAGGATCTTCACGGTCTTCTGCTTTAACTGTAGGAATCTATAAAATAATAAACACAAAAATCAATAATAGAATATACGTAAGCAAAGAAACGTTCAGTATTCATTGATCAGTGGCTAAAATCGTGATACGAAAATGTTTGAATAAATACATTTTTTTTTAATTTGTTGGGTATCTTTAATGGCGGAGGCAGACATAGCTTCAGTTGAATGATCATTTCTATAATCATATAGTGTGGCCTAGGACTTTGTGTAATTTCACAAAATTTTGTAGAACTTTGTTAAATAGTACAAGGGGCAAACGAGCCGGCTGTTCACCTCAGTGACTACTAAAATGAACCACTGCCCATGGAACTATAACTGCATGATCTATTTTAAAATTCAAAACATGTATCTTAACATAGGAACGAGTGGACTTAAGTATTCATTAATACCTGTAAACATTGAACTTACATTGCAAATTAGGTAAAGAACAACTAGTAATGCATTCTACTAGGCTCCCCAGATTAAGTGTAACTGTACACGTTTCTATAACAAACTCCCCTATGGCGTTCGGGAGATGTCTTTAAATAAATTTAAACCTTTTATAAAACGTAAATTCATTCAGAAATCCTATTATAATGTAAAGGATTATTTGAATGATGTTAATGCTTGGGAATAAATCGGTCTGACCAAAACAGAATTATTGTGAAAATGGTGATAGCAAAAATTTACCCGACTGCGTTTGTTGCGGGGTTCCTTTTTTCCTTTTAGTTACAGAACTCTAATTACCATTATAAGAATTTACTACATTGTCTTCCTTTTGGCATTTGACTTCCTGGTGGCCTAAACTCGTAACTAAAGACCGGCAACGCATCTGCTTGCCTCCTGGTCGTGCAGATGTCCATGGGCGTCGGTAGGCACTTAGGTACCTGCTGCTTGCTCGTTTGCCCCTTGTAACATAAAAAAAACCTGACACTAGACTGGGATAAGGGTAGAAAGAGAAAAATAGCTATAGCAATAATGAAAGGCCATTTTGTATTTTAACTTATTTTGAAACACTGCCTATACATTAAAAAGCTACGGTAGATATGACTGTTACTAGTATAACGAGAAATGTAATTATTTTAACAAAACAAACACTAACTCCAGGGGATTTTGGGAGAACAGTCGGCACTATTGTAAAATTAAAGTGTAGCGCTATCAATGGTTTTCATTTAGTATGTGAGTTCGAGTTTGATTTGTGGCTTTATGTACAGAAAATGTTATTCAATACTTAATTAATTTAATACATTATTAGTAAAGCGAGTAGAATTCACTCGTATGCGTATTAATATACGTATCGCTGCGCGAAACATCGCACCGCAGGTCTTATAAGTGTAAGTAACTTCGAAAAAGAGCGGAAGTCCTTCCTGGACAAGAGAATGGGCGAGAGCGAGCGAGAACTTAGGTCCTGACCTCGTGTCATCCCATAAATTTAAGTGCGTTCTATGTGAACGCACGTTTAAAACAAAATTATACTATATGAGCCACTGAAACGCACACCAAATAGCCAAAAATCGTGGCCCTCCTGCCCAGTATAACCGGAGATAACCTGGAACTAACAAACTCACAAAATTTCTTCTCTTGAATAATATAGATGAGTTTGAGTAGAATAGTAACGCCACGAGATCGCACGTACAGTCGACGTAGCAATGCGTGCACTCAATTATAATTGGACATTAGGTCCTTTTCTGCTGGCCTTCTGGTCGTGCAGATGTCCATGGGCGCCGGTAGGCACTTCGGTGCCTGCTGCCTGCTCGTTTGCCCCGTTGTAACATAAAAAAAAAAATTCCGTGTGTATGTCACTGAACTTCTCCTAACCTGCTGGACCGATTTGAATTTTTTTTTTGTTTGGAGTCACAAATTTGCGTGGCAGATGGCGCTGCAGTCGGTATCTAGGTTGTTTTGTTATCGGTTTTTACGTTCGGACAGGGCAACGTCTGCCGGGTCCGCTAGTATACTTCATTGTATAAACATATGTTTATATAGAAGCGAGGGTCATAGTAGTAGGCCTTGTACATCTATAAAAATATGATTTAAACAGAGGTTTGGCACTTATGCCGGCGCCAGACATAGCTTCATTTGAATAATCATGTAGTGTGGCTGGAGACTTTGTGTAACTGCGAAAAGTTTTATAGCACTTTGTAGTCTTCATACCGGAGCCAGACATAGCTCAAAGTGTTTGTACATTTTGTCCTTAAACTCTAGAGATTTCTACAAAACTTTGTGCAGTTACGCCACGTTACCCTGGCCAAACTACATGTTCATTCAACTGAAGCTATGTCTGACTCCGACATTACGAAAGCGACTTATTATTAACTCACTTTCAATACACTAGTGTGGTTGGATATTAGACCAGGTACCGTTCGGATTTCAATTCACACTTACAATGTTTGGCTATTGGGGCTTGAGCTATTTAATTTGTTTTCTATAGCTGAATTAACGTGAAATAATGCAGTGAATATTATTACACAACACACATGTTTACGTAAATAAACGTTGATGAAGTTTCGTAAAATTGTTTAATCTAAAAGAAGTAACTGGACTTTGCTCACGTCGTAATAGCTGTACAGTGCCTTATTAAGAATTAAACGGCCCCATCCCCTAGCATTTCCAAACTATTAGACGTAGAGACTTAAAATTTTCCAAGTTGATAGAACATGCTAAAAACTCATTACATTCAAAATTATTATGAACGAAAGCGTTTATAGTGTATCAGATACGGAACCCTTCTATATTAGCGTGTCTTGAACGCTCTTTGCCATTTTATTTTATGTAACAAAGGGCAAACAGGCAGGTCGTTCGTCTGTTTAGTTACGCCCCCATGGACAACTGCAACATCCGTAGGATACCAGATGCATCGCCGGCCGTGGAAGAATAAGTATGCTCGTCTCTCGAAGGTCACTAAGTCGTATTGGTTGGGAAACAACGAAGCTGGTAACTGATTCCACAGAGAATTTTTTTGACGTACGTACGAGTTAATAGGAAATTGCGTGCTCTTGTGAACTTTAGGGCATCCAGGTGATTAAGAAAGACTGTTAAGAACTATTCCATCGATACAACCAACACGTTTTCCTTTTCGTAAAGTAGTCACGTCGAGTGATGGTATTGTTGGCGCGTTTCCATCGGTTTGTGGGAGTTACCGGTGGCCTAAACACCTCTTTAAAGGACGGCAAAACATCTGTCGGACGTCGGTAGTTACTTAGATGATGAACCACCAGGTCGTTTACCACTTGTAATATAGAAAAGAATGTATACGTTTAATTAGAGGTAGCGCCACGCTTGTAGCTGAATTGGGCCAGCGCGTCCGGGTACTAGTACCTCTTTCTCACATGAGATCGGCGTGAAGTGGCGGCAATGCTGTCATGTCAAGTGATGGTGTCGCGTTTCGTTCGGTTTGTGAGACTTCCCGGTGGCCTAAACTCGTCATTAAGGCCGGCAACGCGTCTGTCGCCTCCTGGACGTGCAGATGTCCATGGGCATCAGTAGGGACTAAAAATGTACAAACACACAGAGTTATGTCTGGCTCCGGCATAATAAACTTTAAATACATAGACAATGTATATAAAAATAAACCCCTATTTCCCTTGGTCATGTCATCACGCTTGAACCGGCTTGACCGATTTTGCTAATGTTCTTTGTTTTTGTGTTTATTATTGTCAGGAGAAGGTTCATATTAAAGAAAGAACTAAGACAATTAGTACCGATCTTATGCGAGAAAGAGGTACTGTTACCCGGAAGCGCCGACCCAATTCGGCTGCAGACCAAAAGGACTGCAAGCGTGGCGCTACCTCTAATTGCTAAAAATTAAAAAATACCTTAAATTCACATTCAGTCCTGATGCCCAGCAAAACAAGGAGTTTCCGTATGAGCCAGTTCAGGCTGCGCACCACGGCAAACGTCGACCAGAACTGCGCAAATAGCGATCGCAGACGGCCAAAGTTTTCTGCCACACCTAAAAAGTCATTAGATTTATTAAAAAGAGATAAAATAAATTTAGTAGGGGGACTTCCATGAATTATATTCCTGAGTGATATTAGTCGTTGCAGAGATTGTGGGGGTTCCGAGAATGACGTCAGATGGTAATCGGTTAACTTAACTCGCCCCACAGCCACATCCTCTTCAATCCAAGCGGACCCTGTTATTAGACCGGGATTACACCAGGGAGAAGTTATGGTGGGCGTTATGCTCGATAGCGCTGAGGGCTGGACGTTAATGTCCACCTTCTGAGAGACAGTTATTTCGCTGAAAGAGGCAACAGAAAGAGAGTTGGAGCGGAAAGCAAATGCTCTAGCAAATCCTGTCCGCCGAGGACGGTTTATTAATAATGAAAATCATATTAATTTATTTAAATTATATAATAAACAAACTTACTTTTTAATATTATTAATAATGTGTAAAAATACTGAGTCCATACTAAATATTATTAATTCGAAAATTGTATAAATTACTATTTTAATATAAAGAACCACAATAAGGAATTTCTAATTCAATTCAACATTTGCTACTTCTCACTTAAAAAAAAGATTGGTAATTTGTAAAGTCGGTTAACGGGCGATAATTTTACGTGATAACGCCGAAAAGCTTAGGCTGATACGAACGTACCTCTCTATCGCTTGTTCCGCGCTCTCAATTGCACGCTCGGCTCAGGCGGAACTTGATAATGAGTCATGCCTTTTCGTGCGTGCAGCCGGCGTTTATCGATTCACAAGACGTTATCACGTCAAAAATATCTATAATATCATCATTATTAGTTGATGGAATTAGGCGTTGGGTCATGGATATTCATAATATGCAGAAAAGATCAGATACCTTCGCTCTCAACATTTCAAATTTTAATATATATATATATATATATATATAATGATAGTCTGATCTCGTATGTAACTAAATCATATTATGCATTTAACGAATTTTCTATTTATATTGTAAATTAATGCAAAGTAATTTCACCTTTCTCCGCACATTCATAGAGGTCGAATTACACTAACACGTTTGTAAAGTATTATGTACAATCGTACATGAATGTACAATCACGTGAGCATTAAGAGCCCTACCTTACCGAGACGCCATGATGACGTCGCCGATTATGTATCCAAATTCATATTAAAATTTAGAACAGGCAACTCACTTGGCGACGGTTTGGCGACGTCGCTAAATTAGAAGCGTAGCGACGATTACGGCTGGCTACTCATTTGGCAACCGCAGATATCAATGGTTATGTAGCCGGCGACGTCGCCATGGCGTCTCGGTGAGGTAGGCCAAAGCCTTTGAATCTTTTTTATCACATTACACAAAAGCGCAGTTGATTATTTTTCGTTATTATAAGAAAAACATTTTTCTTTCAAGAAAAGCACCTTACTGAGTAAAGAAACTTGGCTTTATATACCATATTAAAAGTACCACATAGAAAGTAATGTAAAGCGCGACTGTACGCAGTCGAATGGAACGCTCCAATATGTGGAACGAATGAGGGATGTCCCCGAGGGATGAGTCGATACAGGGACAAAGTTTGCACGAACGAACAGGCGTGACGTCAGACGTCACATTTGCCATCGCCGTATTTGAATAGCAACTCAATTTATCGAGTCATCTCTACATACGTCTATGTTAATACGTCGAATGAAATTGAAATGCTTTGATCTCGCGAGTGTATTTGTACGTTTTACGGTTTAAAGAAATTAAATGGGACATAGATAGTTCCAATAATACAGAATTAAAAGTGTTTTTCACTCGGCTCCAATACTCTGAAACACAGTTTAATAAGTACTTTGCGCAGCTTTAAATGGGTAATGTTTTAGGAAATCTCTCTATATTTAATAATTCTTTTATTATTTATAGGGAATAGTAATTAATCAATATTTATTCACCAGATTACAGGTGGTTACATGGCTTTATGGTTAATTTAGAGAACCGCTGCATAGTACCAGATATGTTACGCGCGTGATTGCAGATTATTTTTTATTTTTTTTATGCTACAAGGGGCAAAAGAGCCGGCAGCATGCATCTAAGTCACTACCGACGTCCATGGACATCTGCACGGCCAGAAGCCTAGCAGATGCGTTACCGGCCCTTAATGACGAGTTTAGGCCACCGGGAAGTCTCACCCCCGGCAGACGTTGTCCTACCCGAACGTTAGATTACTTACTATTTACTACATTCTATCATCCTACAATATTATTCCCATCCCCGTCCCATGTGCCTCAACGCACGTTTCGCTTCGACACCGAAGCATCATCAGAAGATAGACTCTACAAAGGTTATTCGTAAAGTATATAATAATAACAAGCAAAAATAAACCTTTTAACTAATTGACGTGCAAACTACGTTCGACCTTAGCATGGCAAACCAATGTCTTGCTCGACTATATAATAATAATAATAGAAGACGAGTATAGTATATAATAGAAAGAAATGTTAATACAAATACCAGAAGTAGTAGTTGTACCGCCATCACTTAATATAAGCAATTATGCCACCCATCAATTTGTAAGCCCTTCGCTTGACCTTAAGACAATAATAAGCGTGCTACTTCAAACCTATGAATTCGTAATGAGACGTTCTGACAGCTGACGAGTCGAACTGACAGCGCATCTAGATTATGCATATCGCGTGTCATAAAACACAATAAGGATTAGTTTTATGTCTTTTCGTTACGACACTATTATCTGTGTATAAAAAAACACGTCTTATTTTAGTTAGGGTGGTATCCTGTGCTAATTTTGTGTACTTTATTTTGCCAGCGTTTATAGGACTACTATGTATGTATAAATTGTGAAGGCTGTTTAACATCAGCCGGATATATTATGTCTTTTCCCCATTAATTCTAGAAAGCATTTTATGATTCGATTTCATTATTATTTAATGGGCGTCAGTCCCTTAATTACAGACTGGCCAAGAAATTAACCTAGCTGTTTCCCGCGACTATGTCCACGTACAGTTACAAGAGCCCCCCCCCCCCTCTTCTTATTCTTATTAATAAATCCTTTCTTAACGGATGTCTACTAACTATAAACTACCTCCTTGTTAAATTTCATCATTGCCATTGTCCCGGGGTGTCAGAGATTTCGTGTTGGGTGTTCTTTCCCTTTTGTATGTATAAATGACCATGGTAGAAACAAATGGTATACTAATACCAGAAGAAGTACTTGTACTGCTATCAATTAATATAAGCAATTATGTCACCCATCAATTTTTAAGCCCTTCGCTTGACCTTAAGACAATGATAAGGTATGAATTCAATAACCTATGAATTCATAACCTATGAATAACCTATGAATTCGTAATGAGACCTTCTGACAGCTGACGAGTCGAACTGACAGCGCATCTAGATTATGGATATCGCGTGTCATAAAACACAAAAAGGATTTGTTTTATGTCTTTTTGTTAGGACACTTTTTATTTATGTATAAATAACACGTGTTATTATAGACAGCGTTCATAGGAGACTATGCTGTAAATAAAGTTTTTGTAATTCTTACTGTTTCTATTGTGAGAATTTTACTTTAAACGTGCATTTTAATACCTGCAAAGGATCTTTATTCTGAAGACCGGTTAACGTAATCGGCAAACGCTGTATAATTTAGTAATGCAGAACAGAATTATCGACAATAGTGCTGGGACCTTATCATCACGGTCAACGTACAATTATCGATGTATGGCGCATTTATTCGATGCACTGTTCCACTTAATTCAGTTATCGAGAACTTCTCGGCTGGCTTACTCTTGACAGTTTGACAGGATCGAGTTCAAAATCAGTTGAGTTTGGTTCGAATTTTCGAATACACTAAATTAAATAAATATAAATTCAAATAAATAAATAAAATTTCAAAATAGCGTCTTCTTTCAATGATGATCCTGAAAACTTGTAGCTTCGATACTGTGGCTTTGATTGAACGTTTTATCCAAGATATTCTTCACAGATTTTTGATCTTCCCTTTTTCCTCTTCTGTATAACGAGTACTACCTATCTACTTATTTAAGTCATAATCATGATGAAAAGGGAGGCACTGAACGAACACTTTTGTTTGAATTTTGCTTATTTGGGGAGTGACCCTTGAAATCGAGTTCGAATCGAAACCAATATCGAATCTTTTTCAGGAGTAAGCCCCCCGATCGTAACTGCTTTTAAATGAGCCATAACGAGGTCCATCGCTTTAAAGTGAGGCAGTTATCGAGCAGCTCGCGGTCATTTCAGTAATTGTGGTGGGAGTTTATAAGAAAAAATTCGCATCTCGCGTATGTACGGATACAATTAATGTCAGAGTTGAGCTATTATCGACTTTTATTCGAATTAGGGATACGGCACGGGAAATATTGAACTCACTATTGAGCCACTTTTTATGGGTAAAGGAGATGGTTAATAAGAGACGAGCATAGTTTCGGCAAGTCAATGTGTGACAGGTACGCTAGTAACATATTTTTTGAAGTTGTCAAAGTATAAAATCAGGAATGAATATGTATATGAAAAGAACTTTGTTATTTTGTTTTTTTAATATGTAATCAAAGATGTGACGCCAAATTGTATAAAATATTTTTGTTGTATGTGTAAAGGAGAGTTGCCTACACCCTTAAATATAATTTCTTAAATATCGATAATCTCACAAATTGGTTATAAATTCGAAATCCCTATAATATTATAAAAGCATATAAAACCTGTTATATAAGACGCAAATATTCTCAAATATGAAATTATTAATCTCATTCGATTAATTTAATTCCTAATTAAGCTATTAAGCTGACCGCGTAACACGTAATATCCTTACAAAGTGAGGCAAATGCAACGAAAGTCGGAGTTGAATACTTAGATAAGGGTTCCGTATATGATGAAGAATTTAAAAACCTGTCAGTAGATGGTAATAGGCAGGTTAAAAAAAAGCTACTGAGGTTTAACTATCTTCTATTCCAATATCATAAAGAGGAAAGATTTGATTGTTTGTTCGCATTGAAACTACTGGACCGATTTGGAACATTCTTTCGCCATTAGAAGTCTATATTATCCTTAATGAAAATAGACAATAGAATATTTTTAAAAAAAGTTATGGATTCGTATCAAATCTCCGATGATGTAAAGCCGTGCGAGGCCGGCGCGGGCCGCAAGTGTAATAAAATTTTCATTAATAAGTTATTCTTCGTATTAGTGTTATTTAATCTAATTTATTCTAAATCTATTTTAATCACATAATAGTAGAAGAATAAAAGATACATCACAGAATATTTAATACTAAAAATTACAACTTAAGATTAAGTATTAAAAAATTAATCATACAAACATGAAATTTACTGGTACGTGTAATAAATTTGGAGCAATTAATAAAGTCGTAAAAGTATTATTTAAATTGATAACAATTAATTGTTGAACACGTATTTTAGGGCCAGTTTCAAAAACAGAAATTAATGCATCGATTAATTGTTATCTAATGAACAAGTTGGCAATTTGATATACAACTAAAGCTTTGTTTTCTAACTCATTACGCAAAACCCTGCGATAAGCGTCACGACGCAGTATGCCACACTTGTGTTACACCGCTGATGTAGAGAGCGATGGAACAAGGGACCATTGTAGACGTTAATTTTACAATCATTTATCCAACACCGGATGCCGCACAACGCAACGTTGTAGGTTACGATCAAGAGACCAAAGCTTGACACTCTTTGTATCACATATTGGTTATTTATTTATTGATGAATCAAATCTAATAAATTCATATACGTTACTTTAAAAAGAGATATAAACAATCATTCTCTTGATAAGTAAATGTCATAATTGACTTAAAAGTAACGTAAAAGTCTAAAAGCAAGTAACCTATCTCGATTAGTATTATACAGAGTCGATAATATTCAGAGCTAAGAAAAATAAAGCTAAGTTTAAGCGGTGATTAGCTTAATTTTCGATTGTGAAACGGGTCCTAAGTGTAACAAAATATGAAAATTGGGCGCAATTATTTTGTCAGGACATGTCAACGGCGCCCATTTATTACAGGTAAATTAATACCGATTATAAATGTATTATACATTATTATTATATATAATGAAAAAATTATAATTTGAAAGTGTGTGAATATGAAAGAGTTAATATTGAATTTCTGCACTTAACAGTAGGTTCTCACGTTCCACTATCAAGTACGAAAACTGTTTAAGATTTAAAACTGATTAAAATTAACTGTCAATTTTTTTTTCGTGTAATGTAAAGCAAAAGATGTAAAGCTTTTTTTCAACGTTGAAAGTGTTGAAAACTTTCTCGGATTGAAAATATTCAACAAGAAAAGGGACTTGTTTCAATTCTCGCTGATAAACCGTTTAATAATAGTATCTCACTGATTTGTCACGTTTTTAGGGTACCGTAGTCTTACAAGGAACCATTATAGTTTGGGTCTATCCGTCTGTATGTCCGGTCATAAGGTGGCCCTCGATTCGGACTTTCAAACTATTAGATGTAGAGACTTGAAATTTTCCATGTTGATAGGATATGCTAAAAACTCATTACGAAAATTATTTTGAGCGAAATCGGACAACAACTTTTGAAGTTATTTGGCAAAAATCTTAATCGCATATCAGATACGGAACCCTTTTATATAAGCGTGTCATGACGCGTTCTCGTCCACTTTATTACAACAAATAAATAAGAATAAAATGTTAATCAAAATTATATTAACAATATAAGCTCTTACTGTACCTGTATGTGAAATATATATTATATTACTATCTGCAAGATAAGTTATACTATTTTTAATCAGTACCATATGTAATGTCTCTATTGAATGTATGTTAATTAAGCACAATTTGTAAAATATGACCTAAACGGATTTTTTTTTATATTACAAGCGACAAACGAGCAGGCAGCACTACGCTTTTATCCGAATTGGGCCGGCGCGTCCGGGTACCAGTACCTTTTTCTCACATGAGATCGGCGTGAAGTGGCGGCAATGCTGTCATAACGCCTTCATCCCGATATAGCCCTCTTAGTGAAAGGGTGGCATTTATACACATATTCAAATACATATTTAAAATTTATATAAAACTAACGGACCCGATAGACGTTGTCCTGCCCAAATGTAAGCTATCCTATCTTTCAAGTTGGATCAAACTGCACATGGTGTGCATAGTAGATTAAAGTAGTTTAGGAGTCCATCGCGGACAAACAACGTGACGTGTAATTTATATATATATTAATATTATATATTAGTAATAGATATTGGTAATATCGAATATTAATTTAAAGGCCAAATTTTATTTTAATTTAAAGTCCTAACTTGCATATAAGGTAAACATGTCAAATTTCGAATATAGCTACACCAACTATGTATAAAATTGAAATGTCAATTTGTGACGACAATATAAAATTAAGTCACTAATTACATTTACTTATAGGTATGTACGATACCTATAACGTAAACACGATTGAAAAAAATGTTGTCTGTCTGTTTGTCCAGGTAATATCCGAAACGGCTGGATTGTTTTCGGAGGAACTTTCACAAGCAGATATCTAATGTTGCAACATTGAGGACTGAGGCTACTTCCGTTTTAGAAAAGTAATTAAGGACCCGCACAAAAAAAATGAAAACCCTCAAAATTAAACAAAATCACTGACACCACGCGAAAGAACTCGCGGGGTACATAATATGGGATTGGGCTTTTTTCACCATTAGTAACATATATTTGTGTCTTTAACTGAGAGAGAGAAAAATAATGTTATCCGACTGAAACAAAAATAGACTTAATAGACTTCGGACACAGGGTGGCAGGTCTAGGGAGAAGATGTCCAGGTGGAGATTTACAGGGAATATACTTTAAAGGAAATGCTCAAAATCTAGGGGAGACTTTATGATCTGTGCGCTGAATGAAAGACCCATTAACATAAAAGTCACACCTGTGAAACTGTCCTTTGGAACTGAACATGTCGTTGAGGATTCATCTCAAAGTACAGATATAACAGATGTAGATGTTCCAACAGGCGTATATGTGGAAGTAGCAACTTTAGACAATGACCCTAATATTTGCCAGCTTCAGCCTCAAGAGCAATTTGGACGAGAGTACAAACCAGTCGGTGTATTATTGGTGAATGTTTTTGCACCAAACCCAAAAAGCCTAGCTTACCTTATTGACTTCTATTCATACAGTAGTCGAGCTTCTACAGAAGACCCTCCATGCCATATAGGATATACTTATGTGCTTCCTAATATGTTCAATCCTTCTGAAGGGTCTTTAGAATTGCCAGTAACGTGTAATATCAAACATAGGCCACTCGGCACTGTTGTCTTTAAGTATCTTATTATTTGCCCTATGGAAGACAGCTTATGCAACTTGGAAGTATCTTACGCAAAGCATTGGGACCCAGCTTGGACAGGACTGGAAGTAGGACATAGAGGTCTTGGTGCTAGTTTTAAAACAAAAGAGTAAGTTTATTTAAAAAATTACATATAATACTAATAGGGGTCAGCTATAAATTATGTCACATGAATTTTATGTTTAACCCCCTGTCATTGTCAGGCTGATGGTGTGATGTCACATCAATTTGAAATGAAATGCATGAATAATTGCAAAGAAACAGCATTTTATATTTATCCTCTTCAATTTTTTTTTAAATTAAAATTAATAATTATTTTTGACTTATGATGTTACAAAGCATTATGTGACTACTCACATTTTGGTGAACCCTTTTAAACATGTGACATGTTTATGGATGACCTCATAATATTTTAAAGTATTAAATTGTTTTTATAATTGATTAATTAGAAGCTGACACAGGTCCCCTTCGACCTGGTCCTTCCAGCGGTACTTGTGACGCCCGACTGGTCTTCGACCATTCGGTCGTCCCATGTACGCTCGCTTCACGGATCGATCCTCCCCCCATTCTTTCCACATGCCCGAGCCAACGAAGTCACTGTACTTTTATTCCGCCTAAGATGTTAGGCTCGGCCACAAGGTGTTTCAATTTTGGCGTTGGTTCTCAATCAAGAACAACTTTTAAAATTTAAAAATTATAATAACAAATAATAATAAAAATGTATATATAATAACAAACATAATAATAGCATAACAATTTTGGAAATGTCTAGGTGGGGCATGATCTAAAAAAGGTTGGGAAACACTGGTCTAGACTAGTCCGTTAAGGATATCGGAAATACTAACAGGGTTGAAAGTACTCTTAATTACACTTTTGTGCTTGACAAGTGTGTTGTCTTTAACGACTTCATATAAACACTATTCATCAGTACGATCCAGATAGCGTTCCCTTTCTTGGAAAAGTTTCAAAGGGTCCCGCCCGCGTCGTAGCGTTAAAGATCGTGGCATCTTTACTCGCATAAGCAGTTGGAGTAACAATAAAGTCGCGTATTTATCAGAGCGCAACCAACAATAATAAAGCGGTGACTCGTACAGCTCGCGTGTTCATGCGTAAGCCAGGAGCAATGAACTAATTTGCTGAATCTTTGGTCTGGCTAGTTCATTACCAGCCATTTACCACATCACACAAAGTTTATCTCCGATTAATAGTACTGTACCCGCTATAAAACGGTGGTCTTATAGGGCATTAATAATATTCTATAATATATAATATTATATATTACGACTGGCCCGTTGGCGCAGTGACCCTGCCTTCCGCTCGGGGTGTATTATATATTTCTACTAAAAACATGGGAAGCAATCGTCAACAAAATGTTGACGCGCAAAACAAGTCAACAACTAGAAGTAATAAAAATACATACCTGCAGAGATAATTCGCAAAAGTCTGATAATATTCCTCATTGATGGAACTTTCCTTGGTCTTCGTGTTTACCGCTTTCATCCAGTTGGGTGGAGACCACGAGGTCGATACTATTTTTATATCATCTACTGCGGAGGCTTTACAGCTTTGGATCATAGGTATCTTAAACGGTTAGAAATCGCTGTCATTCTGTTTAATGAAGAACTTATAGAAGTTTATCACAAGCCATGGTCTATAATCAATTTGTAAAGAGATTTTACAAGAACATTTGGTTCTTCTTCTACAGCATATAAATTAAATATGTACCTAACCATTATTGCATCACTCATTTCTAAGATACTTGGTTTTTGTCATACTTATGAAATGATAAATATTTGAGTCATGGACGTAGTGTTACCTGAATATCAGGTCATCATCATCATCAAGATCAGCCCTTAATTGTCCACAGCTGGGCATAGACCTCCCTTCTTTTAAACCACTCTCCCCTATCTTGCCAGTCACATCCAGCTACTTCCTGTCACTCTCTTTTTGACGTCTATCCACTTTGCCATTGGACGACTTTGATTTCTTAAGTCCACTCTAAGCTACCACTCGCTTGTTATCCTAAATCACTAAGTACCACTACCAATATCAAGTACTGTTTCTAAAATTACCACAATTTACTTTAGAAACTGTAATACGGAACTCGTACCCGATCCCACAAAGGAGATGCCCGGTTTTAATGCCGAAAGGAAGGTGTGGATAGCCCTAAACAGATTCCGGACCAACCACGGAAAATCGAATCACCACCTTTACAAATAGATTCACCACAATGTGACTGCGGAGCACCAGATACATTCAAGTTACTAATATGCATACGGCACATGGCACGCGAGAAATTTACGTATCTAAAGCCATCTGACTCGAATAACTTGATGCAGTCATACCTAAACTTGGTAACTACGTTACAGCAAATGCAGTGCTAAGTCATGATTTCCAGGGCGTCATGTAATCAAAGACGTGACAGTAGATTGGGGAACAGTTATTCGTGCTATATGACAAGCACATTAAGATGAGAATATCAATTTAGTTATATCTAAATTATATTTAGTTTAGTTCTACAGAGCTCTGTAGAACCAGATGCTAACTCCAAACAACGTACTGTAAATTAATATCTTTGAAGTTATGGGAGACTTAAAATGTGCAGGCAGAGTGGCCGGTGTGCGTTGTGGTAAGCGACTCATAGATGGCGCTATTTTGTCGTGTGCCGGGTCCCATAAAAACCTAAATAAAACTTTCTCCTAAGTTGGGGCCTTCTTAGCTCCTAGTTTAATTTATTAATATAAATTAAAATGTTCAAATAAAAGTAAAATTAATTTTTAAATGAGAAAAAAAGCCTGCATAAGAAATTATCTTATTTAAAAATAGAAAATCTATAAATTTGATCAAAAAATTACGAAGACTGTCATGAGAAGTACAAATCTTTCTCGTAAAATAACCTTGTACAAGTGTTATGTGACAGTACGGTATCCTCAGTGGGCGAGTCTGACTCGCATTTGCCCGATTTTTTATTCTTATTATGTATTTATTTTCTTACTATAATTCTATTTTACCTTCCTTTATTTTGTTCTATTTTTCTAAAGCCCGTATGAGTCACACAGACTAGAAACAGAAGCCTACAAGTAGCAAAAGGTGTAAACTTAACACTTTTATTTCATATTCTCTCTTTGATCGTGGGAGCTTTAAGCGAAGCCTCTCAAAGGCCGGCAACGCATCTGCGATCCCCCTGGTGTTGCAGTTGTCCATGGGCGTCGGTAGACACTTAAGAGTACTGCCTGCTCGTTTGCCCCTTGTTATATAAAAAAACCCTAGTACTAGACCAAGATAACGTTAGGTAGAAGATTTACATGTATGTAAGTACATAAAAGATAAACTAAACCCATTCTTAGATTCAAAAACTTTCAAAATATTAACTTATTAAAATAAGAGACTAAAAAATCTTCTATACATATAGATGAACTAGCTGTGCCCGCGATTTCGTCCGCGTAAAATTAGGTAAAAAAATTAGATTCAATTTTCGCGTGACGATATATAGCCTATAGCCTTCCTTGATAAATGGGCTATCTAACACTGAAATAATTTTTCAAATCGGACCACTAGTTTCCGAGATTGGCGCGTTCAAGCAAACAAACAAACTCTTCAGCTTTATGTATTAGTACTGATGTAGATTGAAGGGTCTGTTAGTAATGACGATTTTTTTTTATGAAACGGAAATAAATTTAACCTGATTGTGATATTTAATTTGTAATTTAATTTTTATTTTAACTTGTAATTCTTTTAATTATTTTTTTTTTTTTTGTAATATGTGTGGGCCCCAGATGCCTGTAAATAAAGAATTTATTATTATTATTATTTATTTTACTAATTACATATGATGTCAGATACGATACCTATGACACAAGTTAAAATATTTTTATCTGTCGGTTTTTTTTTAAATTAAATATATCGTTGTATAGAGTGCTATGTGTATACAGATTTATATATATCTTTCTTCTTACTATAAATGAATTACGGGTCACGTTGTTTGTCCGCGATGGAATCCTGAACTACTTAACCAATTTTAATCAAATTAACACACTGCGTGCAGTTTAATTCACTATATAGTATCGACCGTTGGATGTAGGGTTTTGTTAGTTCGGGACATCTCCGCTCCATACCCTCCATATCATATATGAAAAAAAGGTAATCAATCGTGTATATGACACGCTCATTGAAATTTCCATTTGGACTTTAATGCAAATACAATTTGATGCAATGAAATGGTACATGAGAACATTCTTTTGTAAAACATTTTTTTTTTCTTTAAACGATACATAATTTTTCTAATACAAGACTAAAGGTAATGTCAATACCTAGCCGGTGAACGATATTAAGTCTCATATTTTTTAAAAATGTATTTTTTTTTTTAAAATAGAAGAAAAGTAAAATCATTTTATTATATATATATTTCATAGCATCCGGGAGTAGTTACTACAAAATACTCGAGCATGCATGTTTTATAATTTATAATTATGTTTCTCTTCTTTTCTCAGATGAAGTTACAACCAAATAAAATGCGAAAGAAGAAACTCAAGAAACCCAACGAGGTGCTGACTCCACCCCCCCTACACCATATGCCAGGACCCGCTTGACCCAACCATTCTACTGATTGATATAAAATTAAATGCTTAATTATATTACAATTTTCTTTATGTTTTATTAATTAATAGTGACACACCCCGGCTTCGCATGAGTACCAAAATAAAAAGTTGCCTATAGCGCTCAGCAGGACCGGCCCTACCATAAGGCCAACGGAGTGGCCGGTCCAGGCGAGTCCCAAAGGGCGCCTTAGTTGGTGGCGACTTTAATATGCGATTATTTTGAATATATTTTATATAAAACTATCTTAATACATCTGGAACGAGCGCAACGTTCTGTACTAAAAGTTATACTATATAAACCCCTTCGATATCCTACTGAGTTATTATACAGAGAAACTAAAATGTTAACAGTCAGGATCCTGTGTCTTATCGATGTGACAGAAAGGTATGTTTGATCGAGGACCGTCTTTTCTTTTATTAATCGACAGGACGAGGTTCCCAATTGGGATGAATTTCTTGTATGATACGGGATTACTTCGCTATTTGTGGACTGATATTATTATTGATATTTTCTTCAATATGAAGTTGATATGTTCATTTGTTTATAAATAATGAATTCCCTTAGTCATTTCATAACTTAAAAACGACTCGACAGACATTTATTTCAATATTCCTTGAGTACAAAGGAATCAAATTCCCTTTTGAAATCTCTCTCGATCTCTCATTTAGTTTACGCCAATGTTCAACTACAAAAAATAGATCCTCTTGCGGTTTTTGTACAGTAATAATAAGACTGTGGAAAGTCACCAATAGATGGAAGAAGTCCGGCGAAGGATGAGTAGGCGGGAGTGATGGTCGATGTGCTCAACTGCCACAAAGGAAGATTTTCAGTCCAGGCAAAGTGGAGTAACCCGGTGCGGCCGCGCCTCGCCGACAGTTGTTCGTCCCGACGATCACTATATATAGCCCTTCCGAGGTCTATATATAGTAATTGTATGTAGAAATATCGCAGCGTGACTTATATTTTGTATGGTACGCATCAGCGTTTGTCTCGCATTAGTAATCTGTCCATACAGCGCCATCTAGTCACACTCGGGTGTATCTTTCCACTTTGACATCATCACCATCTCGCGTCATGAGTTGTTATGTAGTGAAGCTACAACTTCAGACTGACTTACATCTTATTGATGTTGTGTAACACACTTGCGTGGCAGGCTTTATTGTACACGAAATACATTATGCAAGAAATAAAGCAACAAACGCCACCTCATATTAATGTTTCAGACATCCGAACAATGTCGTGCACCCAGCAAAAAAGCTGTGAGCTCCGCAAGAGTTGCGCCCCTGTACGCAAGGATCCTCCTGTCCGATTACTTTAATTTGCGTCAACGGGCCAGCCAAATATCTCCTCACCGTGTATAGACATAAATGCGTCTCCCATCATTGTGTGTGCGTCTGTCATGGGATGATTGTTGACGATGTCCTTGTAGCATGAAGTGAACATGGCTCTGTCGTTTTTCTCCTTTAAATAGATATGCGCCATCTTGCTGTGAGCTTGGAAGAAGTATGGCTGCCCTGGTTTCACTTCGTTCAGAATCTCAATAGCGTTATCTACATCGCATTTATTCAGCGCCAACTCCGCGCGAGCTATCAACAAGCGGGTCTCTTCCGACGTATAGGAAATCTCCTGAATCGCTTCCTATAAAGTTTATAGCATTAAGTAGTGCAAGCAATGAGAGGTCAGGAGTGGCTGGCATTTGAGTCGATCGCAGGGTTAAGCAGTTCTAACCGCGGCCGGGTTATGGATGGGTGACCAATTTTCAAGAGTGGCCGGCACTTGAGTCGATCGCAAGGTTAATCAGTTCTAACCGCGGCCGGGTTATGGATGGGTGACCAATTGTAACGCTTGTTTTCAAATAACCGACCTCCGTGTTTCGGAAGGCACGTATAACAGTGTGTCCTGATTAATGTAATTGAGCGCAGTGTAAACAATTTATGAGGTAACGAGTGGCCGGTATTTGAGTCGATCGCATGGTTAAGCTGTCCTAACCGCGACCGGGTTATGGATGGGTGACCAATTGTAACACTTGTTCTCACATATCCAACCTCCTGCATGTTTTGGAAAGCGCGTATAACAGTGATAAAACTTACAGTTGCATGGGAGACCAACATCCCCAAAGACCATCTGTTAAAAACGAACAAGTGCTTACGCACTAGTAATATATTACAAGATATATCTAGAATTTCATTTATTTAGAATGTAAGGATGATTAAGTATTTACGCAATTTTTAATATTGATGTTCGAAAAGCTGACTGAGGTTTTTGAAAAGTACAAATAAATTCTGTAGTATTTGACAAAAGGAAATAGAATGAGTGTATCACTTTATAGCCAATACTAGCGCATATAGATAATTGCAATACTAGAAAGCTCGCAGATGTGTTGTTGGACTTTGAGAAATTTGCATTGAATCGGAAACATTGAAATTGGCACCTGAATGCACTGAGATGCTGTCCCAGACCGGAAATTACTTACAAATCGCATGGTTGTTGATTTTGTGCGAAGAAATAAAATTAGTATCTTTAAACATTCCATGGATTCAGCGTGTGGGTGCCGGATCCATTGCATTACAGAGGAAGGACTCATAGCAGTGTCCGGGTCTTCCAATCCAGGTGTTGGTTTAAGAGTTCTCTTTATAGTGGACACTATAACTCAACTTCATTGCTAGTGTCGCCTCCCCTGCCTAGACAAATCTGGTATGATCCTACTGTGCGTCTTTAGATATCCTTTGTGATAAAAAACTTATGATAGTTTTTGACAAGCCAAGGTTTTTTAGTACGAATATCCGCGTAATACATAAAATCAGATGGAAGTCTATGACATACTTTAAGCTCTGAACTTCTTTGGTGTTAAATGAACTATAAACGGTGTTTTATTAATCTTTTTACGATTTTTTTTTGGGCAAACGAGCAGGCAGCAGGCACCGAAGTGCCTACCGGCGCCCATGGACATCTGTACATCCAGAAGGCCAGCAGATGCGCTACCGGCCCTTAATGACGAGTTTAGGCCACCGGGAAATCTCACAAACCGAACGAAACGCGACAACAACACCATCACTAGGTCCGAAGATAAGAGACCCTTGGTCACTCTTGTTTCTGGGGACAGTCACTTGCAAAAGTGTTAAAAATATATATTTACACTCTATACTTTTTTAATGTATAAATCTGAAGAGTTTGTTTGTTTGTTTGCTTGCTTGAACGCGCTAATCTCAGAAGCATCGGTCCGATCTGAAAAAAATCTTTCGGTGTTAGATAGCCCAATTATTGAGGATGGTTATAGGCTATATATCATCACGCTAAAACTTAATCTATTTTTTTTTACCTAATTTTAAGCGCAAGTCGCAAGCCCAGCTAGTTAATAATAAATTACAATTTTGTAAAACTTATTTTAATTTTTCGAGCTACACTTAGGCTTACCTAAATTACATTATAATAAAACATTAAGAAACATCTTTAACGGAGCATATTAGAATTGGAGGTATGAAAATGTTCACTTTGTAAAAACAACAAATTCAACTGACATATGTACTGAAATGGAAGTTTTTTGCATATGTGATTTTTTGCTAATCGTTTTATCATCGATATTCCAGCAAATTGCTAGGCATTTCCTGACTCGGACAATGTATTTGTGAATCAACTGCTGCCAAAGGCATTTTTTTAGACTCGTATTTCAACATATCCGTATACCTTCATAGTGCAGTCAATTGTTACATATTATCTAATGCCTTCACAAGTGCAGTGGTACTGCCTTCTCATTTGCTCATTAAAATGGTATCGTCCAAGTCGTACTACGAAATTATAATGTGCGTAGTACAATAATGCAAATGATTCTGCAGTGCAAAATCTGCCACTGAAGTAAGTAAAGTATGATATAAAGTAATTTGTGCGCAACTGTACATCAATTTTACTTGTTATGTTAGATCGATTGTCCGTCCATAAGTACGCGAAACAAATATCAGTTCATGTGAAACTTTTTCTATTTGTCATCCAATGTACCTTGTTTCGTGCAAATAAAGAATTATCTTATCTTATCTTATCTTAGTCAATGCTAATGCAACTCGCGTTGACGCTAAGAAGGGTCCGCTGTGGGCCAAGCACGGATATTTCCATTCTAAGTAAAGTCCACTCGTCGACTTATTTGGGTTACAAAAGTTCGTGCTAGCCCCTCTGGTAAGATGACGAAGAGGTGAAGAAACTTGGACACCTTTGCGAGAAAGACTTGGTTTCAGCTAACCCAGGTTAGGAAAAAATGCCTTTGCCGCTATAGGCTAATATAAAAAAAGTGAATTTAGATCTTGCTCGATTTCCATTAAGTAAGAGTAATGCACTTCTCATATCGCCGTGGGTTGCGAGGCGTGTAATACATTTTCTTCATATCACAATGGGGAAATCAGCAATAATACATCAAGATTTTTATTCGTGTGAGTTACTACAGGACTCAAATGCTAAACATAAGCATTTTATGGTAGTGGTATTAAGTTTAGAGTATTGCAACTGCTCTCTTCTTAGAGATTTCATGTAATGTGGCTAATAGATTATCTACTAATTAAGCCAAAGCCATCCAAATCTTTAACGAAATGCATACGACAGAGTTGTACGGTGTTTATGAAAAGCAAAAAAGATTTTACTGTCTTTAACTATTTCCCTAAGAATTTTTGGATAGATTCTCCCAAGATTTTCAGAGACCCATAAACAAGCACGGTGCCAAGATTCCTGACAGAAAGATAGAAGCTTCGAAATTTGTCAAAATTAAAGACGTACAAATTCACGTGTAATAGCTAGTCACTAGCAGTCAAATAAATTCGGTAAATTGTTGTATAAATGAATTTACTCTATGTTAGCATTTAAATTCATCAAATCCATAACATTATGTTAAAGCGACGGTAAAAATATTAATTGTCAAATAATACAATGTTGTTGTTCAAAAAAATTAAAATTTTGAATATAGCATTAAAAAAGCACAAAGTGCGCAAATCTAACGATTTGTGGCCGAATTTCCACCACCTAACGATCTCTAGTTTAATAAAAGTTTAAATGATATCTCCAATGCTATAGATTTTATCAATGTTTATAATAAGGAAGTTACTGACATTTTCCGTGACGCAGCCTGTAATGTAATATGTACGTATATTGGGGATCGAAAATGTATTCTAAGATAAAGCTCACCTTTCATGACAGGCATTTTCCTCTTAATGTGCGATTAGAAAAAAGTTCCTGTTTCCTGGTTATGCATCTGATTGAATGATTAAGTTGTCTACCGGCGCCCACGGATAACTGGACTAGCAGAAGGCTTGCAGATGCGTTGTCTGTCTTTGAGAAATGAGTGTGTTCATTTCTTGATAGCAAGCTGCACTACAAACTCATTTGTATTGATATACTGTGACGGATATGACTGTGGGGTAAATCAAGATGACCAAATGCCACCTGACGTTATCCCTGGAGCCCCCACAATCTCTACAATCTCACGACTTACATCACTCAGTGAGATTACTGGGGACCCACTGTTATACGTGCCTTCCGAAGCATGAAGAAGGTGAGATTGCGAATTAACCTAGCGAATTGGCGATCGTCTCAAATGCCGGTTACTACAACCGCCTCAATAAGAAACGTATTGAATTATTTGTGACTTTGCACGCCTTATCATGGCGAAACATGTGAAACTTCTTCTATTTGTCATCCAATGTACTTTGTTTCGTGCAAATAAAGAATTATCTTATCTTATCTCATTAATATTAATAATAGTTGGAATTACTACCCAACGAAAAAAATGGAACGATCTTCTACTCCGCAACATGGCGACCAAAGAGGTAACCTATCAAATGTTTAATTTAAATTTCGAACAGGCTTGTACATAGAAAGCTGTTTAGTGAAAAAAATACTTTGGCGCGTAAAAAACTATTGTTATTAGTTGTTCGTCAACTTCGTCACTGGTTTTAAATACGTATTCAAATAAAAGTTCTGAATTGTTTAACTTTGTTTAATTTCCGCGCATTATTTGGCGTCCAAATCAACTCGCCCTCTGCCTCGGCCTAAGGTCGGTCGTAACATTGACCCAATTCTGCTAGTCCATTCTTGATACAAGCCCAGCTCATCCCCACATCAGCTTTGCTGACTTCTTCTCCGCAACCATTTAACATTTTCCCCACATTTTTAAAAATTGTATATGAGATTAGAATATTATGTTAAAAATCTAAAGGCCTGTTTCCCGGATTGACATAACGTTGCAGTGTGCAGTATCTTTATCGGATTATATATATATCGGAATATATATATCGGACACATTGCATGAGTAACTTCTAGAATGGTCTTTTGTTTTATTGGATAAGGTTCTACATCTTTCTCTACCACAGAAGGGAGAATTATTCTCAGTAGTACAGACTGTTTATATACTCACTTTTGGTCACTGCACCAGATGATAAGAAAATCTTCTGCCTAGCGTTATCCCGGTTTAGCAGCAGGGTCCGCTTAATTTGTAGAAGATACGGTTCTAGGGCTAGTTAATATAACTGATCTGACATTATCCCCGAAAACCCAAATTCTTTACAATCCCCCGACAAATATCACTCAGTGAAATTAAATGGGACACACGAGTGGGTGCGACAATATCGCTTTTTACAATTTTCTATGCCCTTCTTCCATTGACTCGTTATGGATTTTGAGACTTTACCTTAGGAGCAGACGAGCGTGTGTTGATAGTCGTAGGTATCTATTAATTTATTTTCTTAAATGTCCCTAAGTCGTATCGATTAGCGACCACCGGTGCTGGCAATTGGGTGCACAGGGATATTATTTGGTATAATTCTTATACTTTTTTAAAGAACGGAATGAATACTAACGTCCGAAACGTCCACAATTCAGCTTATAATATTGTGCTAGAGTGGGCGAAATTATTGCCTAGTTATCCCAGGGTTTGAATCGAGAACCTTATGGCAGTCCATCCGACCATTGATCGTTGAACTATTAAGGCTTCAATACAGGGCTTTAGTAAATTTAGTACAGAATCCTGCGAAGCATTTAGCAGGCGCGCAGAAGTCTCACGGGAATTGAGCTTTTAAGATTTAAGACCGCCTTTACATCCTAAGTTTTTGTAATGTTGCCAGCTCCGGACCTCGCCTCGGGAAATCCTCTTTGGGTAACGAAGCGGGTTCGACTTAATTAGGGCAATAAAAAGGAAGTTTTTTTCGGGAATATCTCCTTACCACAAATCGGGTATCTATAAGTATTCTATAAAGATACTTAGAGTCAATTCATTTTAATTGGATTTTATGAAAATAAATTCGTATCTTAAATGAGATAGCAATATGTTTTAGGCTGAGAAAGAATGACATAGAAAGCGGTTCCTTTTCTTCAGATTCTGCATACTATGGTGACCAAAACTTTAATACATTAACTGCATATTAATAAGTGAAAAGAAAACATTAGGTACCATTCTACGAAAATTGCGTGAAATGAGCATGAAATTTGGCGCAATTATAGTTTAAATAGAAGAGGGTGTGTGAATGCTAATGTTTTTTTTTTATAAAATATGTATTATAAATATATTAATTTATATAAATAAGACCTCACTCATTATTTAACAGTAAATACTGTCTAAATAAAATTTTATAACATTTTTATTTTACTATGAAATTTAAGTTGATATGGCTGCACAGAGAAGAGTCCGCAATAGAGGGTAATTTTATTTTTATCACCATTTCACAATAATTCAGAGGCGAGGCAGAGACGGCTAGAGCAATTCACTCCCAAGCTTTTTCGTTATTCAAATAAATCTTTAAATTATAATGGAATTTTTAAATGAACTTACCTTTAAAGGTTTTAAATAGATGCATATAACTACAATTAACAGCCATATACTTATATTATATTATATACATAATATTTAACCATATACTTAAAGATTTGTATTATTAAATTTATAGAAATCTAAAATATGCTAATACTTTATCACATATAGTTAAAGGAAAATTGCAAATGCATCTAATGCATCACTGTGAGGCGATACTCCTAGCCAATGCATTACTTTCTATCAGACATAATCTAAATTAGAGCTTCAACAACTCAACGATGAAAAGGGTAGAATTAAAAACGTTCTAAAAAAATTCTACTCTTTCTTTCTTTTTTTTTTCTCTTCTGGTCGTGCAGATGTCCATGGGCGCCGGTAGGCACTTCGGTGCCTGCTGCCTGCTCGTTTACCCCCTTGTAACATAAAGAAAAAATAAAAGTAATAATACACAGCATAGAGGACAACCACAGGTACCAATTATGAGCATTTTAAAAACCATAATGACAGAATAAGTGCAAAGAAATAACAAACAAATTAAAGCCACCTCTCGTGTTTGGTAGTCGGGATAAAATTGTGCGTAAACATCGGGCGCTAATGAAGTTTATGAGCTGGAGTAATTACCTGAAGGCGCATTCCTTCCGCATAAATTAGCCACCCCTGCCTTATCGCCAACACGCTGCTCCTGTTATACACAAATATTTTTTTTTTTTAGAAATATATAATTACATACATACGGATAATACATCCAGACTCGAGGTGGGAATCGAACCCATGACCCCCGGAGCAGAAGGCAGCGTCACTGCTCACTGCGCCAACGGGCCAGCCGTTGCAATTATGACACGTTTAATTGGATCAACCAACTAAGACAATTAGCAAGAGATAAGGGAGAAACAAAAGGAGGCTTATGCCCAGCAGTGGTTTATCAAGGTTTGACAATAATGTTGATGATGCACCAATTTAGATACTGTATTAAGCAAATCCCTTACATATCACAAACAGACTTAGCACCTGTTTTTCCTTGTCTCACATGCATCTCAATCCCTTTTTAGGGGAAGTCCTACCCTTATAGTTTGGCTCAGTCTATTCTATGTCCGTCAGTCAGTCCGCCCGCAAGGTACCCCTCCTAGTATTTCCAAAGTATTAGATGTAGAGACTTGAAATTTTCTACGTCGATAGGACATGCTGAAAAATCACTAGGAAAATTATTTTGTGCTAAATCGGACACGAAATTTTGAAATTATTTAATAAATACGAACTCTTATATAACAGTGTCTTCACACTCTCCTGGCCTTTATTAATAATATGGCTTTAAATTACTATTCTAAAAATTTTGGTAGGACATACATACCCACCTTGGGTGTGCGTGACTAGGGAGTAAGGTCGCCATTGCAAGGGCTAGGTGGGACCGTGAATCCATTTCCTTTCGATGCGGATGGAGTCTAAGGATGTTGAGCCTGGTTGGCCGGTGCGGAAGCCCATTACAAGGGGCAAAGGAGGAGGCGGGTGACACCGACGACCTTGGACATCTGCACCACCTGAGGGATGTGTTGCCGGTCTTAAAAAAGGATTTTAACCTACCGGGAACCTGTATAATTGCTTTTTAGGGTTCAATGAACCCTTATAATTTCGCTCTGTCCGTCCGTCCGTCTGTCTGCCCGTAAGGTAGTCCCCCCCTAGCATTTCCAAACTATTAGACATAGAGATTTGAAATATTCCATGTTGATAGAACATGCTAAAAACTATAAGAAAATTATTCTGAACGAAATCGGACAATAGTTTATGAAGTTATTTTACCAATACATAAAGTTTATAGCGTATCAGATACGGACCCCTCCTATTTAAGTACATATTTCGATATTGCAGTCCAATTTTCCATGAATATAACGACTCGCGGAAGGAATTTCGTAATACTCAACTGAATCAGTCCAGTAACGAAGTCACTCTATAACGGTAATCTTGATGCTGGTTATCATATTTTTGTTGTGATGATGAATTAAAGTAATCATCAGGAATTAGTGACCTCCTGATATTCACTTCTAATACTCTTTTTACTTCTTTTTCTTCCTCTTAATGTTATGAAATAGACCCTTAAATTGTTCTAGCTGTTCCCAAGATTTGACTAGCAGGAAGTAATCCTCCTAGAACACAGTTGACTACTTCTACATTATAGGAAAACGCGTTGTCGGATTATTATCGTCCGAAGCGCTTGTACGACCCCGTATAACACGTTTTGTACAAATAATTCACGTTTAACTTTTCTCGTTACAGGGGGTTTAAACCGAATATCAAGAAAAACCTTGTTATGCACAATATATGCGTGTTTTATTCAAATCAAACTAGGAAAATTTTAAATACAAAACTTATGCATCTGTAACTAAAAAATTAATTAATTTATATAGAAATAATTATAACGTAGAAAATTCCCGCGTCAACCGGGGTGAAATTTCGTAATATGACAACGCGTTATTAAAGTACAGTGTTATAGGAATGTATGGGAAATGTGACATAAACAGCCATGTCTTTTAATTATGTAAGCTTTGAAGTTTGAATTTTTCACAGCTTCAAGGGACTTCAGTATTTGGTATTAATTTCAACTTTATAGCAGCATGCGTTCCTGAGAAAAAGGAGGTTTGACAGACAGAAGGACGTACCAAGAAGTGATCCTATAAGGGTATTTTTTTCCTTTGGGTATTCCCAAAACGACCCAAAACAAAAATTAGAATATCTAATTTTATTTGAAACAATAGAAATTAGGATGGTTTCAAGATTACCAATTATTTTAATGATTTTATTTGACACCAGTGTTTGTTTTAATGTAAATGCAAATTGTTACTTATCTGCAGATGTCATACTTTTGAAAGTGACCAATTTTATTATACTCCAATACTCTTTTATAGACTCCGTGAGAGTCTCATACCTTCGAAAGTATTTCGGATTTTTTTTTTCAATTGAAATAATTTTTAATTCCTATACATTGCATCTTCTACCTAGCGTTATTCTGGTCCAGTACCAGTGTCCGCTTAGATTGCAGAGGATGAGGCTGTGGGTGAATTAAGATGACCGACTGCCGTAATCTCCGGAACCACCACAACCTACAGTTTCACAACTTATATCACTCAAGTGACATTAATCACGATCCACTGCTTTATGTACCTTCCCAAATACGGGGGATGTCGGATATTTGATAACCAACGTTAAAATGGGTCTCCCAAACATCATCCTGCTGCAGTAGGAAGAGTTTAACTTAGCGATCAACCTAAATGTCGGTCACTGACTAAGCTACGGACTCCTTATATCCTATACATCGATGATATAAAATATTATAATTAGAATAGCGCTTAAGAATGTTTTGCGCGCCTCACAATGCGAAGCGCTTGGGGCGTCTAACGCCCGCTGTCGCGCGTCGTGTACAACACCGGCGCCGTGTCGCGCGCGTTGCGTCTGCAGGCCAGCAGTCGCCACTGCGGCCGCGTGCTGCTGAACTTGCAGCAGGACACGCCCGCCGCGCAGCTCAAGTGAGTCACATTAGCTCATCATCGCCATCGTCATCAACTTCATCATCACCATCATTATCATCATCGACTCCATCATCTCCATTTTCACCATTATATTTATCGGCATTACTATCTTCTTCTTCATCATCATTATCACCTTCATCATAATTAATATTATCACTTTCTTCATCATCTATCAGCATTCTAACATATATTCTCGTCTCCATCTTTACCGTTATCTTTATCAGCATTAACATGTTCATCTTCATCACCATTATCACCATCATCATTCTCATCATCATTATCAACGTCACCTACATTATCATCACCATTTTCTTCGTGATCTTCTTCCTCATCATCTTCATCATAATCATCATCATCATCAGCCCATTTCAGTCCACTGCTGGACTAAGACCTGTTCATAAGCACACCATGTACTTCTAAAAAGAAGAAGAAGATACTTCTGGTGTTAATCAAATTTATCAATTTCTTGCCTTCTGCCCTTACGATGTCGTAGCGCCATCTTGCATCAGGTCTAACGATGCTTTTGTATCCTGTCTAACGGTGCGTCATTCTTAAGTCTAGTCTTCCCTTCATCTTATGTGTCCCACCCATGGCTATTTAAGGGCAGAAGGAGACCAAAAAAAATATTGACATAACAAACGCAACATCAATTTTATTTAAATATAGATAAATAGATAAGCATGTAAAGAGTGTTTTTCTTTTTCAGAATCTTCTGCTCGCCAAATCTATATCACCTGGTGTTATCAGAAGAGGATGTTTTGGGGATGTTGCCCCCTATACCGTCCGTGACAGTAGTATCCGAATTCTTTCTCTCCTCCCCTTTACTCCCCTCTACCTTTAATGCTTTTTTTCCATCCCTTTCCACTACTCCTGTCTTTCTAATTAGAGGCAGCGCCACGCTTTAGCCGAATTGATCCGGCGCGTCCGGGTACCTGTGCCTCTTTCTCGCTTGAGATTGGCGTGAAGTGGCGGCAATGCTGACACGTCAAGTGACGGTATGGTTGTCGTGTTTCGTTCGGTTTGTGAGACTTCCCGGTGGACTAAACTCGTCATTAAAGGCCAGCATCGCATCTGCTAGCCTTCTGGTTTGCAGATGTCCATGGGCGTCGCCTCGCGTATCATACCAAACTATCAGAACCGGGAATAATTATCTGAATTTCATTTTTCAAGTTTTTGGAATTCAGTTATTGTGCGATATTCAGTATTAAATAATTATGTTCTATCTTCTATAAATCGTTGATTAGTGACAGGATCATCTTCTTCTGTAACACTTTCTAATATCATATAATATTAGGTTTTTTCTGTATTTTTATTTCTCATAACAACAACAACGAGTAATCCACTACAATACGGGTATCTTACAAATTGACATTAAATAATTAACAACTTTTGTTTCGCATGTCTTCTTGCATAACGAGACGAAACCAATTACTCAGCATTCCATACACCTTGCGGGTGCTTCGTCCATGCAGAGGATGGAACCCAAGCAGTGTCTAGCAACCTTGACGTAAGATTGAGGGATTCCTTTACCATGTGGATTTACGATGGCTCCCAATGTCCCTCCAGCCTCAGAACAAGCCAATTCTTTCGTTACATGTTATCTTTAAGTTTTTGACTAAAATTAAAGGAGACAATTACCACCAAACACTTGAGTAACTGTGACCAGAGATGTAGCCAGCGTCATAGCCATAGCCTGAATCGTAGCATGAACCATAGCCGTAGCCGGATCCGTAGCATGAACCATAGCCGTAGCCGGATCCGTAGCATGAACCATAGCCGTAGCCGGATCCGTAGCATGAACCATAG
>JANCMC010007202.1:6582595-6633510 GCA_024363005.1 Charaxes varanes | reverse complement strand
CCGTAGCCGGATCCGTAGCCGTATCCGGACCGATGCTATAACAACTCTTATTATGTTTTATTATAACACATATTTTTATTGAATCACCTTATAAAAAGTTGTTTTTTGTTATTCCTTGCCGTTTACCAAATTTTTTGAATGTGCAGACATTTAACCCAAATTTGAATTGTTATTGTATTCGAATCTAAGGTTAAAACTATTTGAATGCATCAATATATTGCTGTATTTTGCTCGTAAACTGTTATTCTGACATCGTTCTTACTTTCTATGTTTAAAAAGTATATTTCCGTATGACATAACACCTAAAACGTTCTAGATTGTTCCAAGTCGTTCCAAGGTTATTCGTTACTTGTGTACAATATATGTTACTTTCACCAATTGAGTTGTTTATATATATATATATATATATATATTTATATATATATATATATATGTAGTACAGTAGATGTCTTTCTTAAATATACACGCTAGACTTAAAATATTAAATTTTTAAATCTGTAATAATATATTTGACGTGATATCAGTTATAATGACTACATCTTCTCTAAATAGTAATGGAATCGAAGGGTTATGTAAGTTATACATTTTATTTTATTTAACTGACTTTAAAAGAAAGAAAACAAAGATTTCTTCGGAGGAATTGTTCGGACTTATATCGGCAGCTGAATTTCACCATAGGACATCCCGTCAAAATTTAAAATTCCACCCTCATCACCTCGATGTCCTATAGTCCACAACTATGCGCTGCTTTTATTTATATAATAAAATATAACAGTAGTATTCTATTATACAATGAGGTCTCTCTTGTTTAATAATTTAAAAAATATTTTTTATTTCTCATAACATAAGCCGATCGGGCACTAAAACTACCGTCAAAATCGGTGCGATCATTTCAGCGCTTAGCCAAAACAAACAGACAATAATTAAATAAGTATTAATGTATTACTGCAATCTGAAATAGGAGGAATTTTACAAACTGCAAGTACATATTAATTATTAACTAAAACTTGCGACTGCGTAAAATCGCAACGGTTTTTAATTTTTCCTGAAGTACCCTTAATCTTTTTTTCTTCTTATGGATCGTTCAACCATTCTTCTTCTTTTTCTTCTTATTCATTCACTATTGGCAGAGTGGTCATGGTCATGGAACCTATGAAGATGCACCGTATTTTTGTTCAAGTGTTAGGTAACGCAATTTGGGGGGGGGAGGGGGGCGTTGTGTAAAACGTTACCGTAAGAGCGGGCGGAAGTTTTCAAACACCGCGTTACGTAACATGTTTTTTTTTTATTTAATATAATTTTGGGGATAAAACCCTTCCAATTTGGCAACACTTTTCATTAATATTTTCCGTAGTTTGTTTTGTTAAGAAATTGATCTTATTTTATATAAAATGTTCTAGTGTTGCCAGCAAGAGATCTTTTAATTTAGTTATTATTACCGTAAAAGTGATTAAAGCAACAAGAAAGCTATTTTAGCGACTCTTCGGTACCTATTACTTTTAGGTAAAATGGTCGATTAGATGTTACGCAACATTTAGGAAGAGGAGGGGGGGGTACCGAAAAATGTTTCGTTACATGGGGGCAGGGAGGGACAAAAATCTTCAAAAAAATGTGTTACGTAATACTTAAACGCCCCCTTAATTGGGAGAATGTCCAGTATCTCATTTAAGTTCGTCCCTTTAAGTTTGTATCATGACGCCTTAAAAATAAGTTCAATGCACGTTTCTTTTTAATAACAACATTATTTGTGTCTTTGATGACTTCTGCAACTTCTCTATTCTTCCTACTGGACACATAGTTTTGCAAATAGAAATTTGTAAATAGTACCATAAAAGCACCTAAGCTGAAGAGAGTGATATAATGAAAGACCGGATTTACGGGACATGTTGTCCACTTTTGTTGGTAATGAAGGGCCAGAGCCCCAAGTACAAATTGTACCTGAAAAAGAATAGTTTTTTTTTATAGTTAGCAAGTTATTATATATGAGAATAGCATGTCAAAACATTTTACTCATTCAATGACACTTCTTTGCGAAAAAAATCAATGGAAAAACTTTCCATTGTTTTACTCCATCTTCTTCTTCCAAGCGTTGTCCCAGTCTAGTACTAGAGTACGCTTAAATTGCAGAGGATGTGGTTGGGGGCGAGTTAAGATGACCGATTGCTGTCTGACATCATCCTCGGAACCCTCAAAATCTTACGACTAATATCACTCAGGGACGTGATACACTCAAATGCCGTCTGCTGATTATCATGCGACCTTCTCTTTGCTTTCCTCCATCATTGTGTGGAAATTTATGTTCTCTAGCACAATCACTTCGTGCTTATGCTTCGTTTTTGAAACAGAAGGTAAGGCTGTATCGACTGGGCCCTTAGCACAGTTTGTTAACGTATGAAATATTTAATTTATAAAAAAATTAAAAATGTTAAATTTGGTAATTATTTTGCATCTCTGTTGCTTCAAGATCTTTCCTCCAACATACGTGCAAGTTGTGGAACGATCTTCCCCCAGACGTTTTTCCTGCGTCCTATAATATCGACGCCTTAAAATTTCTTCGAGGCTGTCAACGCATCAGCACCCCTTATGCTGCAGATGTCCACGGGCGACGGTAACCACTTACAATCAGGTGGACTTTCTGCTCGTTTGCCCCCTTTTATTCTATAAAAAAATTTAGTTTGTTTCAAATGAAATATTACTCTTACCAACTGAATTTTCGTCAAAAGCTTTTTCCACCAAACGAACTTTGCATACTTCGGTCCCAAGGAAGTTAATCCGTAATAGGTGTACATCAGTACATGGACGACGCTGTTAAGCAATCCCAACACTACGAATTGATCTGAAGGATTGTACATGTGACAGAACCAGATCAACATTATCATAATGGAGTGATGGTAGACATGTAGGAACGTGACTTGATTGTCTTTCTTGCGGAGGACGAAAAAGACTGTGTCTATAAGATCAATGTGCTTTGCCAAGAAGTATGGCCAGATTTGAGAGCTCACCTGTAATAAGAATAGAAAATTCGCTACCAATACTTATATTTAGAAAACATTATCGTCATTTTTTAAACGCTTGCTTTATAAATAATATAACTTTTTACCAAGTCATTGTTTGTCTCTTAGATTACATAAAAAATAGTTGATATAGTAATTTTTATATTGTGATGATGTGATGAAATTTATATATAGAAAGTAAGTATAGGTATATATCACAATTAACTATAGATGTTTCAGTCTAAAAGTGCACGCCCCGGCACTAATTAATAGCAACGCTTGCTTTTGTGTGTGCTGCGCTATTATTGTGTACTCAACCATGGCTGCAAGCTTTCCGTGTTTGCTTCTACAGAATATTTTGCATGTAGAGGTGAATACTTCGGAGGGCGTGCATTGTTAGACTGAACACACTTCACACTATTTCACATGAATATTTATTTTTTGTTTTATAAGAGAAGTTATTTTACGATTTATGATGTAGTAATCTTACAGGCTATTCCACACTCACCATTTTTAAATCATCGCCACTTGGACATCTTGTTATCATGAGTCCATATCTCATAATGTACCTTGCGTACTGAAAATATAACATATATTGTTCGTAAACCAAAGTAAGAAACAATACCGTAAACTGCCACGCTGTCTGGAATCAAAGAATCTTTTGTGCGTGGCGACGGGTTAATAGCATATAGATGGCGATGCCTGACCATCATATACAGTTTCGACACAATACCATCCCTATAGAGTAGCGAAGTCTTCAGATTATATAGAGTGGCGGAACGTTACCATCATATATAGAGTGCCAAAACGTTACTATCATATGGAGTGGCGACGTGTTACCGCCATACCTATCCTATAAAGTGGCGACGCGTTGCCATCATTCCTTTAGAATGGCAATGTGTCGCTACGTCAGCGATTATCTAAGCTGCTGTCTTATACATATGTTTCATCTAAAAAAACAACATAAGAAACGTCGACAATTATTGGTCATAAAATATCTTTTTTATCTTACAAGGGACACAAGGGAGCAAGAAGCAGGCAGCTAAGTGCCTACTGACGCCCATGGTCTTCTGCGAGACCAGGAAGCAAGCAGATCTGTTGCCAGCCTTTAATGACGAGTTTAGGCCACCGGGACGTCTCATAGAATGAACGAAACGCGAAAACAATACCATCACTTGACGTGTCAGCATTCTCGTCTCTCTCTTATTTTAAATTTAAATATAGAAAATTTTGTTTCTGCAACTTGAAGTCTATTTGTGTTAGTGTGATGGCAATGAGAAAATACCGTATAGAAAATTGAAGTTGGCAGCTGAAGCAGGAAACTTACGGAAAAGTTTAAATAGGTCCCACTTCTGGAATTTGTAGTAAGTGAGTTTGAAAATAAGATTCCCTTCAGATACAAGTGCATTTCATAGCAATTTTTCGCTGTTTTATTTCTATCACTATACTAACATTTTTATATTTAAATAATTTCGCATGTAAACTATCTAACAATATTCTTAATTAAATAGATGGAGATACTTTCCTCTTCAATACAGCTCTAGGTGAATATAACATACTATCGGATCCGGCAGACGTTGTCCTGCCCGAAAATAAAAATCGGTTAAAACGGTAACCTAGATATCGACTGCAGCGCCATCTGCCGGGCTGATTTTTGAATCTAAACCATCCAGGGCGCCTCTTAAAAGCATACCAAAAAAATCATTCCAATCGGTCAAGCTGTTTAGGAGGGGTGCAGTAATATACACACGTTTATATAAAGATAACTCGACTTAGAAAGGTGTGATTTTGAGTCGTAAATCGAATTTTATCCCCAAAATGTCCAAATGATCATATATATCTATCGGCTATCTGTGTCCCACAAGTTGTTGAGCAAAAGCATCTTTCAATTCAGCATGGTCCTGAGTCTCGTTTGACCAGTTTGTTAGCCATTTGTCAAGCTCATCTCGTGGCTGCGTGGCCTTTTACACTTATATCAAAAAGAATAAAGATCAAAACTGTAGAAATGATTTGCTTCTAAAGGCTGGCAACATACAGCAAGCCATTTCGTAGTACAGTTATCCATGAGCGTCAGTACACATTCAGGCTAACCGCCTGTCCCTTTACAACTTTGTATATTCTTCTCATCAGAAATATCGAAACACTTTTTTTTCATTAGCCAGGAATGTCCCACTACTGGGCAAAGGCCACCCCTCTCTTAGATCACTCTCCTCTATCCAGAGCTAACCCAATCCACTTATTTCCCACAAAGGCGTCCAAGTCATCGCGCCACCTTTTCCTCGGCCTGTCTGGTCTTCGGCGGCCATTGGTGGGAGTCTACTAGTCTACTAGTCGCAACATTGGCTGACCTTTGCGGGTCCATTCGTGTCACATGCCATATATGTTGACATATATTCCTAAATATAAATATATTAAGAATTGATTAACGTTACATATCACATGAAACAATATTAAATATAATTCTAAGCAGTGCAATTTTTATAATGTACCTGGATCAGGTAGGTAGTAGATACAATAGAGGTACATACCAAGCTCCCTGTTCCCGTTGAACAGATTCTGGAATTGGTAATGCACCCAACCAACCTCATCAGACTTGTGATTCCACCCGTTGATCGTCCAATACTTTTCACCACCCGACATCCGCTCACCGATGTCGAATACCACTTTTACAACAATATCACCTGAAAAGTTTAAAAGTTTCGCTTAGTAATGTATATTTTAGAACTTAGGCTTGCGTGAGCGGAATTCATATTAATTATGAATGCAGACCCGTCCGGGGTCCTTCCTCATGAGCTCGCTACGAAGCGGTGTCGTGGCGGGAACAGTTCCCGAAACTATTCGGGCCATGCCGATATAACATATGCGTGAGTTTAAAAGCCGTCTTTATAATTAGTAATGTATATATTTATAAATCAATCGTTGTCCTTTAGTCTCGCTTAAGCTCGAAAACCGCTTGAGACTTTTAAAGTTCGGTTTCATTTACCCTTATTTTAGGAAAGGTTTAAAAGCAATGAAAGAAAGGAATAGACGAAAGATTATTTAAAAATACCAAGAGATACATATTCGGTTACATTATTATGTCTATAAAACATTCGGTCAGTGCCACGTTATTTGGAAAAGACAGACAAGAGATTAATTAATTAGCCAATAGCAGACGAGACAGCGTTTAGGTAAGACAACGTCTGCCAGATCCGCTAGTACTATGTATTTATACATTTTGATATTATTTAGTTTAAGCATATATCATTTGTTATATGTGTCAAATTAAAAAAAATCTGTTAATATGAAATATTAAAAGGTATTCGTTCGTTACCATGATATGAATTGTCACCATCACATGACGTTCATAAGTATTGTAAAGTCTATACGAACAAAACATTTCTTCACTTTGACTTTGAAGGTTGTATTACTTCAATGCCTTTTCTTTTAATGAGTACGTGTGCATCTCTCTTCGGTTCTTGATTGAAAAGGGCACACTCGTATTTTCCCATTTAATCGACGCATCTCTGCCGCGCTGAGCCATATAAGACATAAATATATAATCTTCATCAAAGAGTACATTCTGCTATGAAGTAATTTAACTTATTACTGTCAACAGAGCGCAACATCACAGTCTAAGCACGCTGCTCGCTTCCTTCGCCTTGCCATGGCTTCGATCATGGATATACTCAAGATCAAGCCGTTTGTGGAAGTGTCCGTAGGCCAGCTACTCTAGGGCTACGAAGATCCTCTCCTCAAGCTGGCCAAGGACGTGGTGCCCAAAGAGCAGAAACTGCCTTACGAAGAGTTTGGACTATTTTATGGGGTAATTCTTATTGTCATTTTGTATTACTTGTGGAAACATTTTTGGGAGTAATTAAGTACTTTTTAGTGATGATTTCTATGAAAAGACGTCAAGTATTCGACCTAATCAGAAAAAATATTTTTTTATTTGACACCTTGGTGATAATCAGCTGATATTCTTCTGGTGATGTGGTCTGAAGCTGTGTCGTAATGTTTCCTAAAGATATTTGTTTGTAATTTAACCCTACAAACAAATATCGTTATATTCAGGCTACCGTGGCGAATATTAATTAAATCGAAAAACTATTCTATAATTTTAACAAAAAAACCACTTCAAATTGTCAGAAATGGACTTAATTAAAATGGGACCACCAGCCCAAGGAAAAAAAGAATCATCAAAATCAGTTCAACCAGTCGAAACTTCGGAAGTGTTACCAAAAATAACCAAACATAGCAACTTAAAAATGCTTGCATGGCGTTCCGACATAAACACCACGGTGGTAAAGACAAGCTTACCAGCAAAGAATTACAGTCTCAACAAAATTTCAAATCTATTCCGTAATTCGACCCAAATGAGAATAGAACATCCTTTGCGCCGAAGCGAGTATCCGCATTAATACGTAACGAAATAGCAAAAACAATTTGTAAAAGACTCCCAATTTAGCAAGCATATCTTTCTAGCTTCAAAGAAAACGGGGCAAAATAAATTTTATCACATTAAAGTATTCATCGTTGCAAATCCATTTGTACCCTTCGAAAACCACTATCGCGCTAATATATTCGCGTGTTCCGAAATTGCTAACGGAATTTCAGCGATCCCCGGTACTTGATCCGACAATTTTTTCGTTGTATTGAGCAAGCCAAGAGTAGATGAGAGCACATTATTAATTACCCACGGGTCTAGCGTTTAATATTTCAGCTTTCTGGATAACAACCAGTCTGGTTTTAAACCTTTCATGCATTATAAAACATTTTCTTTCTATCCTCTTTACTAATGCATATCCATAGCTGAATCAAGGTCTTGTTCCTTCGTCTTATAATATTTTACTGCTTGATGAGTTTCCTTTAAAGGTAATATCTTTGCAGTTACCTATTGCCTATAGTTGGCTAAAGAGCAGGCGGTTATCACCTGAGTGACTACCGCCGCCCCTGGACTTGCACAACCATAAGGCTTGCAGACGCGTGGTCGGCTTCTATAGAGGGGTATAGGTCACCGGGAACTGTCACAAACCGAATGAAACACGACAACAATACCATAACTTGAAGTGAGAGCATTGCCGTCACTTTCCGCCGACCTTAAGTGAGATAGAGCTACTGGCCTCAACCTTAATACTTAACCTAGCAATCGACAAAAATGCCGGCCACTGATTAAGTTACGGCCTCGACTACTATTCTGGTTTTTGAGAGTAAAATTGCATTAGGTATTTTAATGCTAAAACACCTTGTAACAATCGCATACGCAATTGTACAAGAAATTGTACGAAATCTAAGTTAACTTTAGGAACTTTGCTTATAATACATCCTACCCATCCTAGAACTGCTGAATCACTTAATTAAAAGGATGTAAAATGAAGGACAAAAATACTTATGTATATACAAAAACTACATATTTAAATAAATAAATTTTACATGTATTTCAGAATTTATAATGACTTACCTTCATTCGCACGCGAGTTAAGAAAGCGTTACGTCAAATCTCGGCGCGGGCCCTTTATTAGCCTCTTCGAAAAAAAATATAGCGTTAAAAATAGAACATTGTTCGATAAAAAAGCGTCGCGTTATAAAAGCGCTGCCGTGTGAACACGAAGTTGGGAGTTCAAATGTATTATTTGAACGTTTTTTTAACGCGCGGTAAAAAAGCTGTCGTATGGGCGTAGATTTGATGCAATATTTATGCTTAACCTATAAACAACTAAAGTTCAGTTCATTGGGCTGGCCCGTTGGCGGAGTGGACAGCGACCCTGCCTTCTGCTCCGGGAGTCGTGGGTTCGATTCTGGGTGGGTCCTCGAGTCTGGGTGTATTATATATATGTATGTAATTATATATTTCTAAAAAAAAATATTTTTGTATAACAGGCGGCTGTTACCTATAACACAGGCATTCTACATGTCTACCTTAGGAACAGACGTTCGTGTGTTATATAGTCCTGTATATATTTATTTATTTACATTGCTTAATATCTCGTTACGAACAAACGATATCATGAGTTGTATGAAGATATGATCTTAGATCAAAGTGTTTGTACATTTTTGACCTTGAAGTCTACAAAGTTCTACAAAACTTTGTGAAGTTACACAAAGTCCCCGACATGATCATTATCACTACACGATCATTGAAATGATCATTCAAATGAAGCTATGTCTGACTCCGGCATAACAATAACCAATGCTTTTAACAATATGTATTTGTGCGGGTAATCTCGAAAACCGGCTGAACTGATTTTAACAAGACTTTTCGTTACAAGGAATAGCATAGGCTAGTTTAATTTTAGCGCAAAAGTTTAAATAAATAAATATACACATGACTATATGACACACGGACGTCTGTTCCCAAGGTAGACAACTTAATGCCTGTGTAATAGTTAACAGACGCCTGTTATATACAATATTTTCTTGTAGAAATATAAAAATACATACATATAGATAATACACCCAGACTCGAAGCGGGAATCGAACCCACAACCCCGTAGCGGAAGGCAGGGTCACTGCCCACTGCGCCAACGAGCCAGTCGACATAGAGTCGAGTCATATCGCGCTATTACTATTGTTATCTTTAGCCATGAAGTCTAAGGTTCGAATCTTTTATCCTTAAAACAGCCACAAAATCTGGATCCCGATTTCAATCCTTAATTTGTGATAAAAGTTGGATTTATATCTTTTCTTAGTGCCACTTCTCAGAGGCCCTACTTTTCCTTATCAGTGGTAGATTTTTAAAATGTTTTAGTTACTCGTAAAAGTCTATTTAAATAAAGTTCCTTTCGAATTTGAGTTTGAATTTAGACTTCCTGAACAAGTAGAGCCTCAATAGCTCAACGGTATAAGGTATGGACTGAAATCCGCAAGGTACCCGGTTTAAACCCCACCGCCCTTGGGGTATTGTCGCACCCACTACTAATACAAGGACCTAACCTACCTAAACTCGTCATTAAGGGCCGGCAGCGCATCTGCTGGCCTTCTGGTCGTGCAGATGTCCATGGGCGCCGGTAGGTTCACTTCGGTTCCTGCTGCCTGGTCGTCTGCCTCCTTGTAACATAAAAAAAACACTACCTTAACCTTAAAATAAACTTTACGGGATCAATAAAACTAAGCGTTGTTTTATTGATAAATGTCACAGCTTAAGCAAAAATTGTAAAATTAAGTTGAAATTTTTTACAATTAGATTGTAATTTTTATATAACTTAAAATGTTACAAGTTAGGCACGTATTATCAAAAAAATACTATTCATCATTGAAAAAAAAAATTAAAAATATAGTGCTAAAAATGATTTTCACGGGTACTTATATACTAGACCTAAGGGAATAATTTAAGAATTGTATAAATAAACGTCAACATATATACTCCTTAATAACCTAATTACAGCTACTTTTATATAGAAAACTATTACGAGAGGGTCCCCTCTATCTGACAATGGCAAATCAGTCCATTGCGGACAATTTATAATTTTCCCGGTCAGTTAGGCCAGGGGTGTCACAATGGTGTCCCCTGCAGATCGGTCCGCTTTAAACAAGGGTTTTTGTCCCAATTATAGTGAGGTTAGTGATTATTTCCGCTAAAGTCCCACTATCTACGAGGAATATTAATTAATTTCAGAGCTGTATTATTTGATATGGCTTTTTAGGGGTCCGTAGTCCTACAAGGTCCCACAAGGAACCCTTATAGTTTCGCTCAGTCAGTCCGTCCGTCCGTCTGCCTAACTCTAAGCCCCCCCCCCCCTAGCATTTCCAAACTATTAGATGTAGAGACTTTTCCATGTTGATAGAACATGCTAAAAACTCATTAGGAAAATAATTCTGAACGAAATCGGACAACAACAATGTTGTGGTAGTTTGTTTTGAGGTTGGTATTTGTAGAATGCTACATAAGAACGCCATTTATATTATCTTCTATTTTCTTCTTCTTCCTAGCGTTATCCCGGTTAAATACCAGGGTCCGCTTAGATTGAGAGATAGAGGATGTATTATCTTCTATCTATATATAATATAAAAGCCATAGGTCACGTAACACGAAATTTCGAAAACCGCGAGACGTAATAATATGAAATTTGGCGGGGAGACAGTTTTAAGTCAGTGAACATGTTATTAACAGATTTCTCAGCAAGTTTAGTTTTACGCGTACGAAGTCGCTCGAAATAGCTAGTCTAAATATATGTATAAATAAATTCAAAATTAAGTTAAATATATAAACAATTCAGATATATAAATGACAATTAAACACAGGTATTTCTGTGTTTAAAGCAGAGAAATTTATGTCTGTGTTACAGATAAGAGCCGGCTGATATACACATTTACTTATGTAATTTAGAACAAACGTATATATCTATATGAATTACTACGAACTGACTAGACTCTACGAACTGCGACCTTAAACTTTGGTCTCTTGAACGTAACGCTGCGTTGTGCGGCATGCAGCGTCGGACACATAATTGTAAGACTAGCATCTAGAATGGTCTCTTGTGCCGTCGCTGTCTACGTCAGCGGTGAATAGCAAGCACGCTGCCTCGCACCGTTGTGCGTTACGACCAAGAGACCAAAGCTTTAAGTAGCTACTGTGCGCGATACGCAATTAGCATGCTATGATTTAGGTGATAAACTATGCAAAGGTTATTTTTAATGCAGATAATTAATCATATTGTTCTATTTTCATATACTATCTTGAAGTTGGAAACACATGACACCTTATTTTCAGGTTGAGTGCCAACCGTTGAATCCAGCGTGACAGTCACAAATTTTGAATGGAACTAAAGATCCACAGCTTCACATCCAAAGAGCCGCATGTGGTTCGTGAGCAGTAGGTTGTCAACCCCTGGTCTATACCTTCATCAGTGTCGACATAACTTATAAATATATTAAAGAACAAAGAGAAAGTAGTGGGAGATTCACACGCGGGCCTGCTCTCCTTCCTGAGGCAGCATCACCACGGTGTTGGTCGCTGGTGGTTGAGTTTGATCAACGGATGGTGGAGCCTGTCAACAGAAAAATGAGTTTAAGTTTGATTTATGTAACACTAGCCCTACTTAGTATAGATGTAACACGAATATCCATCTATTATACATCACTTGGTATATGGCAACGGCTATCCATAACGCAGAAATAAAGGCAAACAACAGGCTGGGGTATTCAAAAGCGTTGTGACAGGACATGTCTATTATCTAAAATATTTTCCTTTATGTCGTTATTCATATTTATCTTGACTCGCCCCACAGCCACATCCTTCGCAATATAAACGGAGTGTGTCAATAGATGACGTTATAAAAAAAAAATTCTAAAAAACTATTACATACTAAACTATTTGTATGAAGCTACTAATTTGACTGTTCTCTGTTTAGATTTTAGTTCAACTTATTTTATTGTTTTTCCTGTTCGTTAACTTAGTTGTTAACGCTCGCTAACGTACATATTTATGTGCAATTTTTAAAGTGGCAACTTAATCAGTGTATTGTTTAATTTTATATTCTAGTTATATATGACTTATGTATACTGTTTGTGCCCTAATAAAATAAAAAAAAATTAAGTAGAACACTTACGGCAGTAACAGCGGTAAAATAATGTTCATGTTTGGATTGTTCTACTTCTAACTTCGGATTAAGGAATAAGATAACTTACGTAAGGGATCTTGAATTGGTCCGGCGCGTCCGGGTATCAGTACCTCTTTCTCACATGTGATCGGCGTGAAGTGGCGGCAATGCTGTCACGTCTAGTGATGATGTTGTTGTCGCGTTTCGTGTTCGTGTCGGTTTGTGAGACTTCCCGGTGGCCTAAACTCGTCATTAAGGCTGGCAGCACATCTGGCCTTCTGGTCGTGCAGATGTCCATGGGCGTCGGTAGGGACTTCGGTGCCTGCTGCCTGCTCTTCTGCCACCTTGTAACACAAATTAAAAAAAAAAAAGACAAAAATCTCGCGTCGTGATTTACGCTCGCGATAAACTTTAAAACTACTAAGATCGATTTTGATTGAATTTCACGAATATCTGTAACTTATTTCAACTTAAAACAGCATAACATTTTTTAACTCCATTTTTGCCCTAACATTATTTATTGCCAACTTAATGTTTGATACAATAATTAGGTATATTTAATAGTAAGCAAGCATTTCTTCGGGCAGGACAACGTCTACCGGGTCCGCTAGTAAATTATAGCTATTCAGCATAGGAATTTCTGTGAAATAACAACTTTATGGTTACACAAATATACATGAGTGTTTCGAATGGTTATCACAACATCGGGAAACAATGAAAACGAGCTGGCAATACTGACCAATTACCAATTGGTATGTAATTACTGCCTACGTGCTGAATCGACCGCGATGTTTTGACGGAGGACGTCCTGTTTACATATTGCGCCGCCACATTACGTGATAAAAGCAAATTTTTACTTGAAAGTATACCAGGTCCAGATGGTCCTATATAGTGACTGCCTTCCGCTGCGAGGGTTGTGGGTTCGATTCCCGCCTCGAGTCTAGATGTATTATCGATATGTATGTATTTATATATTTATAAAATAAAACACAGACATCAAGAAACTATTACTGGGAGATATTTTATTGTAATGTGGAGAAAAGAAGAGAGAAGGGGGGGGGGGGGGGGGGGGGGGGGGGGTGCCCTAATTGGATTTCGCTCTATCCTAAAATTTACTTCCGGCCAGCACTGGGTTTAGAAATATAGCAGCCGTACGAAGCGGAGTGGGTTAAATATAGTCTTCTACATATATAACCGCAAAAGACAACCCATCAGGGAATTTCGAAAACCGCGAGACATACATAGAAGAATTTTGGTAGGGACCTAGTTTACAGATCCGCTAAAAACGGATTTTGTCTATAGGGTCAGATTAAGAAGGTCTAAAGGCTCTCGCAACTTTATGCGGACGAAGTTGTCTGCTACAGCTAGTGTTATATAAAAAAAAAACAAGTGTGCTTTTTTTAGATCACACAACTGAAGTAAAACTTCTTTACTTCCATGTGTATGTATATAATTGAACTTTAAAGTGAATTTATAATTTTATTCCCTTTAAAAACTCTATATTGCAATGTAATTTATTTAGAGACAAAAGGTGTAACAGAAATATGTGCGGTCGCACCTCTCTCTCACTTGCCGATGCAGTAACTAAACGTAGCTCTCTCCTTCTATCTTATCTTCACTAACATATTTCCCTCTCAACTTCCGTTCGCCTCGTCCTATCACACTTCCGTAACGCTCTCGGCACGCATTCAATAGCTTAATTCTCAAGTCAAGCGAGCTAACGACGTAACGTAAACTTACATAGAATATAGCGACGCACAGCCCGACGGAGCAGACCAGCATGCCGCTGAAGCCGGTCAGTAGCAGAGTCTTCCGTCCTGCCACCTCCACCAGCAGCAGAGAAATGACCGTCATTGTTTAAGGCTTTATTATTTATATGTTCCGGTAAAATTATTCATTTAAATCGAATGTCATTTTCCCTTTTGCAATTCGATCGGCTTACAATAAAAAAGAAAAGTACTCATGGCGACTTAAATTGAACGTAAGGTGAAAATACGTTTTTCGTTTTAAAAAAAATCTACCGGATAACAAACGTGTAGCAGAAATAGACTTTTTAAATATTACTAGAGATCGCCAGCTGGTCGAAATTCGGCCACAAATCTTTAGCTTTCCTAACCATAAAACAAATTGTTATACTTTGTACAACGACATTGTTAGGTATATTTGACAAATGTATTTATGTATAATTATTTGGCATCAGTGTGGGTGTAGTTTTATTTTATTATATTCATAATTAATATTATATAACTAATAGCATTCGCACACCCTCCCTATATAGACTATAATTGTGCCAAATTTCATACAGGATCCGTCCACGCAATTTTCTTAAAATGGTACCGAAAGTTTTCGCTTCGCCTATTAATATATACCTTGATTTTCGTTTGACAACTAATACTTTCTGCGTCAGATGAGTAACATGGGCCCAGCTCACTGTGTTTTTAAACAAACGAAGAGACAGACGTAGGAAAATTTTGAAAAGTGTTGTTTGAGTACTGGAATGGTTACTTAAAATTAAATCACACATATTTACATGAAGAGATTACCGCCAAAATTCTCTGAAAAATTTTTCCCTGGAGACCGGTAAACGCACTTACTGATTTTCGGGACCTGTGATACTATGTGTAGTGTAATTTGTCTAGTGGGTTATACTTTGGTAAATAAATAGTTATATAAAAAATAAATAAAGCATAATATAATTCTGTATATTTAAAAAGTTCAGACACGACTGACAAGTCGAAACAAAAATTTAATTCAATAAACTTCAAAAGCAAATTACCTAATAATGTGCCAGCCCTACAAAACTATTCCATCTCATTGCTTCCAAACCAACTACCGATTGAAAATCATTACACTGTTATCAATGATGGTAACACTGCAAACACGATATTCACTAATGCCGTCATTGCGACCGACCGACATTCGTCTAACGCGGGAGCCAGACATAGCTTTATTTGAATTGTCATTTCAATGATCATGTAGCGTTGCCGGGGACTTTGTGCAGCCGCGAAAATGTTTTGTACAACTTTGTAGTCTACAAGGACAAAAGGGTTCAAACACTTTGAGCTACGTCCGGCGCCGGCATTACATCATGATTGTTGTGGTGACAACACTGATATAAATTTAACACAGATTACATTGAGCCTTTTTTCAAGATAAGTCAATACACCTACTTTTATAATTTAACTTTTAATTAACACAATGTACGTAGTTTTTTTGTTATAAAAGGCTTTGAGAAATTAATAAGCTTTTTTCTAGAATGCCCCTCGGCTTAAAAACACTGGGGATGCAGGGAATGTTCAGAAATTAACTTTGAAGGGGATCGTATTGTTGAGATTAATTTGGACTTGTGGTAGAAGTGAATTACGTTACTATGCTTTTCAGGTTGGCAAACTTACTTTAGATGAAGGAAATATTGCAGAAAGTTTTGAAATTTATGGTTTTTATTTAGTCTATCTCTTTGATATTGTGTCATCATCAGGTAATAACTTGTCGTTAGCTTACCCGGTTGTCCCAAAGCTTATTTTTTATTCATAAAAGAATAAAGATCTTCTACCACCTAGCGTTATCCCAGTCTAGGACCAAGGTCATCTTAAATTGCAGAGGATGTGGCTGTGGGGCTAAGATGTTGACGTACTGGTGGTTCCCTAAAATGAAAAAGCAGTAGATAAATTAAAAAAAGAAATCCTTAAATTCAGTCTATTCACTCCTGTGGGGAATTAAGATAATTGTCGTGATTATATTAATGCGTGGTAAAATTATCGCATTTAAGACTTAATGTCGTCAACCACTTCTCACAGATACTTGTGAGCGCTTGTTATTTAGCAAGAGAAAGAGAAGGAGAGAGAGAGGAAGAGATAGATGGAGACAGAGAGGAAGACAGAAAGAGGGAAAGAGGGGAAGAGAATGAGAGGAAGAGAGAGAAAAAAAGAGAAAAAGAGTGGAATTGAGAGAGGAGGAGATATGCAGAGATTCTTCGTTATGATAAAACAGCAAACTCATTCCTCGGAGGCCGGTATCTGCGATGCTTCTGGTATACAAGTTCAACAAGTGCCTTTAGGTGGAACTTTTTTCGCCTTCTCGTAAAAATATGTTTGTGGTGCCATTCGATTCGGAATTGCATCGAGATAGTTTTTGAAAAATATAAAGATTATCTAGCAAGAATTACAAAAGTTATTGAACAATTAAGTAAAACTAAATGGAGATTCGGTTTTTTCCTTATATCGCAAACCTATTTGAGATATTTCAAATCTGGAAAAACATAGACTTACAAGAGAAGGAAATTCCTTAAAAATGTCTCGACTTCTGGAGTCGGAACTAAGGTAGCTCCTGTTCATAGAAACGAAGAGTAAAAAAATCTGAGATTTGTATTTTGACAAGTGTTTGGTGCTGCCATTTTTAATATGTCATGTCGTTGACTGTGTCGTTTCTTCTCCAAGCAAATTATTTTTTAACATATTTTAAAAATCTTATGTCACGAGTGGCAGGTTTGAACCAGGTACCTTAGGATTTACGACTGTCCAACCGTTGGGTCATCCAGGTTTCGTAGCATTTATAACGTGTAAAGATATCTGGACTCTTCGTTCTTACACGTGTCTATATTCGAAACTGTAGTGTATACATGGAGGAGGGTAGTTGTTCATAAGACTATAAATACAGAGACAATCGGTTATGCGAGGGGAGTTGTGTTACGGCCGTTGACTGGGTAACAACTATCTAAGTACATTGTGATTTACGTAGTCTGATACTACAGTTCCTACTTAAAGAAAATTTTGCTAAGGATTATTGTTAAAAATTGAGGAGGTCGTGGCCCAATCAGGGGTCGGCATTTGAGTCGATCGCTAGGTTAAGTTGCTTTTGCTGCGACCGGGTGATAGATGGGTGACCTATTCCAGCGCTGGTTTATATTTGATATCCGACCTCATTCGTTTTTCGGAAGGCATGTAAAACAGTGGGACTTGATTAATGTCACTTTGTGATTAGTCGTAAGGTTGTAGAAATCGTGGGAGTTCCGAGAATGACGTCGGATTGCAATCGGTTGTCTTAACTCTCTCCACAACCACATCCTCTACAATTTAAGTGGACCTTGGCATTTAAGCGGGATAACGTTAGGAAGAAGATTATTGTTAAAAATTAACGTAATGTATAACTAGCAATAATGAGCCTTTTATCTAATTGACGTGCAAACGACATTCGACCTTAGCGTGGCAAACCAATTTCTTGGTCGACTATACATAGTTAGTTGATTTTGCAAATTTATTATCGCATGTCTATAAACTCATTGTATACTAAATTTAGTTTTTACCTTGTGACGACGAGTAGCGATTCCGACAATGCTTTCGTATATAAGTCTCCTTCTTGCATTGCTAACGTTTTCCTCATATATGCAACATCCTTATAAAACTGGAATAGGATTACATTATTAATAAATAATAAATAAATAAATATATACAGGACTATATGACACACGGACGTCTGTTCCTAAGGTAGACATCTTAATGCCTGTGTTCATGTATTGGATGATGTCAAAGCCACTGCTAGTTTCACTTTACTGCCAGTGTTCCCTCCCCTGCCTAGTCAAATCCGATACGATCCTACTAGTGGGACTTTAGATGTCCTTTCTAATAAAGAACTTATGATAGTTCTTGACAAGCCAAGGCCTTTAGGTGGATTGTAAACGGGTTATATTTATGTGTTATTTTAATATATGTATATAAATTACGTGTCACGTTGTTTGTCCGCAATGGACTTATAAACTACTCAACCGATTTTAATCAAATTTGCACATCGTGTGCAGTTTGATCCAACTTGAAAGATAGAAGAGCTACCATCTCAATTTATAGTCGCAAATAGAAATGACTGCATCAAATTGGATAATTTCTTTTGTGTTGCGCCCGTTATTGCTAGGACAAGGTTTGTATAATAAAAAAGAATGATAAGTGGAAAGTGAAAAGGAAATGGAACGGGAACGGAACGGGGAGAACAGGGTCGGGAATGGGAACGGGAACGTGGAATAATGTTATAGGATAATAGAATGAAGTAAATAGTAAGTAACCCAATGTTCGGGGCAGGACATCGTCTGCCGGGTCCGCTAGTTGTGTATACTTTCAGGTGAGGTTGGGTTTAATAGCGCCGCTGCTCATCCGTCACCCGGTCACCAACATGTATATCGTGAACTTCAACGTGTACATACCAGAGTGCATCCGGGAGGTGGAGTACATGTGGCAGCTGGGGCTGTGTGAGCAACTAACCCTTTATATGTTTAAAAATCAAGTGTAGGTCGCCAGTTTCGCTAAGGTTCATAAACGGCCGATATAAATTCATGCACGAAATACTAAACTACTTTGCTTTAATCCGCGAATTAATACGAGGGAAAATCGGTGTAATGCTGCAACCCGAAAGCTACACCAGTTATTTATCAAATACGCTTATCAGATACGGAACCCTTCTATATAAGCGTATCTTGACATGCACTTGGCCACTTTTTGAAGGTTCCGTACCAGGAACCCTTATAATTTCGCTCTGTCCGTCCGTCTTACCGTCTGTCCGTAAGGTGGTCCCCTCCATGCATTTCCAAACTATTAGACTTAGAGACTTGAAATTTTCCATGTTGATAGAACATGCTAAAAATTCATTAGGAAAATTTATATGATCGAAATCGGACAAAAACTTTTGAAGTTATTTATCAAATACGTTTATAGCGTATCAGATACGGAACCCTTCTATATAAGCGTGTCTAAAAACGCACTTGGCCACTTTTTTATTATTATTTTGAATCTGAAAATTTCTAAGATTGTTTCCTAACTTCACACGGACTCTGTGTGAGTGATGTAGTTGATAGTGTATTGTTCCTTATCATTTAATTAGATGATGAGCTGTGATTAACGTTATCACCATATCGTGATGGGTGGTTACTATTATGCATTGTCTTAGCAGATGGGGGAAATTCGCTCATTATTCATATTGAACTATGTTTGTGAAATTGTGTATAAATTTCTTTTTGAGAGTGTAAAGAGTTCCCGAAGACGAGGAAGAGAGAGATGTTAAAAAGGGGTTATTAACTACTAACTACGACTTGAGGAACTCCAAAAAAAGAGCATACTCATTCCTCAAAGGCCAGCAACGCATCTGCGAGCCCTCTGATGTTGCAGTTGTTCATGGGCGTCGGTATTCACTTAAGCGAATGTCGCCTGCTCGTTTACCCTGTGTTATATATATATGAGGAGGTCGTGGCATTTATTTCTTTAATTATAAAAAAATGATCAAATGATAGCATTCTGTAGATTTCTACAGAATTCTATTTAAATATATATTCCTGAAAACCAACACAAAATTTTCAAGTTGGCGCCAAATATGATTAATAAACGTCACCAGGCAATGAATTTTGTTTTAAATTTTTAGATGTACAATTGTGAAATACATTATAATATACGCTTAATGTATTTATAATGACGGCACCAGACATAGTTTCATTTGAATGATCATGTAGTGTGGCCGGGGACTTTGCGTAGCTGCGCAAAGTTTTGTAGAACTTTATAGACTTCAAAGACAAAAATGTACTTTGAGCTATGTCTGACTCCGGCATAAATGTCATTACTGTTACTGTTCTTTAATTATATTGACTACGAAAATATGAAAATTATTCAATTATATCTCCATCTGTATATAATACACGTATGAGGAAATATCTCGTCAGTAAGTTGATTCAGGTGGACGGTTGTTATAAAAGCGTAGTACCTATCTTATCGGACCGATAGTAATCAATTCCTAAAGTAATGTTATAAACAATCGAACATTTTATAGAGATTATCTCCATACGGTAAAACCTTAACAATTAACTAGAAATTTCTACAGTAGTGGTATTGCCAATTCTTAATTAAATCCATCATTAGGTCATAGATCGGCACCCGTTGAATAAAAAAGAGTTTGATAGCTATATCTTCAGAAGTTTTACTTCAATAGTGTGGTCTACCACGCGAGTGAAGTAGAACTTCTTTAGCACCATCTATATCTTTATATATATAATTATACTATACGTGTGTATGTCAAATGTCAATGAACTCCTAAACGGCAGTACACACGACTGAAGTAGAACTTCTTTAGCTCCATCTATATCTTTATATATACAATTCTACTGTACGTGTGTATGTCACTGAACTCCTCGTAAATGGCTGGACCTATTTGAATGATTTTTTTTGTATACGTTTCGGTGTAAAAGGATATAACAGTAGATGGAAAGGAAAAAAATGGGTGAAGTGTTAGTAGCCACTATAAAGAGCGCTCTTAAACCTCCACCTGGGCCACAAGTCCAGGGCGCTGCTATGGTTCCTTCCTCTGCAACGCGATGAAATGCTAAGAAATTCGTCTTTCCTAAAACTTGAAAATATGTAACGTAGAAAAGTGTGTCTAAGTGTACGTTTCCCCACAGACGCGGTTTCGAAATTTTCTCCCGTACTTGAAATAATAAAAAAACACTAAAAAATGAGGAATAAATTTACGTCAATTAACGAGTGTCACGCAACTCAGCCCAATAAATCGAGGATCGAGGGTCTCCGCCTACGGTTTGCCCTCGTAAACATTTATCTCTCTCTATCATGAAGTCCTATTAGAGTTTATGTTACGTCCGCAATATAAACTCTAAGCATATCTATGAATGAACGAATGGGCGTGGGTAGACATTCAAGTGAATCCCTGCCCGTTTCTCCTTGTTATATAAAACAGGTAGTTGTTAACCGCCACTTTGTCTATGTAAAATTAAAAATTAGATGAAACATTTTAGTGTGATGATGTAAAGCCTATAGCTTTCCTCGATAAATGGGCTACCTAAAACTGAAAGAATTATTTAGATCGGACCAGTTGTTCCTGAGATTAGCGCGCTCAAGCAAAGAAACTCTTCAGCTTTATATATTAGAATCGTCTTGGTGAGAGTCTAACTCTTTCAACAATTTTTCGAATGTTTGTCAAAAATATATTACATAGTAGGAAGGATACTAACACTAAATGGATCCAGTACCACTGGAACGTAAATTTCTCGATAGCTTACTTTCGCTAACCGAACGTCAAATAGAGGTTCGTGCTACCATTTGGCACGAGTTACTTCGACGTAACGTCGAAATAGGTACATCTCTTTTATAAAAAAATATTATATAGTTTGCCTTTTATCATACTCAATTATAAAGAGAATAAAAAAGCTATTCATAGTATGATATGCTTCATTGGCCTTCTTTGAAGTTTTTGTGCTACAGTCCAATTGCAATATTTTCTTTCCACTTTTGCCTTTATGGAAGCTATATTATGACTTTTTTGAGGTTGCAAGCAATCATATTGCTTATATTACTGACAATGAACTAGATCAACCAACCACCATAGGTTTTACATATATTCTGACTCTATATTCATCAAATTCAAGCAATATTATGCAAATAGTAGTGTTTAGTTGTCATTTTCCATAGAGTAGAGAAAGAGAACTCTACGTTTTGTAAAAGAACTCCTGTTGTGTTTTATCTCTAATAAAAACTACTAATTCCATTGGTTCTTCTGCTTCTTCTTCTTGACTGCGGGCTGGTTTCTGCACTTAGTCACAGAGTGGTGACCATTGTGCATGAGGGGATGTGGCTGGTTAGTTACTCCAACCAGCCAAGCTCTTGTTACAAGTTCAGGACCCGGTATGGGTTCCTCAAGGCATCCTGCAGGGACCTCGGCGTGCGGAGGGTTTTAGGGCCAATTTCCGTCACTTCAGTACAATCCAGCATGATGTTGCGTAGAGTTTCTGCTACATCCATGCATCCTTTGCATAGTGGACTGTCTGTGGCACCTATCTCAAATAAGCGTATGTTAAGCAGGCAGTGACCAGAGATGATATCAATCATCCTGCGTAGATTGGGTCTGTTTGTAATTCCATTGGTTATCTAACTTAGATATATATTGCTCTTTCAAGAACTATGATGGGAACATATATTTCTTGTTTTATAGGTTTAAAATGTTAAGCCAGTTTAAAAGGAGACCATTCTGTGAATGCTTTGAACATTTAAAATTCTTATAGATATAAGATAAACATTATAGTACCTAATTATGCAATTCAAAAAGAATTCCTTACAATAGTATGTTGTTGAGTAAACATAGGTAATATATTATGTATACTCTACGCTGATAACACTTATAATAGAGTTGACATTGAACTTCATTTGTAACATTGAATGAGACTGTATGATAATTTTGTTCAGGGAAGTTACTTCATCTTTTATATACTAGCTGTTATTAGGGACTTTGTCTGTGTTATATTCAAAAAATTAGCTCAGTTTGTAAATACTTCATTGGAGCACTACTCATATGAAGAATAAAATCTAGGACAGAATAATATAACATTTATTGTGTTTATATTTATATGTGAAGTGAAAACTTCCTGTACCATTTTAAGAAAATTATGCAGATGGAGAATATGAAATTTGGCACAAATATAGTATGAAATAGAGTATGAAGTTTGTTTAGAGAATGGTGTATGAATATTTTTACAACACATGCTATCCTATTACATTAAACCATAATAAAAACCTTACACACACACCAATGCCGAACAATTTACACACACATGTATACATTTTATTATAAAATTGTGTCAAAAGGTAGTCATGACAACTGTATCTATATTGATTGTCAAATATAATGTGGTTGTACAAAGAATTAAAATTTGCATATAGCTTTAAATAGACATATAGTATGCAAATATAAAGATTTCTGGGCGAATTTCGACCAACCCTAGATCTCATTATATTTAAAGTACATCCTAGAAACCAAATACTGAGCATTATGACTAGACTATAAAAATTATGATAGTTCTCTTCTTTATTTTCTGTTCTTCTATCCTGAATTTATTTCATATGTATAAGATCTCTTCTGCAAATATTTGTCAGGTGCTAATTATGATTATTATATCTATGTAGAGTGCGTTCAGTATAAAAATGCACGGCCCTCCATTAAATTACATTATTTTAAAGTGTGAAAGTAAATATTAAAAGCAATGCTTGCCTGTATGTGTGCAGCGATTTGAAAGCGACCATGCATGTTTTGTCCCTATATACTGTATTCGCTTGTAGAGGTAACTTTGAAGGGTTGTGCATTTTTAGACTGAACATGCTATACCTATATCTAAGAGATGAACTGATGTCATGTTTTTTTCAGAACATTTATGTAAATTTTTTTTTTTCCTTTTAGGCTGGATCGGCAGACAAACCGTGCATGCAGCTGGCTGCAGCCGACGCTGGCTCACATTTGCAACATATGTGCTCCCTCGATATTGATTCCAAGGCCTCCTATGTCCGTCTCTCGGGCATTATTTGTACCATTGGTATGCTTATATTACTATTTACTAGTCACCCACTCCTGGCTTCTCATGGGTGCACAAGAACTGTGTTTACCAAAAAAAATTCTATAGGACTCAGGATAAGATACCTTTTTAACAGAAAAGAATTCTTACAATTGGATCAGTAGAACCTGAGCTTATCTGGAAACAACATATTCTGAAACTTTATCTCTTTATAATGTTAGTATAGATTTGAATTGATATTTTGTTCACTCATATATGTATTGGATTTAGAAATAATTTTCATATATTTTATGATTGTTGATACATAAATAGGCTAGGTCAAATAACCTCGCCGTAGAAAAAAGTTTGGGAAACGATGCCATAGTGGCTCTTCACGAGGGAGCTACGTACGTTTTTGCCAAGCGATACGGGCTCTACTATAATTATTTTTCGAAAAGTTAAGTAGCCTATATTAGTCCTTGTAACATTAGCTACCTGCAAGTAAAGTGCTGTCCAATTTGGTCCAGTCGGAGATGACCCGGAACAAACAGACTGACGGAAATGTTTTAACTTGCCTTTTTGCTATAATAGGTATCTTTTATATAGTCATATGCAATTAGCAAAACAAATTCATTTCGATGTTACTCGCATGCTCCTCAATTTGATTTATATACAGCGTGTAAAATTAATTACTTTAAGACATCGTACCGAATACGCATCCCATGGGTTGAGTACATGATTCTAGACTCCCCAGTGGTGAAATTTTTCGTCGGCTTTTTCTTGAAATATACAATTTTTTTTACAACTGAATAATATCATTATTTCTTTCTGTCCCAATGCGATTTTAAATCAGAAGCAAATTTCTTCAATATTTTTACATCAAACCGCAATGTAAATAAAATTTAAAAGTAAAGTCCTCTCTGTGTCTAAATCTGGCTCCTAAGATACGGGCTTACCTAGTTTAGGGGCCAGGGTTATATTAAACTATGTAACATGATTTATATAATAAAAATTACTATTACTATTACTAAAGTAAGCGACGAGGGTCGTCGAAATGTTTTGCGCGTCAACATTTTGTTGACGATTGCTTCCCAATGTTCACAAAACAATGCCCGCTCAAGAGTGGGATGAGAATGGCAATATCTATAACCTCTCATTTCCGAGATGAATGATTTTTGCGATTTTATTTAGGACATTAAATGTAGCCTCACCACAAAGTTCGTGGTAAGATGTATTTTACACTCTGTACCATATACAGAGTGTAAAATACATCGTACGGGTCCTGCAAATAAATATAAGTCCTGTAAATCCATATTTAGAGGACTTAATAGTATATTTATTTGCAGGACCCGCGTCCCGCGATGTCGCCATGTTGGAGAAAATGATGGAGACCGGCATGAACGTGGCCCGTATGAACTTCTCTCACGGCTCGCATGAATACCACGCGGAGACCATCCGCAACTGTCGCCAGGCAGAGAAGAACTACAGCGAGCGTCTTGGCGTGCCATTCTCTCTGGCCATCGCCTTGGACACTAAGGGACCCGAGATCAGGACTGGCCTTTTGGAGGGCGTAAGTATACATTTTCGTCTCTCTTTTCTTAAATAATTGATAGAATCGGGCGTTACTTTTCGGAAATCCATCACATTCATAAAAACTTGACTACTTTGCTTAATGCCGCTATTCGAAAGTCACACCACCGAACCCGCCATCAAAGTACAGCATTACATCGACTTTCCGATGTCCCTCAACGCAGGTTTCGTTTCGACACCGAAGAATAAAGATTTATCTCTACTATACTTTACAGTAGACTGTACAAAGGTTATTCGTAAAGTGACTTTATGAATAACCTTTCTACAAAGGTTATCAAGTGACGCGGATTTAAGCAAAGCTTTTTTTAGGCAAAGTCAAGGTATCTTTAATCAAATCGACGCGATTCAAAGGACTAAATGTTTTTTTCTTAGTTTATTTATTTACATATACTTTCTTACATGAGATTGTGATCGTCACATACATATGTGGCAGACTGGACCACGTCTTAATACGGCCGAGTAATTGAGACATGATTAGAAAGACAAAAAATTTAAAAAAGCCCGTTATACAAAACTTATGTCCCAAGATGCAACAAATTAGGCATAAATGCCAACTTTTATGATTATCGGTTGACTTGGTAAGGATATCACTGGGCACTTATATAGTGATACTGAATTTTTGTATCTATATAAACATTTTTTTACACATTATTTAATATTTTGGTGAAAGAATTTACGATTTAAGAGCAAAGTTTAGCGGGTTCCTCGCACTGTGAAATAATTTTTTTGATATCACCATTTCACAAAAATTATGAAAATTATTTTAAATAATACACGCAGATCCCAAACACATTACACAATAGCAAATAACATATGATATCCTCTTGGTGCCGTAAATACACAAACAAGTGTCAAATGCTCAAAGTGTATACATAAACAATTCTGTAACCGTACCTGTACCGAACGACCGTGGGTTTCTGAAAAATAAACAGATTTTTTTTTTAGATAATACACGTGGCAGTTTGTTAGATACGATGGTCGTTTTAGGAATAACGTCAGATGCTAGGTTTCAACGGGGCGCTCGTGTGAACATCGCGTCCAGCAAAATTTATTCTGCAGTTTACGCTGAAAAGAAAATTAGTCAAATAGACGCCGATATATCATAGAAAAATCAGGTACCTTAGTATACGAAAAATATACAATGACCATACTTATCAAATATCATTCCATAATTACGGTGAAATTTTGTAGGATAATACGAGAATAACGAGCTCTTATTACTTGTAACGTTGATGACGCGCTTAAACCTTTAAAAGTTTTAAGCGCGCCAAATTTGAGATAACTCAAGGTGGGTCTACTAATTGGAGAGGTGTAGGAAATGTGAGTGCTTAAAATGTGAAAAAGTTCGCCATAGTATTACTTCATGCATGCGATGTAACTATATTAACCTTCAAATGAATCTTATACTTCCACTGCTAATACTAAAGTTTACTACAAAAATAAATGAGTTCGAATAACGCATTACAATCAAGCCATCTGTATCTCACTGTTAAGCAAAGGCCCAAAGTTCCCAATCTTCTCCACCCAAGAAGGTAACGGGCCTCTTTCGACCAGTTTATTAGGCATTCGTCAATTTCATCCCACCATCTTCTCTATGGGCGGTCACGTCGCTAATAATTTATATCAGGAAGCCACTCGGTGATTATTTTTGCTCTCGTCTATTAGAATCACGCGCGCCATGCGCCTAAACGATTTAAAGTGAAGCTCTCTCTTTACTTCCTAGCGTTATCCCGGTTAAGTACCAGGGTCCGCTTAGATAGCAGAGGATTCGGCTGTGGGGCGAGTTAAGATGACCGATTGCCATCTGACGTCATCCTCGGAGCCCCCACGATCTCTACAACCTTACGATTAATATCACATGTTTGACACTTTTTCAATTTTTGTCCCATAATAGATGTTAGCTGGAACATTGTTTTAGCTCTAAGTTTCTGGAGGTGGGCGTGACAACTGGTACGCAGTTTTAACTTTTTCAGTTGTCAACGTTGTCCTAATTTTAAGTTACATTTGTTCCTGTAAACAGTTTTTATAATAAATTTTCAATTTCAATTTTTTTTTTTAATCAAAATTAGCTATCATTTAACTCCATAATTTGTTACTATAATGCCGTTTTTCGATTGAATTACAAGCGGAATAGTCGAAACGAAAACGTTTTTTGCCATTTCTCAAAAATCAACTTTTTTGAGTTAGGTCAGTTTATGACTAAGAGTGCGATATGAACCTTCCATCCAGATTACCAAACTATTAGATGTAGAGACTTGAAATTTCCCATATTTATAAAATATACTAAAAACTCATTAGGAAAATTATTTTGACCGAAATTGAAAAACAACTTTTAGAGTTATTTAATAAAATACTCATATCGCGTATCGGATACGGAGCCCTTCTATATAAACATGTATGGACACGCTCTTTTCCATTTCACACAATGGCAACACAGCCTGATCACTTACCACACAGGAAGTCTGTAGTTCTCTTCTTCCTGAGCTGATCGTAGAGCGCTCTCATCTCGTTCCTCTTAGTTGTGATCTCATCTAATTCGGCAGCTCGTTTTATATACACCTCTTCTTTAGTTCTGTAATCCTGTGAAGAGGAACCCTCATAATATACACAGAGCCTCAATAGCTCAACGGTATAAGGTATGGCCTGAAATCCGCAAGGTACCAGGTTCAAGCCCCACCGTCGTTGGGGTATTGTCGCACCCATTCCTAATACAAGTTTTTAATTTAAGCTTAGTAGGAGGGGAAAAGAGAATATTAGACACAGGACACATGGTTAGATGTGGTGATGGCAGGTGGTCTACGAACCTAATTGAGTGGTGGCCTAGATTGGTTTGGAGAAAGCTGGTTGTCCCATGGCCCAATGCGCGGATGATGTAAGGAGAGTGGCAGGAAGTAGCTGGATAAAATTGTCTAGGGATAGGAAGAGTGGCAGAAACAAAGGGAGACCTTATGCCCAGCAATGGCTTATCAGGGGCTAAAAGTGATGTTGATGATACTACACATATAATACTTTTTTCTTAACAGCAACCATGTAAAAAATTCTTAGCGTCATGTAATTTTGAATAAGAATGATATTATAAAACAACATCCTTTTAAAAATAACCACTAAACTATATAACTTTTGTTTCCAAATTTAATTCTAATTAATTTAAAACCTTTTTTTTTCATTTCACCTTTTGTCTTACTTTTATTCACAAAATATAAATTACGAACACACTGAAGCGTTGAATAACTATTTTAGAAACAACTAACTTTTTAAATATAAACACAATAGCTATATGGCTCAATGGATATAATGCCTCTATAATACTTGGTTCAATCAGGGACCACTAAGCATAAGGGGACTTAGGAGGATAAAGGGACTTAGGAGGACAAGTGCTTCTAACAACTTGGACCGAACACTTCGGAACTTTATATACGCAACGACTGAATGTGTTCCGTCGTAACAGGTTAAAATTTTTAAAAAGGTTTTTGCATTTTCTGTATTCTAGATATGATTCATATCATAGTCACTGATTACCGATGCCTTTAGCCTTTAAGAAGTTTAGAGTTCTTCTTTCTTGATGTCAGGTACTTCAGAGAGGAAAAAAAGGAATCCGAATTTTCTACCTTATAATTTGGATCCTTCAGATAATTGTAAGGCAAAACTAATTATAGCTGGATAAAGGATTGCAGCAATTAATGGCTCGGAATCGAATCGACGTTCAGCGATTTCATTTTGTTTTAGCCAATTTCCTTTGCAGTTACGCTCGCGTATTTTGTATGTGGTGGTTGGAAATTGGATTTTATTATTTTTGTTTGCTTTCACATACATGTTAGCGTTATTTATAAATGCGTATATTGTTAGCGATATATACTATTAGTGTATGTATGTAAAAGTTATAGATACATCGTATTGTTAGTTAAATATGATTTCCATGTAATTGTGTCGGTATTAACATTTATTTAATACTTTTATCCCGAAACATTGTTAACCTCATAAAAGGTATAAATACGGCCGCACAGTGTGCATGCGTCATTCTTATTTCGGCTAACAAACGGTACACACCTTTTGTGAAGTCCTAACGCTTATCTCTTTTTGTAACAATTATTTATATAAGAGTAACTACGAACTTCTTGCCCGGTTCTTCTCGTGGTTCAACTTGTTCGAACCAGTAAAAATAAGAGTGAAATGAAATGCATTTATTAAAAACCGAAACGGAGCTTTGATGTATTGGCTAATCCCTATATATAGCTTTTTAAGCCTATATATAGGGATTCTAATAGGTTATTTTTTTTATAAATAATGATTTAATGGGTTAGGATAGACTAGACTTATTTTCATTATTTACATTGAACTCTCTGGGCCTTTGCCCGCAAAACAGACCACGAAACACAAATTTTAAAAAAAAAACCTCAACTGTTTACTCCCAGGGGGTAGATATTACTTTATCTATCCGATAACTGACCTGATTCACTAGGGGTATGCTACCCCTGAATGTCCTAGCTGCTATTGCTACATCCCCCCTTCTATCATATTCAAATCGCAGGTAGCGAGGAAGCAGTCACGAAACAAATTTCGGGGAAACGGTAATTCTCCCTATCAAGATAACTTTTGATATATTGGGGAGATCCTAAATGTTATAACTTAGGGGCTATTCACACCGACGTTCAGAGAAGTTTAACCAACTACATAATTGTACTGTTAATAAGTACCAGACCGGGTAAGGGATGATGAGAAAGTAGGCCCGTGGGTGTAAACCGAGTCCCTTGGGAATATCAGACCTTTCTCCTAACGTTGACCTATGACCTATAGCAGGTACTAGGTGAAGAAATGAATTACTACGGATATATTTTTTTGAATATAGGAATATTTCTAATGTCGGAGCCAGACAGAATTCAAAGTGTTTGTACATTTACGTCCTTGAAGATTACAAAGTTTTACAAAACTTTCCTCAGCTACACTTATTCCCCGGTCACACTACATTATCATTGAAGTTATTATTCAAATGAAGCTATGTCTGGCTCCGGCATAAGCGTTGTATTTTGAAAACGATTCGATCGGATAATAGTATTGATTGAAGATCTCTTACACTGTTTTTTTATTTCATTTTTATCTATGTTCGATGCCCATAGACAACTGCATTACCTTGTAGATGCATTGGAAGTTGTTGATAAATAAAGGTCCTTGTTATAAAAGTTATATTGCGACTCATTATGAATTTATATTTAACAAGAACTGAAACGTAGCTGAGCCGTTTTCAATTTATACGGCTATGCATATAAAATTGAAGGGTCTGAATGTAACGTCGAAATAATGTTTTTACTAATTGCATATGAGAGTATATAAACATAACCTATACCTAAAATTTTAATTAGAGGTAGCGCCATGCTTGTAGCCGATTTGTGCCGGCGCTTCCGGGTACCAGTACCTCTTTCTCACATGAGATCGGCGTGAAGTGGCGGCAATGCTGTCACGTCTAGTCCTAATTAATAAATGATTAATATAAATTATTATTATACAAATGACTTTCATAAGTGCTTATAAAAAAGTCTATATGAATAAACGATTTTGACTTTCACTTTGACTTTGGTATCTTAGCTGTTAAGGCAAACGTCAATTTTCACTCGACCTTTTAATGCCCTTTTATTTTATTATAGGCAAACAAACAGTACCGTAATTTATAAAAATTAAAATAAAAGTCCAAAAATTAAGTTAATGTTCGTTTAACACTTATTCACCACGTATGTTTTGTATATACTATAAAAACAGAAGAGTAAGACACAGAAAAGAAAATATAAATGTTCATTAATTATTTGTACGGATGCATGGGACAGTCAAACAATTAATAAATACAAAAAAGTCTAGCTGTTGTCTAAAAAAAATTGCCTTTGTTTTTCGGAAGGAGCTAATAGAATTCTTCCAGAAGAGCGCTAAACTTCTGGTAAAGAAGGTTTTCATAAGTATACTCACTTAAAATAAAATGAATTGCTGGCCGTTTGTCTCTTCTAAACAATCTAACAAATACGATAAAAACAATGATTTCCCTTGGTCACGGCACTACGCGTGAACGGCTGGACCGATTTTGATAATTCTTTTTTTGTTGTGTTCTTTATTGTTAAAAGAAGGTTTTTCTGATAGAACAAAATTAATAAAATTGCGCGGAAAATTAGAAAATTTAAGAATACTTAACCACAATATTAATTTTTTTTAATGTAAACTTATCGCTTTTCAACGGGAACGGGGACGATAACTCGAACTAGAACGGGAACGGGAAAGGGAACGAAAATAATATTATGGGATGGTAGAATAATAAATAAATATATAGGACTATATGACACACGGACGTCTGTTCCTATGGTAGACAACTTAATGCCTGTGTTATGGGAACGGGAATAATATATGTTAATAGAAGTAAATAGTAAGTAGCTGAACATTCGAGCAGGATATCGTCTGCCGGCCCTGATTAATTATTAAGATAACTTGTAGAATAATATAAACTTGACAAGTTTTATTTAATTTATGAAGTTATTTTAATAATAAATCAGTCCAATTAGTGTGGTTACATATGTACTATACAATGTACCGTTAGCAGAATACCAACCATTTCTTCTTCTTGAATACCTTAAAAGACGAACTTGGAGTTAAAGAGATGATATTTTTATTCATATTAAAAATGAATGAATGAATTGTTATTTTAATGCCTTTCCCTATTCTAACCGTATCGAAATTTTAATTTAATGTACTCTTCTTTATTTATAACTAGCTGTTACCCGCAAATTCGTCCGCGTAAAATTAGGTAGGAATTTTGGCGTGATGATATATAAGCCTATTGCCTTTCTCGATAAATGGGCTATGAAACACTTAAAGAACTTTTCAAATCGGACCAGCAGTTCCTGAGAATAACGTGTTCAAGTAAATATACACACTTTTCATACAGCTTTATATATTAAAAGTATAGATTAAATTTTTTTTATGTGCAACTTTTCTAACATTGACGACAAACCTTTGTAGATTTTATAAAAGTGTATTTTTCACTGATAATTTAAAAAATAAAACAGCGTGCTCTACCAGAATAACTCCATATTTTCTTTTAGATGCACGAGTATCTGCGGCTGTCACATGCAAAGGGACCAAAACGTGTATATGATGATGGGTATTTAAACAGTCTTTGGGGTGAAAAGAGTTAGACTTGTTTCACTTTTTGTCGATAAACCGTCTGATAGAAAACTTTTTGAGATACTTTAATTTCGAGAAGTTTCTTATTTGAAATGTAGCACCATTTTGTGCTCTTCCGACCTCCGCCCGTCCGTTCGCCCGCCCGTCCGGCCGTCCGTCTGCCAGTACCCCCCCCCCCCTAGCATTTCCAAACTATTAGACGTAGAGACCTGAAATTTTCCATGTTGATAGAACACACTAAAAACTCATTCGGAAAATTATTCTGGCCGAAATCGAACAAAAACTTTTGCAGTCATATAACAAATACGTTTATAACGTATCAGACACGGTACCCTTTTATATAAGCGTGTCTTCGCACACTTCTGGCCATTTATTATTGATTTAATATAATATATGATAAATGACTATTTGGAAAAAAAAACTTAAAACTACATACATTAAATCTTAATGGTATCAGATAATTCCATACAGAAACTTATAACTATATTCTGTAATCGGAGCCAACCTAGTAGGCATTATTAAAATGCCTGTGTCAGGAAGCTCCGCTCTTCCATATCGGTAAAAGGAATTTATCGGAAATAATTATAAAAGAATCTAAGATTTAAATAACATAAAAATGTAACATTTGTGTGAATATATTTATGTGTGTATAATTATGTGTGTGCGGCGCGTGTGTGTGTGTGTGTGAGTGTGTGTGTGTGTCAATGTTGAGTTGATAAGTGTCACATAATATGTGTTAGTAAAGATTCAGTTTGATTGTAATTTAGTGTCTTAATCCAATTTGATAATGTTTGCTTAATACTTCTAGTCGGTAGCTTTCACATGTAGTTTTAATTTGCATGTCGGTATGTTTATAATTGTTCATTGGAAGGAAGAAGAGATAGAGATTTAAATAACTAGTAAGAGTACTATAGTAGCTCCAGTAGCTGCTCATCATAAAGTACGCTTATTTGCCACTTTCCTTACATAAGATACAGGACCCAAATAAGCATAACTCTATATGACTTACCTATCGGGTTATAGATGGATTACAATATAAACATTATAAGACTTTCTTACTTATTTATTAGTACCTGTTAAAAAAAGTAAATTACATATTTGTACAAGATCCTCCTTAAAACGACAATAAGCCTTAATTAAATATAAACATTTTTACTAATACTAAAACCTTCTTCAACATTTTTATTCAATTACCTAGTAGGTTTTACTATAAAATAAAAGACGATACATTCAAACAAAGCAAGCAAAAAAACACCTTCCAACGAGATAATTATGCAAATATCTAATAAAACGTTTGAAAAACACACCAAACCGGTCAAGCAATTATCACAAACAATGTCTGCGTACGCGCACGCCATTTTGGATTTTCGTCCAATAGCGCGCGAGACGCAAGGTCGCGCCCAATGTCAAAACGACGCTTCCTAGTAAATTGGAGGTCGACAGTTACTATGATAGATAAGTTTGGCAGCCATTTTGCTGTGATACGACGCTTATCTGTGCGCGATAAGTGCAGTCGGGTGGTAAGTTAAGGTTATGATGTTATTGCGAACGGATTTTCATTTCTAATTCGTTGATTAAATAAGATTTTTGCAAGGAAAATCATTTGAAAGAGACTTAGAAATGAATTATTATTGAAGAATTATACGTCTCTTCGCAAAAATTCTGAGCAGGTACTAGAAATTATTGTAATTAAAAGTAATACGAATAGATGAAGTTAAAATCGAAATTAATGAATATTCTAAAAATGAAGGAGTTATAAAATAATTGAGAATAAAAGAAGTTTTGAGTCGATTTTTTTTGCAATACCAGTTTTTACATTTTTTTAAGACTTCTAGGGATACTTTTTAGGTATGTCTAATATTCCCTTTTCCCCCTCCTACTAAGCTTAAATTAAAAGCTTGTATTAGGACTCCCCGCTTGCTTCTTGTTTTATAAAAAAAACTGTATACATGTGTATATCCATGAATGGATGAAGGTACGTGTGTGTTTTGTTAGGAGTTGTATGTTAGGCGCCAAATAAATAAATTTTCGTGTGTGCTTTGTCAGGAGTTGTGTGTTAAGTGCACAACAAATAAATGTACGTGTGTTTTTTGTTAGAAGTTGTATTTTAGGTGCCAATCAAATATTCATCACCTAAAAGCACTAATAAATTTCAGCTTTGCTCAGCAGGAAGCGGAGCACAAAGCAGATTCCAGTATTTCTTTGCCCCCTATTGGGGCTCAAAATTATTTCAAACAGCCTCAAACAAAGGCCTTCGAAGGTGAAAAGTTTCCCGACTTTGACCAGAAAAGGACTGGCTTTAAAGTGACTCCCGTTTCGTGTTTACGTTAGAACATAGGAAGTTTTCTTATTTCTATTTCCTAAAACCGTCGCGTCGTTCGCAGGCATACAGAAGGTCTTTCGGAGGCGAGTGTGCCTTTGAAGTTACATTTTTTACCTCATTTTCGCGCTTTTTCAATCTTCACGGGAAATTCGGTTTCAATTGTTCGCCCCTGGGCTGATAGTCCGAGAGACAGCTGCATGATCTATTTGTGCGTGTCTATATTGAGTTTATTTATTTAAGGCTTACCAACTAGAGTACATATTTGTTATAAGTTTATATACTAAAAAGAAAAATTGTTACATCTATATAGAACGAGTTAAGCAAAGCCATGTACAACCTACTAAAAGACCTTGGCTTGTCAAGAACTATCATAAGTTCATTATTAGAAAGAACATCTAAAACCGAACTATTAGGATCATACCAGATTTGGCTAGGCAGGAGAGGGAACACTGGCAGTGAAGGTGACTGTTAGTGATCACTATAAAGAAGCTTTTAAAAGCGTCACAATCGTCTTCGAATTCCCACGACATTGTTAAACATGGCAAACGGTCTGGCGGTTCACCTAAGGGACTACCGACGCCCATAGACAACTGCAATACCAGAGGGCTCGCAGATGCGTTGTCGGCCTTTGAGAAAGGAGTATGCTCTTTTCTTGAAGGTCCCAAGTCGTATCCGTTCGGAAATACCGAAGCTGGCAACTGATTCCACAGAGAAATTGTGCGAGGCGAAAAGCGTCTAGAAAAGCGCACAGTTGTGGACTTTAGGACATCGAGGTGATGAGGGAGGAATTTCAAATTTTGACGGGATGTGCTGTGGTGAAATTGAGCTGCCGGTATAAGTCCAAACAATTCCATGATATATGCGATAAAAGATGAATAGCTGGAATTTCAAATGATTGAATGATGATGTAGTGTAGCCGGGGACTTTGTGTTGGTGCGCAAAGTTTTGTTGTATTTTGTAGTCTTCAAGGACAAAAATGTACAAACACGTTTAGCTATGTCTGGCTTCAGCATTAAGGAAAAAAACACCAATTAATACATACCATGTGCGGAAATTCCCCGGGAGAGGCCGTTTCTCCGCCTATGATGTGAAGGCCTAAAGGTGGTATTGTGGTTTCGATAATTTTCTGACATTCTGGAAATCAGAAAAAAACTGAAGAACAAATGTATAAAGGCTGGCCTGACCGAGTTACTATCGCAACCTAAAAGCCACTGCACTTCCAAAAATCATGCAGATGTGACATAAATATAAAATATAAATCTTTAAGAGTATACACTCCTCTTTTCCATCTACAAACTGTCTGTGATACTTTTGAGGAGGTTGTGGCCTAATTAGTGGTCGGCATTTTAGTCGATCGCTAGGTTAAGTAGCTCTTGCTGCGACCGCATAGATGGGTGACCCATTCTAACACTGGTTAATATTTGATATCCGACCACCTCTGTGTTTCGGATGGCACGTTAAAACAGTGGAACCCGATTAATGTCACTTTGCGATGTTAGTCGCATGGTTACAGAGATCGTGTGGGTTTCAAGGATGACGTCAGCTGGCAATCGGTCATCTTAACTCGCCCCACAGCCAAATCCTCTGCTATCTAAGCATACAACGCTAGGAAGAAGGGTGAACTGTCAAAATAATACTTTCAGTGACAACTAATTTTTAAAATATAGCTTTGTACACTGTCATACCATTAAAACTATAAACTCACCTCTATCAGCAATTCTTTTTGCGGGATGGCCTGGAATTTAAATAACATTTTAAAAATATAACAAGAAGAATAAAATATATTTGAATGTATTTATATGGAACAATCACAAAAATTATTAAAGTTATTAAGTAGTCCTATCAGGGGTGTAAATACAACTGTATCAGTCGCATTAATTATATAGTCTCAAAAGTCAAAAGAGTATAAGAAAAAATTTTGAATCAGTCGGCAACCCTTGTCCTTGTGGACCGTGGCCCGCTGCCATTTTGTAAATGGCAAACTGTTTATTTTACATAAATAATAGTTGTTTAATTAAGGTACACAAGCGCGGAGCATTGTTGTATTGTAGCATAAATGATTAAACTATTTCCAAATAATTCTTTGAAAAGTGTGGCCCACCTACAACTAATCTCTTAACAATGTCGCCCATCAGTATCCAATTTTTTAACAATGTGGCACTTGCATGCCAAAAGGTGACCGGTCTCTGTTTTAACATTAATAACGCTAAATAATTTTGGACTAACCATTTGAAAATCACATTACACCAAATTAATATACAATTCAGATTAATTATTAAAAATATGAATCAGAAATCTATTTTTTTTGGAGTGAGTGGGCGCCAAAGTCAGCTACTTTTTTGGCCCCCTAATTTTGTCTAATTAAGACAATTTACACCACCAAGACCATGTACAATTTAAGGAATTTTATATTCATAGGGTCCGTAAAGTATGTCACTTGTGTGTCGTAATCAAAGGATGATCCCTAATATTTAAGTAAGAAAAATAAATAGTTTCATATAATTACCAAACTTGCTAGGTGTCTCCTTTGGAACTGTTGTGGACGTCGGATTATATTTACCATTTGGACAACAGACAATTTCTGTTGCCCCACTAAAACCGCATCTTTCGAACGGAATACTGTTTCTTGCTTTCAATAACCTGTATTTAAATGTTCATAATTATTTCTCTTTAATGAAATTCTAACTCATTACTATATTTTCTACAGTTGAAGCTCCTTTTAACGAGTTTTTTTATATGGTTATTAATTGTTAGTATTTAAGCAAGCCAGAATATATAACAGCATCTGGTTATGGACAACCAATTTAAATAACAGCAAAAAAGTTAAAAGATAAAATCATTTCCAGTAAGCATACACTTTAGTGGAAGAATATTGTAGATACAGAGTTAATTATTATTTTACTGGGGCTACTACCATATTCTATGCCTTAAATTCATGTTGAAACATGTATCCTTAGTCATGAATTAAAGATATAGAATATGTAATATGTCTGATGTACGAAACTATATGTGCCACCTGTTCCAGCACACAACATATATTTCAAGTGTTTATTCTTATGTCCTACCCATACATCCTATATTTTATGTTTGAACTATTTATACATCCTGCTCGGTTAACAGGTTAAAAGCTATCACTGATTCGGAAATGTTGAAAGCCACTAGAAGAATCAGCGGGAAACTGATCTTAGCTGACTAATATTTTTCTGAGGTGACCTTTGATAGTTCAACTATTATACAATATTTAAACTTATTTCATTAGCAAATGTCAACCAATTATAATATAAAGATCCACCTATACACAGGCAAATCTGCGAAAATATATAATAATAGTTATTCATTATAGCAACCAACCTTATAGCTGCATCACAATCTGTGACCAATTTGCAAGTTCCATCACTTATATTGTCAGTGGGAGAGCATGGGTCACCAACTAGCACAAAATAAAGATTATTAGAGTGCATATTATATTTATTGATTATTATATTAATTGAATTGAATTAAAATATTACCATCATCAGCAAAGACTGTTGTTAATAGTAGAAAGTATAATATATTATTTAAATTATGCCACATATTCACGTTTGATACTAAATGTTTGAATTTTCCTTGTCTTCAACACAAAAACCGGTTCAGTTGATTGGTAAGCAATAGATTTTTTTTAGAAAAGTGACTAAATAAATTTATACATTAAAATTCACTTATTATGGATTAATGAAAAATAAAATTATTGTATGTTTTCCCTTTATAATAACACTTTACTTCGAGCGCTTCGTTAAACTATGCTATTATAAACTTTTTATCAGTAAATGACTTTAGCAGGAATTGAATATGTTATCGTTGAGTTTTGACTTGAACATTTGACAATTGACGGCAATAACATTGAAAGTTTAGAATTGAGAAATATATTTATCTGTATAAACTTTATACGCAACGTAATGCCGGAGCCACACATAACTTTATTGTAATGATCATCGCAATGATCATGTAGTGTGGCCGTGGACTTTGAATATTTGTACAAAGTTTTGGAATTTTCCATGCGGTGTTCGTTTTTTAGGACACATCAAAGCGTTCAAAGTTGAGATATGTACAAAGTACCCTGCTACACTACAGACACTAGTCCAGGTCCCCAGGAAGGTGCAAAACTACAGAGTATCTTTGAAGTTGATCCTGTATACAGAAAAGTATTTTTTCTGATTAGATTGTATGTCTATGATTTATGCAGAGTAACGATTTATATTAATATTTACAATTAATTAATGCATGTGTGTTCATGAATTAATATCCTTATTTTTTTTACGACTTTAGCGACTGCCGATTGTTTGGTCGCACACTGTAAGGGCTGATTATTGAGATACTTTAGCTGTGGTCCAACATTCAATGAATGACAATACGTTGTCATTGGATTATGGAATCCCTTTTAAATTTTCATTCTAGTGTTTATTGTGTAACTTACTGCTTAATTTTGTGATCTCTAATTATTGACTGTTCCTGATTTATAATTCAAATAATGAATTTTGGTTTAAAAGAGTGGCCACGAGTTTCTTATTGATTCCTCTCGACGGCTTGACTTTTCCGTACCAGTGGTAAATAGGAAAACATGAGAATTAATAAACTTGACGTCCAAATAATGCTTTTCTTTTGTTTTAATACTCTACCTTCTTTTATCTTTAATAACAGTTCATAATAAAAATGATCTATTGTTGATGTTTATAGACAAATCAGTATATTATAAGACCTACCTTCCTTTTATATACAGCGTGTAAAAGACATCGTACCGCAAACTTTGTGATAAGGCTACATTTGATGTCCTAAATAAAATCACAAAAATCATTCATCTCGGAACTGAGAGGTTACAGAAATTGCTATCCTCATCCTTTCTCGAGCGCGCAATGTATCGTGAACAGTGGGAAGCAATCGTCAAAAAAATATTGACGCGCAAAACAAGTCAACGACCCGCGCCGCGCTACCCCCGTGACGTAATTGTAAGTTTTATGTACATTGCGATTTCATGTAAAAACTATGAAGAAACTTGTTTCTGATTTAAAATCGCATTGGAACAGATAGTAATAATGATATTTTATATATATTTATGGTTGTTTGGTAATGTTGAAATCACTAATAGAAACTTTTATGTACATAAGTATATTTACAATAAAAAAAACAACACATTAAAAAACAGAAGGTAAAAGGAAATTAAATTATATACAAAAGAAAAATTACACAATTGTTAAAGTAGGTAAAATAACAATTTTGTTACTATCAAAATTAATTCATCCATATTAATTATGAGTCCATATAAGTGTTATGGAAAAAAAAGATTACTAGCTTGCATTCTTTTTAAGCAAAGAATATTATTAATTAAATTACTAACAGCAAAACCAGACAGGACTCTAATTATATTTTTCAACCGACTTTATACAACTTTCGACTGGGTGAATCGCTTCTGATGATTATGTTTTATTTGAAAGATGGCGCTTTCCAAGTAGTCCCATTTTAATTTGGACCAGTTCTGACAATTTGAAGACGGTTTTTTGAAGAAAGGAAGATTATTTATAAAAAAAATCTTTGTTCTGTGTACTAAATAATAAAAATTTTAAATTACTTTCAAGTACCGTTCCCTTAAAAAAAAATTGGAAGCATTTTCCGAATTTTTTTGGAAATAGTATTATATTATGCAGTGTTCTTAGGAACACTAAGGCCTCACCTATAATCAAATTAAATTTTGGCGATTCATTGCATTGTAAATCAAAATATAGCCAGTTAATAAATTATCTTTGTCATGTTTTATAATATTATTAAACGTAACTTATTCAGCTAGACGCCCATTTCGTTGTATGGCCGGCCATTTTGCGGCCCTACGCGCTCTGGCATCCCGTTGAGCCCGTTGCCGTGCCCACGGGAGGTTAACTGTCAGAGATCTGAGAAATAAAATAACAAATGTTACATAGAGTAAAAAATATATTCATAATCGATGGTCAAATAATCATTTGCGTATTGCCGGAGCCAGATATATGTAGCTTCATTTGAATGCTCATTTCAATGATCATGTACGCCGGGGACTCTGAGTAACTGTACAACGTTTTGTAATACTTAACTACAAAAATGTACAAACAATTTGAGGTGTAACTTTAAAAAGACAGCGAAACCTCACAAAGAAAAACGAGATTTGTAAAAAAAATACCTACAGATTTTTTTTTATTGAGGCGTATAAAAAGGCCCTATCGTTACTGCGACCAGTAAGATCTATTGCAACTACCTCAGTTTATAGCTCATCCTCAAGACCAGCAGAGCACATAAACCCTGCAATGGCTTGAGGTGTGAGCACCCTAACTCATCCCGGGGTCAGGGTGTGTTCCCACAGTGCGTTGTAGCGCTTGAGGAATAGAGTACATGTTTCTACAGATTACCATTTTTTCGAAATTTGGGTAGCTTCTAGCAAGGGAAAAAATTCAACTCCGATGGGGGCAATCCGAAACGCCTTCGAAATTTTATTGATTCCCGTCCGAATGCTTTTTTTTAATAAAGGGGTCAATGCGCTGCCTATGAGATGGTATTTTAATTAAATAAATATATTACATTTAAAATAAATTATAATTTGTTTATGATAAGGTTTACTTTTTACTCTCTATATGTATTGTTTCATTTGTTTTTTCTATAAGCAGTGTTATGTTTGGCAAATAAGTACTTTCTTATTGTTATTATTTAAAAAAATCGACTTTATGTTCCTACCTTACAAAACGCCAATTTCATTTGTAATGACTTAATAATATAACTCGGCATAAATCGGGGACCACTGACTGGTGTCGTCCGAAATACGGAAGTTTTGATATTAGGAAACCAGTGTTAGGTCACCCATCTATCACCCGGTCGGGTAAGAACTGCTTACTGATTAGATTACGATCTCCTCTTTCGCTTAAAGCATTAAATCTGCTCTTTGTAGGTGGAGCAACCTAAAATATATTAAAAAAAAATGATTTAAATTCATTACAGAAATTTAATTTTTCTATTTTAAATTTTATTATCTCTAATTGCAGATGTGTTGCCAGTCTTTGAGAAGCGAGTATGGTTTTTTTTAGGGCAAACGAGCAGCCGTTCATCGTCTAAATCACTACCGACGCCCATGGACATCTGCACCACCATAATCTCCCAAATACATTGCCTGCCTTTAAATATAGGTATATAATATATAATTGCGCCGGAATCGCCGATCTTATGTAAGAAAAAGGTATTGGTTGGGACGCGCCGGCCGTATGCGGCGGCAGACCAAAAGCACTGCAAACGTGGCGTTATCTCTAATAAAATATTTATTCTTATCATTTGGCCCTGGAGTAAAGTAGGATGGAGGTATTTCCCAGTCTCGCGTTCGCGTTCGCGAAGTCATGTTATATTTTGTTAAAGAAAAACCTCTTTTAAAGAAGTCCTAGTCGTAACAGCGAGCATACTGTAATTTATCAGAAATGACTTTCAAAACTTCGTACGTATCTTCGACTCTTGTATGACATTGACAATTTTCCTTCGAGCCCTTTCGTTACTTTCAGAAAGTGCGTGCGTGGGGTAAATTCCAAATTGGAATAGAAATTTACCGCATTATCATAACAGACACGAATGCGAATTGTGTACGAGAATTGTATAATTGTATTTTACTTTGGAAGCCTTAATAATGAACGGTGATACTGTTGTGAATAAACGTATAGTCACGTAGAACGTGTTGTATGCTAAATTACACTTTTGGGCAGATTTTTTAGATACACTTAAATGTTCGATTGTCCTTTAAAACACTTATAAAAAAGAAACACCACTTGCCATCACCACCTCTTGCCTGCCCTGTCGCATTTGCATAATTGCTAAAATACACTTTTGGGCAGATTTTTTAGATACACTTAAATGTTCGATTGTCCTTTAAAACACTTATAAAAAAGAAACACCATTTTTATTCATAAGTTTTTCTGCCCCAAAGCCCGCAGTCGGAGCATCCAACTCGTTTGTGATGAGTTTGAAGTTAAGGCTTTTTTTTAACATTTATTCATACAAAAGCTATGTAGATGAGTTGCTTTTGTTTCGGGATTAAACGACACCCAAATGTTTTTGTAAAAACATCTTTAACATAATTTTAATTCTTTTAAAGATTGACACCAATAAATTATTGAATATGCGTATACTTTTGCGTGGTTTATTGAAGTTTCATAAGTATATTAGTTGACATTTTTTTTAAATTGCTTCCAATGCATAAAAAAATGGCCAAGAACGTGTCAAGTCACGCTTATATAGAAGGGTTCCGTATCTGATGCGCTATAAACGTATTTGTTTAATAACTTCAAAAGTTGTTGTCCGATATCGTTCAAAATAGTTTTTCTACCCCACTCCTAATACAAGCTTTAAATTTAAGCTTAGTAGGAGGGAAAAAGGGCAAATTAGACATACCTAAAAGGTATTCCTAATATTCTTTAAAAAAAAAAAATAGCCTACAGCCTTCTTCGATAAATGGGCTATCTAACACTGAAAGATTTTTCAAAACCGACCAGTACTTCCTGAGATTAGCAAGTAAAGAAATAAACAACCTCTTCAGCTTTATATATTAGTATAGATAATAGATGAGTGAAATACACTTTATACCCCTCCAATTAAGCTTTTTTTTTCAAAACTTTGTACTAAGTGCGAGCACGACAATAGCCCAATGGGGTCGTTGAGGCGTAAACCGAGCTGCTGCTTTTACTACCTATTACTTCCTAGCGTTATCCCGGTTAAGTACCCGGGTCCGCTTAGATTGCAGAGGATTTAGCTGTGGGGCGAGTTAAGATGACCGATTGCCATCTGACGTCATCCTCGGATTTTACTACAAAAAAAGACCAAATTTTACCACCCCCTAAATTTTGCTTTACTCTACTTGGACTATTGGGAATTCTACCCCTGGATTTATAAGTAATTAAATCATTCTTTTCGTCATTATTTATTTGGAGTCTATCAAGTATTCGCATCGTGACATCAAATAAGGGTCTATGAATAATTACAATGTGAGGACTTGTACAGCGTTTATAATTACTGTAAATTATACCTTCAAATGTCCTTGGGTTTCTATAATTAAACGGGTAGGACTGCTTAGCCCGGTGCTTTTGTAGCATTGAAAACTTTTAACATTTTACGGGCCTGGCCGAACGTTGTACATTTCTAATGTGGTTTGAGGGACGCCGATTATGTGCCATGCGGTCTCTGTGTTAAGAATATTTAGACTTTAAATCAAATGCGAAAAATCTTGCTTGGACTTTGTAATGTATGATGTATACAGCAGAGGGCTCATAATATATCCGCTCTCTGATTCGTTTATGTTAAAATATATAAAACAAAATATGCTTATTATATAAGTAGAGTTTAGTAGTCTGCATAGTTCTTATTTTAATTAATAAGAATACTAGGAGTACATTAGATGAGGAGGTCGTGACCTAATCAGTGGTGGGCATTTGAGTCGATCACTAGGTTAAGTTGCTCTTGCTGCGGCCGGGTGATGGATGGGTGACCCGTTCTAGCAAGATTTATGTTTGACATCCGGCCTCCTCCATGTTTCCGAAGGCAGGTAAAACAGTCAGGCCCGATTAGTGCCACTGAGTGATATCGTGAGGGTTCCGGGGATGATGTCAGATGGCAAATCTTAACTCGCCCCTCCTATAATCCTCTGCAATCTAAGCGGACCCTGGTATTACTAGACCGGGATAACGCTAGGAAGAAGACTAGGAGCCTTAATATGTCCATTTTCCTTCCATAAAACTCTTTGTAAATTACTACATTTTTCAGTTACTTTTATTTGACGATACTCTATATATATCACCACGCAAAAATTGTATCCATTTCTAGGGTTCCGTAGCACTACAAGGAACCCTTATAATTTCGCTCTGTTCTTACGTCTGTCTGCCGGTAACGTACTCCCCCCCCCCTAGCATTTCTAAAGTATTCAACGTAGAGACTCGTAATTTTCCATGCTGATAGAACATGCTAAAAACTCATTCTTTCTCTTAAAGTGCCATCTTCTCACGAAATTTGGCGGTTATTTTGGCAACTTGTCATCTTAACACCGCGGCTCTAAATATAGAACGGGTGCTTTTCCCAAACCATTGGCGAAGATGTTACAGCCTAGATGTTCCTCTACGAAAAACTAATTAGGAAAATTATTCTGCACGAAATCTGACAACAACTTTAGAAGTTATTTCACAAATACGTTTATAGCGTATTAGATACGGTACGCTTTTATATAAGCGTGTCTTGACACGTTTTAGGCCATTTTTATTATTACTCGATTTTACGCGGACGTAGTTGCGGGTACAGCTAGTAACATATAAATCAGGCCCAATGTGTATGATATATCAAGTGATAAAAGAGGTATATTATAAGAATTTGCAACAAAAGAAGGGAAAGGAAAGCTTTATCGCAAGTTTATTCCCACAAATGAATGTTGGAGACAATAAAGGCATAGAAAGTACGTCTCCGAGCACGCCAATTTATGAGGAAAACTTTTATTTCACAATAACATATATTTTTTTAAGATAATGTGTACGTTGTCAAAGAACAAAAGTTCTCATAAGAAATATTTGACGAAATCACTGAGGACTTTTGTTACAGCACCCTCATTAGATCCCTTATCAATTTCACCCACGGATTTCGACTACTCTTTGATATGTTGAGCTGTGGAGGCTCTATGATTGTATTTTTTGATAAAGGTTGTTATACATTGCAAAAATAATACAGCCAAGTTGGCACACCTGTGGTCATTTCCCCCTCCCACGAACGCGAAAACACTTCCTTACAAGTTCACATCGAAGAGCCCAGTTCACCTTGAGGCTACATTCCTACAAATTAAATTATCTTAAGCCGCCAACCTACGCTCCGTTTATATTACTATGCCTTATTAGATAAGCTTTGTTATTTATTACTATTGTCTCCTGTGAGTAAGTTATCGTTCATAGGAAAGTTATTATATATGAAACTGAAGTTATAATGAAGAATTTTCGACTCTTTAAATTGACTTTCAAATAAGTACCGCATCAATACTTACAATTTAGTAAGGGACCATTAGAGTAGCCAAATATAAAATTATATTTTATAATTATGGTTAGTACTATAATTAGTTTAATTTGATATTTGACCTAAAATTATAAAAATAACAGGGTACTATATTAATGCGAGTCGTAATCCCTTTTCTTAATACTTTGCCGCCAAAAATTTTACGTTCGCAATCTCAGATTAAAAATGTTTATTCTGAATTGGCAAAAATGGTTGGCAGCTCGAATGACTTCTTTCCAATTATGAAGTGACATAAAAATTCGTTAAAAATCGTGTAAATAATGAGAATGACAAATACAAGTCATTTAAATACAAGATTATATACTTGGCGACGTAAACTTATTAACATATTCTATATTAGGAGACGAATATGACTCATACGCAGAAGTCGACATAATGTCGAAGAAGTAAAAAATACAACCTTAAATTAATACTGTTGTCAATTTTTTTATAACAATCATATATTAAAACTCAACAAAAAAAATATTCCCTTGTCCCCTCCTACTAAGCTTAAATTAAAAGCTTGTGTTAGGAGTGGGTGCGACAATACCCCAACGGCGGTAGGGTTTGAATCTGGTACCTTGCGGATTTCAGTCCATACCTTATACCGTTGAGCTATTGAGGCTCTAATTGAGGTTTGGAAATTATATTTTTATTTGATAATAAATAATAACCACAATTAATGCATTTTTCCTTAAATTTTCCAGAGGTGGCGCCACATTTGCAGTCCATTTGGACTGACTCGAAATTGGAAGGTTGGTACATAAAATAATAATAAAATCAAATGACATAATAAAATATACTGGAGGATTTCGTGGCCTAATCAGTGGTCGGTATTTGAGTCTCATTCATTCATTCATCCTCAGCCCGATTCGGTCCACTGCTGGACTAGGGCCTCTTCATGAGCACGCCATTTACTTCTGCTGTTTGTCAAGTGCATCCATTTCTTTCCCGCTGCCTTTACGATGTCGTCGCGCCATCGTGCTGGTGGTCTGCCTATGCTTCTATGCCCTGTGCGCGGTTGCCATGTTGTGTGTGTTATACCTGCTTCATACTATACGTATAGGCCAAAGCCTTGAATCACAAAACTTTGAAAGCCCCTTGTGTTTTTTTATTAATTTTGAACCTCAATACCTCAAGTGTTGAGAAACGGATTGAAGTCAGTTTAATTTCTGTTTCAAACCCCAACCTCATTGGGCTATGACGCGCCCTTAGCTAGTATAGATGTTTCAGTCTAAAAATGCAGTAATTAATTGTAAAGTTTGTGTGTGCATCGTTTTTATTGTAAACTCAAACCCAACCACGCACTGTAAGTCAATGATATCGACGAGCTTGTGTGTTTTGCATGTAGAGGTAAATACTTTAGAGGTGTGCTTTTAGGTGGGCCAAAACAACTCGCAACCTTTTTTCATCGAATCCATTGAATGAGACCATTTAAGTGGCCCTCATGACCGCCAGGCCCTTGAGATCGTCATGTCGCAGAAGAGGGAAGCCGAAAGGCAAAGGGAGCAAGGTAAGGCGATAGCGCACTCTCTCCGTCGGAAAGCCATTGGCAGACAGCGCTTTATGCACGAACGCCACCTGCCTCCTTGGGTGGGGATTGTGGCAGTGACTGACACGCCCGTTAGTTGTTGTCACGTTGAGGAACCCGTGGGGAACGAAACCTTGGCCACCACGGGCCACCCGTCTTTCATAAAATGAAAAAATAATTAATCGTCCAATACTCAAGGAGCAACGGTATACTTATTTTAAATTTTTAAATACATATGCGACTAACTCTTATGATTGCAATTTTAGATAAAAATAAAGAAGAAAAAGATTTTTTTAAAAGAGGCTTTTATTAGTGGTTACTAAAATGAACTAAAAAGTTTAAAATAATTTCGTTCTGATAATACATACATCTGATAATGGAGCTCCAGCTCCATCAGCAGAACTCCATGTCATCATAATATTGCATTGTCACTGGATATATATATATATCCTGTGACAATGCAGTATAAAATCCCAAAAGTCTTTCAAGTTATATTTTAATTATATATATATGTAATTAAAATATAACTTGAAAGACTTTTGGGAGTTGAAATAGTAAAAGCAGTCCCTTTTGCAATATTTAATAATTACCAGCAAATTAATTTATGTATCTTTTAGAACAGGAAAAATATCTCAATTTATTCTCCATAATTGACTAAAAATTAATAAATAAATATATATATACAGGACAATATGACACATGGACGTCTGTTCCTAAGGTAGACAACTTAATGCCTGTGTTATAGGTAACAGCTTTTTTTACGTTATTATTAAACACTGAGTTTATCCTATTCAGAAGTAATATTATCGTCATTACAAGTGAGTACTATGAGTCTCTTACAATTTATAAAATTGAATATAAATTTAAATTTCGATGGAAATAAAACAATATGTTCGAAGTTTAAAAGTAAATGTTATTGCGAAATGGGTTTAAATATGCATTCGAAATAATATCACATGCATTTTAATCAAATTGATTAAAATAAATATATATGTATATATAAACACACGTTGCCCCTTCGGTCAACCTGTGTATATTTTATTTACTTCTAAAGAGAACATGTTCAGAAGGGAATTCTTGGATGACTCTTGACTTGGGGTGTTTTTGTGGTGGCTCCCCAGTAAATGGAGCATCTTTTATCGTGTCCTTCCTGCCCTGTCACCTGTACACGGAGGACCTGAGAGGCCACAGAGGATGCTGTTCGCGTGGCTGAGTTTTGGGATAGAACTGTTTGATGCGCCATCGATACGAGCAGAAGAAGAAGAAAATAAATGTAAACGATTAATACTAGAGATCGCCGGCGTGTATAATTGTGCCAAATTTCATACTCCTCCTTCCAAAAGTTTTCGCTTCACCTGTTAATATAAATAAGTACCGTATTCATGACGAAACTTTGACATAGAATATTAAAATTATGACATAAAATATTGAAATGACGTTTTACTTCAAACGTATCTTTCGACAAACCCCCAACCGTATTTTTAATAACTCGCATTAAGTACACATCGAATTACTCTGTTAGACATATAGTGTCTAATTTATTATGTATTTTTACAGTATAAAACAATAACATAAAAAATATGATATTAAATAAAATACCGATACTTAAATAACCTATTTTTTATTTGTCTCACTTTCTTTAACTCTCTGTGATGCGTAAAAATTATTAATTCACAGAAACATCTAAATGTAAACTTCTATATATTACTATATAGTATATATAAGAAAAACAACATAAAAAAAAAACTTCTAATCTATGAACTGCATTCATACAGCCAAGTAGAAGCCAAGAATGTTGGACATTTTCTTTAATAATCCTTTTATAAGGTTGCAAGATAAAGGCGAATAGTAAGATATCTGTATCGCTCTTGAATTAAACTGATTACTATATTAATGAAATTCAAAGGTAAATTTAATTAAGGTTCTCTTAATCCTTATTATCCTTATAGGTAACAATACGAGCACCAGCACATATGTCGCTCGACCTCCGTCAAGGATTATCGTCTTGTTTGATAAAGAATGTGTGTTTCCGCTATCACTAGGTCACTACATGCGTTATTTATAATTCGTATTCATGTTATGGTGCATTATACTGTTAAAAGAGAGTTACAAAAACCTATGGAAACCCTATAAATTGGGCAAACTTTACAGTTCTTAGATTTCATTATAGTAAGTATAATTTTCAACATAAATTTTACAATTAAAAAGAGCTTGTAAAAGTCTACTTGAATAAATAATGCTTTGATTTGATTTGATAAGAATTCGTTAATTAATAGAAAATGTAAGTGGGTAATAAGGTATTTTTCCCTTTACCTCCAAACATGTGTAAATTAGTCGTATTTGTATATAATTTAAGTCTGCGCAAGGCTCGACAACAATGACAAGAAGTATATTGTATAAGGATTTTAAAATACAAAGCCGGTTATTCAAACGATATTGTTTGTGGAATCTGTCGTCAGTTTAACTAATTATTTCTTTAAAAACTTTAATGACAAGCGTACATACTAATTATTACCTAAAAGTATTTGGTAAAGATGAACAAAATTACACGTATTTGTTTTAAAGGTTACGGAACACATTTTAGACATTTTCAAATTAGATTTAATTTTAAAAGATTCAAGGCTTCTATACAACTACTTTCTGCCTGCAATTTTGCGCACATCAGACTAAAAATATGGTGATATTTCAATCTCAAGCCTCGTTTCAATTTTCATGGAATTTAACTAAATTTTTAACAATTTTTTAAATTGCAATACCTAACGGATTTTTAATGAATCGTGACCGAGCCTGAGGTAAAGTCTGTAAAATATTATAAATAGAAGAGTCTACTGTCAGTCAGGTATTTAATTGCTAGAAGTGATTTTATGACAATAACAGCTGAGTCGTGGCCTAGATTGGGCCTGAGTAACGCATGTCGTCACATCGCACGATGGCGGTGGAGGAATTAAAGAAGTGAGGCCCAGCAGTGGGCTATTGAAAGCTAATATTAATTAATAACTATATATTAAACAATTTCTTAGAATCTGACATAAGTTCTGACGTACGACAGAAAAATGCATTTTATTACATAGGATGAAAAATAATTTTGTTTTATAATGAATCGGAAGTCATATTCGGAAGTTATTAGGAGATTATAAATTGTTTATTTTTTTAATTAATTTTTAAGTAGAGTGATCAATTAAATAAAATACCGATTAATTTAATGCCCATGGTTGTCCAAAAAATTTGAATAATGGTCTTGAATAGTAAAAATGTTTCACATTGAATTCTTTAATGACTATGACGTCTATGCAATATAATAAAATGAAACAAAAAAACTTGTCTCTTACGAGTAGGTCCGTCAGGTAAATGGAAAAGGAACAAATTGGTCTAATCACACCTAGATTATTGTTAAATGGTGATAAGAAAAATAAAACGCAACTTGAAGGCTCTTCTCAGTATAGAAAGCTCACAA
>JANCMC010007202.1:6552524-6582495 GCA_024363005.1 Charaxes varanes | reverse complement strand
ACCTAGATTATTGTTAAATGGTGATAAGAAAAATAAAACGCAACTTGAAGGCTCTTCTCAGTATAGAAAGCTCACAAATATTATTTTCAATGGAATATTTTAACATCAAAATATCGTATACTTTGTGAACATAGGGACCGGGTTCAAGTCATAACGGCATTGACAATCTCCTGAGATGAGGTAATTTTCTAACTGCAATACTAAGAACGATTACATGAAATACTTGAGCGTCTTATGAAATAAATTATTAACTTCGGAATCAATGCACAAATCAATTACAAACCTCAAAATACAACAAAATCAACGAAGCTGTTGGTATCGCCTTGTGTTTTATAATATCCTAAAGCTAGGCACATTAATTTTCATCAACGTTTTACAGTTTTATCACCATGCGTTATAGTAATAACGTTATAATTATAACATTATCATTAGGAGAACAGTAGTTCTCCTAAAGATAAGCGATAATAGTTTTTTTTTTCATTATTATCACGCCTTATCAGCTTTGGTACTAATAACCATTATGCACTGGTACAAATCTTACAGGATCAAATCTATTGCATCTAGAGGTGATATAGAATACGTTCCGATATACGCTGCGAGCAAAGTAAAGCTTTTTCGTTTGCTATAACGGTTACAGTTTCAAAGAGAACGCAGTCCAGTATTTTAAATTTTAAACATTTTAAATTTTACAAAACCACGATTTTACAAACCCACCACTTGTCTTAAATCTATGATTCTTTTAAATTGATTAACAAGAGTCGCTCTGTTTTTGATTGATCACATGATCAAAGTACTGAGAACACAGTAGCGCGAAAGCGCCAGTGCTTGTAGTACAAAAATGGCGACTATTTATGACGTCTTATACTTCTATAGGTTACTGCGGCAGTATACTGGCAGTGTACAACGCAACATACTCAACATGTTTTTTTTGAGTATCACTACCAATGTCTAAGTAGGTAACGGAGATACTTGAAACGAGATTAACCAGAAATACATAATAATGATGTAAACCTGATTTAATATATTTAATGTATTATTTAAATATGCAAATATTATAAAATTTAAACAAAATCCAGTAATCAGAACTTCGGTTGACCGGGTGGGAGAGCCGAAAGCTATAAAGTTCACGATTTGATTAAATGCTTTACACACAGACTTAGTTTTAGGGATGACGATATGACTAACAATAAGAGGGAATTTGTGCGGGCTCGCGTAGTACGAATCTGCTAAGGTTGTAGGATTGCGTTAGAACTCGCCCTCATAAATAATACAATTCGGAATTTAAAATGGTTTCGATTGCAAAAGACGTATTTTTTATTTATTTTTATTATAATGCTTTAAGGTGATTGAAATAAAATTAATATTGGTAAGGTTTGGTTACTTTTCCCAAAAATGAATTTTTTTTTTCGCAGTCCTAGTTTGCGATCTAATGAGTGACATTCCGTCTGGGAAGACAGACATTTTTTTTTCGAGTTAGGAATGCTTCAATTATAAGTGGCCAGGGCGATAGTGCAGCGGTCGCCGCGCGTTTTTTTTTAAATATAGAAATCCTTGTATATGTGTGTGTATAATTTTAACATTAACGTGGAAAAGCTTCAAAATGCCCTATTGTAATAATTATAACACGAAAATTTTACAAAAAAGGAAAGTCAACCTCCCCAATGAAATATCACAAAACTGCATAATTACCTATTTTAATTCCTGAACTAATCGTCAAAATAGCTAATTCAACGAATTTAACTTTACGAACGCAGCTTTTATGCCTTGCAGCTGTGTTGGTTTAGGGTCCCCATGTTTATTAACAATGTCATTCAAAACTTACATCAATTTAGATTTACCTAAGGATTTGCTAAACATATAAAGTTTATTTTTAAGACAATGGATTCGTAGGTTTGCAGTTGCAATAGGTAAAATTAATATCAGCGCTGAAACAGCGTAATCAGTGTTTACGACATACACGATTTATATTATAGAATTATTGTTCATATTTGTGGTCTAATAGTTGATATTGTAATTTCTGTCATTTATTAATTATTCTACGTAATTATCTATCCAAGTAATTAAATATAAATAAAATTTAATTAAACACTAAATCAAAAACGGAAAAATGAAAATATCATCACTTAATTTACACCGCCACTGTGGGTCGTTTGCGGTACTTTGAAAATAATTAAACCGCATATTTGGAAAAAAATATATAATACTAATGAATAATGTACAAATTCTTATCGTATATTCACCAGTATTTACACAAACAAATTTCACGCAAGTAGAGTAATTTAAGGCGTGCAGTGCGCGGATATGCGCGCGCGCCTTTACGGCTTTACCGACAGACTGATCTGTAATACAATCCGATAGCCCTAACCGCACTGCTACTTATTTGATAATGTAAGCATCAGGAATAGTTTACAAGAATTTTTATTGGCAATGTGGCCAAAAAGCATCTGGTCTGTCCGATAATAAGCAGCCACTTTAATCTATAGATGTTTGGATGCACCCATGAGATAGCCCTTGTAAGCAATTTTTATGTAACTAATGTGGCAAGCAAGACAAGGTCTATTAAGAATCTGTTAGAGATGCTTTCGCAGGTAATGTCGTCCTTTAAGATGTCTGTCAACCATAAACAACAATTAATATTTCATGTACAAGTAACTCATCACTTACGCATTCGTCCATGAGTTTCATTAAAATTAATCAGAGCACACATTATCAACATGCAGCCTCTTCGTTTCTTCTTATTTCCAGTCGGTAGATGCCTTTAAAAAGTTTGTAAAAATCTATGTTAACCACATAGACTTTTTCAAACTTTCTACTTCTACAAAATACTATGCAGGATAGCGATTCGCAGTGACTCTACCGCTCTGACTTCGGTTCTTGCTCCAAGTCTAGAAATACGTTAATATAAAAATCCAGTATCACTAAAGTACCCTGTCAACTCCTTACCAAGGTATTTCCAAAGGATTAGTCGTAGAGACTTGAAATTTTCCATGTTGATAGAACATGCTAAAACTCATTAGAATGATTATTGTGAAAAAAATCGGACAACTTTTGAGGTTATTTAACAAATACGTTTATAGCGTATCAGATACGGAAACCTTCTATATAAGCGTGTCTTGTCACGCTTTTGACCATTTTTATTGTTATCGATATCGTATAAAGTATTTTGCGATGAGTAAAAAATTATTTCAACTTTAAAAACAGACACCTCAATTTTATTTATATTTTTCTATATATAACATTTCATACCACCCGTCTACCGAAAGTCATAATGACAGTTCATTTTGAAACACACATCGATATATTTTAAACCGATCCATAAATTTAATGGTATCGTCGGGAAATCAAGCGAGAAAAATGATTTTCTTGTACGATATCAGACGATTACGCTAAAATAAATCGTTTTCGCTAAATCGTGGATTTTCTCCATCTGATCTGTCCCTTACCATGGGTACTAGCAATGCTATTTTACCTGGCAGACGTTGGTTTGACTCTTCTGCTATTAAACAATCTCCTTTGCTTTCCACTACGCAGTAATCTCATCATTAATCACTGCAAAACCGATCACAAAGGACGTACTTTCAGCTCTGAACCCAAAACAGTGCAGAACTGTCGTGAGAAATTTCATTGCTGCACTGTCATTTATTTTGATATATTTACCACAGAGGTTTAATACTCCCGTTTACTTTCATGTAAAATGCATGCATTGGATCAAACAGACACTGGCTGAAAATAAAAATTTGCCATACAATTTTTGCACACTAAAACCTTATTCTTCACTATATGAAATTTGTGACAAAATTTGGATATACGAAATCCATTCTACATATACCTCGATATTTATGGATATGTTGTTCGTGCCTTTAAATTATAAGAAGTAAAATCATCAAACTTCTGCAATTGCGTTTTTTATTTTCACACGAAATTCAGTCTACATACAACTACCTCTGTCTTTGTGCATATATTATTGGTGCCTTTGAATTATAAGGAGTAAAAGAATATTAGAAGTAAAAGCATCAAACTTGTGCAATTGCGTTCTTTATTCCACTCGAAATTCAGTCTACATATAACTACCTCTGTCTTTGTGCGTATATTATTCGTGCCTTTAAATTATAAGGAGTAAGACAATATTAAAAGTAAAAGCATCAGACTTCTGCAATTGCGTTCTTTTTTTCACACGAAATTCAGTCTACATATAGCTACCTCTATGTTTTTGCATATGTTATTCGTGCATTTAAATTATAAGAAGTAAAAGAATATTAGAAGTTAAATCATCAAACTTGTGTAATTGCATTTTTATTCCACTCGAAATTCAGTCTATATATAACTACGTCTACGTTTGTGCATATGTTATTCGTGTATTTAAATTATAAGAAGTAAAAAACATTAGAACGAAAAGCATCAGACTTGTGCAATTGCGTTCTTTATTCCATACGAAATTCAGTCTACATGTAAGTAACTACCTCTATGTTTGTGCATATGTTATTTGTGTATTTAAATTATAAGAAGTAAAAGAATATTAGAAGTAAAAGCATCAAACTTGTGCAATTATTTTCTTTATTCCGTATAACTTATAGACGTTAGAACACCCACAACGACTGCATTTTAAAATTTATACGTCTGAAATAAATCTCTGTTTATGCTCTTTAGTGCTGTTATCGGTTTTTTTTTATAGAATTATAAAACCACGTCAAAACTTATACTCTATAGGGCAAGGCTTCACCTTACATTTTAAAACACAGAGGTTAACTAAAGTACTGACCTAGTTGTTTATTCCATAAAAAACGATGCCCAAATTAATATTGCCACTTTACCGGTCAAAATTTGTCCTTTGTTTATAGTGATCGCCTGTGATTTTGTTTATATTACGTGCCTTTCAGAAAACAATAAAATAAGTGCATAGACAATTTTTACTTAAGATGGAAAGAGTAGATTGTTATGTCTATCTCCTGTTAAGGCCAATCTTTTTTTTTATTTGCCTGTTGTGTCCCACTTGCGGGCAAAAGTCTCCCCCTTCTTGATCCACCTTCCTCTTTCCTGGGTCAATCTCATTCATAACCTCCCCGCAAAGGTATCCAAATCGTCGCGCCACCTCGGCCTGCCGTGTCTTCGGCGGCCATTGGTGGGCATCCAAGAAGTCGCGATATTAGCCCACAATTAAGGCTAATCTCTGATCAATAAAAATCATAAAATGCGTTTAACAAGCTAGAGGTCTCTATTTGTAAAGCCGAAATAAAATTGTTTCTTATAACTACATAGGATCTAGGATTTTCACTACTTACCTCATCAGACTGGCATTTATTTATAACCTAATACCAGAAATTGAAATTATAATTTGAGTTCCTAAATTAAAAAAATAGCGGGTTCATGCATAAAAAAGTTAGAGGTCACCCACTAGTCGTAATTCGGCGATAACCAATTAAATTAAAGTTTAAATGCTATTGAGTTTTTTTTTAAATTTAAACGGTCACAATAAACCTTGTTGAAAATCGCCGCTGCATCAATTTGAATTGCATCTTTATGTTGCTCACGATTTGCTTTAAGCGGTGCTTTCAAACGCTCTGTGACGTCAGATCTTGAAATTAAAAACCAAATACAAGGGAAACAGTATGTTTGAAACCCTTAAATTTTGGCAGATGATGCTTTTATTTATTGGTATGTAACATACTAGCTTCAACACGCGATTTCATCTGCGTTGTTCTCTTCGAACTTCTTCTCTTCTTCATATGAACTTCAACTCCTATTTTGCTCTAACCAAATCTGAATTATTGTGAAAATGGTGATAGCAAAAAATTACCCGACTGAGTTTGCTGAAGGCGCGCGGAACCGTTTATGTCGTAAATTTTATCACCAAATTATTAAATAATGATTAAGAAAAAAATATTATTATAATATACATAAATGAGGTTCATAAATACTTATAAAAATGTCTATATGAATAAAAAAAATGAGTTTGGGTTTGTGTCAACCCATTCATAATTTATTTTCGCGAAAAAATATAGTCCATGCCCTTCTCCAAGGTCCAAACCATATCTATACCGAAATTTATCAAAATTTGTTCAGCGACTTAGGTGTGAAAACGAACAGATAGGACATTCATATTTATAATATTAGCAAGGATTATAATTTAAATAAGTAGACTTTTAACTTTTTTTTTAATCCTGAAGTAACCAGGTTTTTTTTTTAAATCAAATATTTACAATTTAAGACATTAACACTAAGATATGAGATCAGATGTAATAGGTAAGTAATTTGTTTATCCGAAGAATGTCCGTAATATATTTTATTTTTAAGAAATAATTGAATTAATAAATAGACTTAATAGAAACTTAGAGGAGGTCGTGGCCTAATCAGCGGTCGTCATTTGAGTCGATCGCTAAGTTAAGTTGGTCTGGCTGCGACCGGGTGATAGATGGGTGACCCATTCTAGCACTGGTTTATATTTACAAAACTGAAGAGTTTGTGTGTTTGTTTACTTGAACGCGATAATCTCAGGAACTACCGGTCCGATTTGAAAAATTCTCTCAGTATTAGATATCGAGGAAGGCTATATATGATCACGCTAAAATTGAATAATTTTTTTTACCTAATTTTACGCGGACGAAGTTGCGAGCACAGCTAGTATAACATATAACTAAAATTTTTCACCTAATTTTACGCAAACGAAGTCTATGGTAACGACTAGTAATATATAAGTCTGAAGAGTTTGTTTGTTTACTTAAATGCAATAATCTCAGGAATTACTGGTCCGATTTGAAAAATTCCTTCAGTGTTAAATAACCCATTTATCAAGAAAGGCTATATATAGGTTATAGGTACATAATCACGCTAAAAATTTTCATCTAATTTTACGCAGACGTAGTCGCGAGTAACAACTAGTTTTAATATACATACATATATTTATTTTCTAACGATCCGATACATGGGGACCTAACACGCAAATTTTAAATCTTAGTTAAATCGACGAATACACTTAGGATGAAAATGTTCGTGCTAATAAGTAAAAGTTTCACAATCCCGGTAAAGCGTTTTTCCGAAATTACCCCACGGGTAATAAAATAGACAAAAATTGTACACATTTGCTTTGTTTTAAGAAATCCAGCCCTTCTTTTAATTTTTTTTTTAATTTATTGGGTTTACCAACAATATAAATATTTTGTTCTTTTTTTTTTCTTTAAATAAACAGGAACAAGCCGACAGACATTATTTTGTTCTATTTATATGCATACGTCTTTAGTATATAATTCGACGTCACAAACGGACACATCTCTCTCTCATGTACATATTTGTATAGATTCGAATATACGTGACTTTACTTATCAACCGTCGTATAATCGTGCAATTATGAATGATACCAAATTGTAATGTGGCCATTTTATTGTAATTTTTAACACTGTATTTTAAATTCTTAAGATGCACTCCTTGTATTTAACAGTATTTGAACTGTTTAACTGATTGAACCTTGCTTAAAAGACCGTCACCTTGTGATTACAGTCCATCTAAAAGTCTTCTTTTTGTGAAGGCGTTCCGAAAAGGATTTCGCTATCAGCCTTTGAGATATAAAGGCCATCGGACTATCACCATAGTGAATCTGGACCAGAAGGACATTTAATTCATCTTTTAGACCCGTAAATGTTGGTACTACTAGTAAGATTATTTGATTATCTAAGTCTCGATCGATAGATCTCTGTATATTGTGGTTTCTAAATAAATCGGAAAAAAAAAACAAAACATTTATATAAAAATAAAATTTTTAGTTTTTTTTTTTGATTCACTATGCTTATTGTTCTATACTTTTGTCCTTATTTCAAAGTCATATTGGTTAAAGTTTTATCTAATTTTATAAACGATACTATGCGCGTCGATTAAGGTTACATCAAAAATACAGTTTATCAACCTTAAATTTAGGTCAAGACGTTAACCTTATTTAAATATACAACTTATAACACATTATGCTAACATGTCATATTACATTAATGCTCTAAGTTGTCACCTTTAGAATGGGTGTTTAAAGTTATTGTAAATAAATTAAACTAAGTGAATTTGTTTTTAAAGAAAACAATATTAGAAAACAGTCAAAATCAAAAGTCGCTTCCAAATTTTCTAATCCAGCTCACAAAATTTAAATATTCTCAAGAATGTAGACGAAGGTATATTGAAATAAAAGGTAGTGAAATTCATACAAAAATATACTTTTAATAAAGATAACATTGATTTGTACAAAATAAAAACAATTGTAACTTATTATTGATCAACTAATGATGATAAATTTGATCAACTCATTACGTATAACTTGTATAACATAAATTATACATAGATATTACTTAATTGAACATTATTCCTCAATAGACGACGTTAAAAGCCAAAAAAAAAAATCCCTTTGAAATCAACTACAACCGGCTTTATTACGAACCCATACAACTCGGCGATCTTTAAAGAAATTGCATGCTTAGTTTTTTAAGGCCGGCAACTCTTGCGGGTATCGCAATTTTCTGGGTGTCGGTAATCATTTAGGTATTATAACATAAAGTGCATGTCCGATGACCCCTTCTTTTAAAATAGAAGATTTTTCTCGTACAAATATATACGAATACATTTGTTATTTTTTTTATTTATTTAGGGTACCAACAGGCTGTAATACAAATTGTACTTCTAAATTATAGATAATCATACAGATACTATACTATATTACAGACTCACTTATAGGTTTCCACAACATGCTAGAAATCACTAGGTTAGAGAAAAAGTTTGTAAAAAAAAACAAAAGAGGCTACAAAGACAAAAACAAAAACTTAAAATTAAAAAGAACAAAAGGAATAATAGTAGTAATAAAAAAGAGTAAATTATACATCAATAAATGACACAACAAAAAAATAGAAATAACATAAATTTTACTGTAAAATTATTTAAGCAAGGTATGTTAAACATTGTATTGAGTAAAAAAATTATTATTTAATTTCTTCCTTTAATTTAATCATCAATTTGCAGGGGTTTTCGCGCATTTTGAACACGGGCGGTATTTAATAAAACCTACCTGGATGATTGCTATTACGGTGTGCCGCCCTTCCCTCCATTCCTTGAAAGTTTTTCTATTATCCCTAATATTCATTTAGCGGGTTTCACTTAATATTGTGGGGCCTTTGTACGCGAGTTTAAAACACGTATTTTTCTAAAACTGTAGCTTCAATAGACATGAAAAATTTTATAGGTGTAGGTCTATTAAATGTCTATAGTCTTTCTATAGAGTTTCTTAAAGTGAAGAGCACGGAACCCTCATTTTTTGTCATGGACTTTCAAAATTTCGGAGGATCCTAATAATCACATACACAATTTTTTGGACTGAAGCAACAGACTGACACATTCTCATTAAAGCAAATAAAATATAAAACGTATATGTCAAAAAAATTTATTACGACTTAATGCCAAGTTATAATAGGTAATATGTACAACCATTTCCATTTCCAGAATTATTTGTGTAAAAAAAAATGTATTCTATAGAAATTAACTGATTATATTTATTAAAAAACGTGATTGATCAGTGTTAAAACAATTCATTTATCTTATAATTACATGACAATACAACAGACATTAATTCCAGCACAGTAACAAAAATTAAAAAAAGAAAAAAAACTGAAAAGTAACAAGTCAAATATAATTTCTATTCCTTTCTGACACGTATTTGTATACCCTATTGGAATTTTGTCTATTATGTAACTCCAAACGGGCTTGCAACTTAGCTTGGTCGATTTTTAATATTTCTTTTATATCTCTTATACATATTCATTTTTTTTTAAATGTATGAATAAAAAATAGTCATGATAGATTACAATTGGCAGGATAGGTCAAATGGGGTCTATATTCAATAGCTGAACCCACTGGTGTTTGTGATCTTAGGCTTGGGAAACCCCTGTCTCGAGAAAAAAGTTATGCTATTATTTAAAATAAAAATGCATGACATTATTAGGATTAGTATTTGGCTAGGCAGGGGAGGGAACACTGGCAGTGAAGGTGAGTGTTAGTAATCACTATAAAGAGCGCGCTCTTAAACGACTGAAGTTATTTACATCTTGAGGAAGTTTCATAACTGCATTAGTAGTAAAAAAGACGTGTCTACTGTGAAATTCCTTGAATATGCATAATGACAAAATGGTTTATAATGTTCTAAAGTATGTACTATTGCCAAAAAAAATTTAATTTCTGCGAAAATTAATGATTTAATAGCAAAAAACATTATAAATTAAAGAATTCAATTTCCCTCCAAAACACTCGAAGTTTTCATGACGTCACATGTTAAAAGTGCGTTCCACTAAGCGTTATCTCGACATTTTCTCCGCGACCGACGACGATGACAATCGTCAAATATTTGATCTGACTGAGCACTTTAAAACGTAGCGATCGCTTATTGGAACGCACTTATAATATACGGTAACGTCATACGCTCTGCGGGGTGTTTTAGCTGTCATGGCGGATTGTTGTATTTTGTACTTTCCTTTTTTTTTGTGAATTCACAATATAAAAATAAATACGTTTTCATTGATGCTATCTTTAAATAACTAATAATATTGTGGATTATTTTAGATAGATCAAGTTGTCCAGTTATTCCTTTACAAACACCAAATGCCTATGCCGGGAATGGGTTTGATGAAATGCTATCGACCCAGAAAAACATTAAACCAAGTTTCTGAACCAAAACCATACAGATTTGAATTAAAACTTTCACCTTTGAGTTATTGAATTCTTACGCTCATTAATTTCTAAAAGAATTAATTCATTCATACACGAAAACCTCCAATTAGTTAACTTTTTCATCGTGATATATTTGTATCTTTTGCTGAATCTATGCAAATGAATTCGTAATTTTCGTTATTTAGTGCTACTACGATTATTTCCGCTCATGTAAATCAATAATAATTTATCCATTGATACGTACGTAAGTGCGTTTGGTCTAAGGGCACTTAGTCAAATGACTATTGACGTTCATATACATTTGCAACACTAGGAAATGCGTTGACGGTGGTTAAGGAGAGGTTAAAACTCTCACAAGCCGAACGAAACGCGACAACTATACCGTTACTTAAGGTGACAGCATTGTTGCCACTTTACGCCGATCATATGTGAGAAAGATGTACTGACTACAGGTATCCGGACAAGCCGGCCCAATTCGGCTACAGGACAGAGGACAAAAAGCGCGGAGTTTCTTTTAATTAAAGGAGCTGCTACTTTAATTTAAAATATTCATTTTTAGCACTAACCTATCACATTTTTAGCACATGGCACCAAAAAAATATACCGTCTGATTGAAATTTAAAACAATAATTTTAACTCATATCAAAATGAGCCATCATGAATATATTATTTTGTTATAAAATCAAATTCGAATTCCATTTTATTTAATTTGAGTTAAGTGATGTCACATTTCGTTTGTCTTGCATTTTCAATTCATTAAAACGTAACTTAGTTTATTTTGAAAAAGATCATCACATTTTTATCACCTATAATCTATACTTATATATAAAAGCAAAAGGTCACCAAATCTCGAAAATCTAAAATCCCGCGGGTCGTAGTTTAAAGTTAAAGTCCGCTAAAAGGGATTTTTCGATAAGAACTGATTAAGGAGGACTCTCGCAAATTTAATTTTACGCGGACAAGTTTGCGAAAAATAGCTAGTATTATATAAATATGAACGACATCGTAAGGAAGACGATTGATGACGACGAAGAGAAATATAACGAAATGGTAGTTCTGTTTTAATACATTTCCATAATCTGTGGAACGTAATCGCAAGCGATTTGGATTGATTCCGTCATTGTGTTCGAGAGTAGTGATTTCATCAGGAATTGTTCCATCGGATCTCATGTGAGAAAGAGGTACTGGTACCCGGACGCGCCGGCCCAATTCGGCTACAAGCATGGCGCTACCTCTAACTAATATGTCACTAATCATGCAAACGTTGAGGCCATCCAGCTCTTCGACACCACGGACATAGTGAGAAGGCTAAAACGCACAAAGCCTTCGGACCTAGTGCGACAGTAAGTGAGACATTATTTAGTGTCAGTTCATGTGCACAAGAACAAAATGTCTTACCCTTAAGTTATTAGAGACAATAAGATTGTGTTAATGGACACATTCTTAGTCATCAAATAATATATTAGCATAAGTTAGAATTAAATTACTTATTAGCTATTAAGCTAGATTGTAATTTTATAACGTAGGTATCTTACTTTATACCAATAGCATTTGTCTTAAGTCATGATCATCATGGTGGCAATAGTGATAGACATTTAACACAGATCACAATGAACCGTTTACTAAAAAAAAAATATGTGCGTCTACTTATGTACACACGTAAGAAGTGAAACTTCTTTATGACCTTACTTTTTGAAAAATGATTTACTATATGCAACTTTACGGAAGTTGGTTAAATAAAATTAAATTAGATAAAGTTTAACAAAAATACAATTATTTCATTTTATCTTATTACAACTGAGATTATTACAGTATTTCATTAATTGTTATAGAATTGTTACTATCATTGTTATCTTTATTGTATATTTTCGTTATTAATGGCTTACGGTAACTGAAATATGAAATATATTGTTTACATTCCACAGAATTTATTCTATGCTATCCCTACTCCACTGGAGAAAGTACTCTTTGAACCAACCGTGATAGGGATAAGAAAAAGATGGCGCATAACATCATTATGTTCTTTCTATGGGAGCTGTATTTGCTATTTTAGGAGGATTTGTTCTTTCAAATCGGGCCATTAGTTCCTGATGTTAGCACGTTCAAGCAATCAAACAAATTCTTCAGCTTTATATATTAGTATATATTTAGTGCTGTTAGACTTTTACCCGGGAACGCAGGGCTAGTCAATGTACCTATCTTTATATAAACCTTTGAAACGATGAAACGTATTTAGTATTTGTGACATTGAATAAAAAAATGTTACAATAAAAACTTAATTAAAAAAAAAAAAAACAAATAAAAAAGGGGGCTTTCGTTTACCTTATATCTTAAAAACTATTGCAGATATATGAAATTTGCAAAAAATATTAAAAATTAAAAAAGAAGTGGAAAGTTCCTTAAAGAAAGTTCCTCTAAACACTATGTCTTCATTATTTATAGTGATAATTAAATACAGAAAATAGGCCTCCACGGCTCAATTCAGTTATGGACATGCGGTGGCTCAATCGACTACGTAACTTAAATTATTATTTTAACTTATTGAATATTAATTTAAAAATTTGAAAAAAATATGGTGTATCGTCTTCGTTTCAAGTAATTTATTTACGTCGGAAAAATATATAAAAGTGATTTCTACAATGAGCTAGAACAAATTTATACAGCATCAGTGTAGTCATTGAAGATAAAAAAAATTAAAACAATTTGCCTACATTTTTGATGCCTCGTGGAGCCTTTTTATGTATCAACTCAATAAGATCCCGTAATAAAAGTTTCACTTCGATAGATTGTAACAATTTGATCAGAAATGAATTATAACAACACTTACTGCACAAACAAAGATAGCTAATCGAAGGTATAAATCAAAAAGGAGCACTTTACGAGTTACTCTGTGTCAGCTGTTTATCTTAATGATGTAAATTAACACACATTGTTTAATTAGTCTGCTCAATAATTACTTGAACATCTTTTAATAGATAAAACATTAGAGTTACTAACCAGCATCTTTAAATCATATGATTTACTCGTAAATGGATCAACGTATATAAAATTGATATTAAACGCGCCTTAAATGTTCGACATTGATCACCGGTGCCCAGTTCTATACGCACTTGTGCCTGATATGTCAATGTCTGACAGCTTCGGAATGACTGCAAATATATGTACAGCAAATTAAAATATATCTAAAATTGTAACAAAACTCTCCTATAAAAGGATATTAATCATCGGACCGAGTCAAAGTCCATTCGCACCCGATACGTCAATGTTTGACAGTTTTGGGGTGACCGCAAATAAATGTAGAGCTAAGTGAAATATATGTTAAATTTTTATGTAACGCACCTAGAAAAAATCGATAGTAATCACCGGACCGTGCCCAATTCCATCCGCACCTGTCCCCGATATGTCAATGTCTGACAGCTATGGAATGACTGCGAATATTTCCAGTCATTCCAAAGCTGTCAGACTGTATGTAAGCCAAGAATAGTGTTACCCGTACCTTTAAATATTACATTTAATTAATTTTCTTTACCTTAATACACATTTTAAAACATTAATAAAATGTTTGTCTGCGTTCTTCTCCTTTATCTTTTTTGTGTAGATTTGAAAACACTGCTGGCAACTTTTCTATAGCTTTTGTGCAAGGTAGGAAATTCCTTCCAAATCACGTTGTTGTGAATCTCGTTAATCAAAGTGAAGAACTATGTCAGTTATAGTTTAGTGAATCTAACTGAATATCTAGTAAACTATTATTCATTTTATTCAGATATTTCGAAAATTGTTAAAAGCGAACACATGTTGTTTGTTACAAACGGTGCTTTTGCAGTCGAAGCACAATTTTAATTTGAACGGCAAAAAGCGATGGCACCATAAGGAGTATGTGTCGTGTATATTAGTTACTAAATTATTAAGAATAGAATTAATACTCAAAATATTAAAGGACCGGTGTACATCTAATGTAAAAAAATCAGTGAAATTACATCTACATTGAACAATATAATATAACAGTCACTATAATTATGCATTTTAGAATTCACAAAGTTTTTGGGACTTCTGATAATCCTATTTCTCGAGATGATATTTCCAACTTAAAGTATATGGAAGCTGTGATAAATGAATCGATGCGTCTATATCCTGCAGTCCCTCTAATAGAAAGAAAATGTGACCACGATGTTGAATTACGTAAGTTTTTTATAAGTTACATGGAAAGTATTTGGCGGGAATGTTGTCACGTCAAGTGATGGTATTGATTTCAAAAAATGACGGGAAATTTGGTGCCTTCAAAATCTCGGCACATATAAAACAAGGCTTACATATTATTTTTTTGTGTTTTATTTCAAACACGTAGTCTGGTCGTAAAAAAAGTATTATTTGCAACGGTGTATAACTAGGTCAAAAAAGGCTTGTAGCGTCTCTCTTTGCAATCTGCTCTGCCAACCCAATATGCCAAGGCTCGTATCTTAACTCACGCCATTCGCCTTTTTTGAACCCTTTTGTACAACTGTTGCATAAAACACTATAAAGTAAGCCTCAAGTTGTTATCTAAAGTTAAACCAGTCAGATTGCATGGCCTTTATCTTATGTCTTATGGTGATACTGAAATGAAAACTTAGCAGCATTTATCATAATAGAGTATATCATAATTTCAGCTTCAGGTTTGGTTGTTCCTAAGGGCACATATTTTGTTACAAGTATTTGGGGAATTCATCACAACCCTAAATATTGGGGGGCAGATGTGGAAGATTTTATACCAGAACGCTTTCTCAACGGATATTTATACTAATGCGAATTATAAGTAAAATGTAAAGAATTTTCTGATATGACACATCATTAAAGAACCTGGCTTATTTAGCAAAATGGTATATAGCCCTCAAAACAGCGAATTCGATACAAGTTCTTAGGTGGTGATGGTCATTTGGAATCCAAACTAGCATAGACAATGACTACATAACATAACTCATACACTTAAGCTGTTTACTTTTAAAAATAAAAACTTTTATAGAGGCTGAGGTAAAGCAGAGAATCAAATATAAGACTCAAATACACGCTTGAAGAAATCAATCTGAAAAGAACGATGGTGAACGATTTCAATTATTTAGATGGTATTGTACTCGACGTAGGGTTGATTGAAGGCGGAAATCGTGCGATGGGGGGAAACATTTCGATACTTCTGAGCCGTGATCGTCGAATAACGCTCGCCTAAAGTCAGCACTTCTGTAATAGATTGCAAGCCGGCGTACTGTTATTAAATCTTACTTATTTGTATGAAAATATGCACCTATAACTACTATATTAAATAATATAAGTAATTCATTCACTCCTCAGTCGCATGAACAATGAAGTTGATAAAAGATGGACATATATCAACTAGTGTGGTTGTGTTGCGATATAATCAACGGCATTGACCTCTTTTTATGGGTTGATAAAGGGTAGAAAAAGAAAATATCACATAAATACTTTCTGAAAAGCATAAAGCACTTTATCAGTCTGTCTGTTCATTTACTTCATAAAGCTTTAATGAAAGGCTTATCTTAAATGCGTATCATTTGCCAGTGCTCAGAAGCATTTCGAATAAAAGACCGAGATACAAGGGAGGACTGCTTATTCTGGCCCTGTTACGTCCACTTTCGAATATTTATATCCGAGCCACTTTATTTCCTTTCAAAGAAAACGAGGGACCGCAGAGGCGTTAGCGGCCTCTGAGAAATGCGTATGCTACCTATAGCACAGTCATTAAAGATGTCTACCTTAGGAACCAACGTCCGAGTGTCATATAGTCCTGTATATATTTATTATATTTTATTTATTAACAAACTCAAACACACATAACTTACATAACACAGACATAAATGGCTGGTATCAAGCGGCTGTTACCTATAACACAGACATTAAAGTTGTCTATCTTAGGAACAGACGTTCATGTGTCATATAGTCCTGTATATATTTATTATATTTTATTTATTAACAAACTCAAACACACATAACTTACGTAACACAGACATAAATGGCTGGTATGATAACAAAAAGGGAAGTCGTGTGTACAATTAAACCATTACTCAGTTTGGACTAATGGTTAACCCTTACGGTTGTTTACTGTTAACGTTTTAATATATGTTAAATGTCAAAACGTATGTCCCTAACGCCCTACTGCCTATTAAATTTCATACAATTATGATATATTCCAAACATTAAACACCCAACCAGACTTGACGTTGTCTTACCCGTGAATAAGCTCGTCTCTTAGCAGCTTAGGAGTTCATCGAGGACAAACAACGTGACGCGTAATTTATATATCAAGATGTGAAATATGCTATAATTTTATATGCAAGACATTTTAAATTTGTTATAATAATAGAGTTGCTGAGTTACACAATGAATCGTTTTATTTTTAAACAACCGATATAAACAAAGCCGCGGGTATCAGCTTGCTAGTAATAAAAACACAACCTCTTGTGTATTATAAGATTATAGGATATTATCACGGATCCTGCATAATTTTAAATAACTGTCTCAGTTTTAATCTCGTTACGAGGGCGTGTGGCGTCGCCTTAATTTTCAATTTTAATATTTCATACAACGCTAAAAATTTATACAGTATTAATATTTTAATTATAAAACGCAAACTTTAAATCATTAAATAAATAACCAAAAAAAAAAAAAAAAAAAAAATTTAAAATTCAATTTAATCCAGTACTTACTAAAATAAAATTTATTGAAATCAAATTAGGGTAAAACAGTACAATATTATCAGAGAACGCTATCAGCCATTTTATCGCTGTGATAGCGTGTTCGGTACACGGTTTTCATTTGTTAAGTATTAATTGTACATTAATATAGCTCGTATAAATGCGAGATATAAATAATTGTTCATAACTAATTAATATTATATTTGACTAGGGCTCTGTGTACATACAAAAATTTAGAAACATAACCACGTCTACGGTATTACTCGTTCGATTTTGATTAAAACTTCGGGTTTAATTTTTATTTATTATTAGTTTTAAGCATTATTATTGTTTTTTTTTTTATAATTTTTTACTATTATATATTTTTTTAATATACTAGGAATATTAGGAATACTTTTTTAGGTATGTCTCATATTCCCTTCTCCCCTACTACTAAGCATAAATTAAAAGCTTGTATTAGGAGTGGATGCGACAATACCCCAACGGCGATGGGGTTTGAACCGGGTACCTTGCGGATTTCAGTCCATACCTTATAACGTTGAGCTATTGAGGCTCTAATGGTAATTTTAATGTATGAATTTGTAATAAATATTGTTATTATTGATATATACTGATATATAAGGCTGAAGAGTCTGTTTGTTTGCTTGAAAGCACTAATCCCAGGAACTACTGGTCTTTGGCATTCATTTATTTCATTAGACATACCAAAAGTTTAATAAAGATAAAATATCAAAAATAGAGCATATTGTCTAGTTCTACTACATGTATCAATTATAGGTGTATACAGCTGGCAATTTGATTTCCGACCCCAGGGTACGCAATTTACATTAAAAGCGAAATGCTTTGTTTATCGACGTGAAGCAATAAAGATGGAAGCACTGTACGTAAGTTATTTAGAAACGAAAACATTTACGGGAACTTTTGCTTTTGCATTGTTAGTGCTTCTTAATAAGAACTTTGAAATATGTTTCCTTAACAGCTCTCAACTTTAACTCAGAAATCTAGGAGCAGTATAAAATTTTGAACTGTAGATTCTATATTGGTTATGCGAGATACCTACATTAATATGATACTTAAAAAGAGAGTTTTTGTATCAATGTAATGTTTAACTTTTAGATTAGTGCTGCTCTGTCAAGTTTGTCAAACTCGTTTTCATTATTTTTAATATATTAACTTTTTACAAAAGTTTGAATATATCAAAAATTTTAATCTTATAACATTTTTGGTCAATTCTAAAGAGCAATATATAGTATGGTTACAATTTATTTGCAGATTTTAGTACTGACCATATTCACACAAGAGAACATCGTAAAGGTAAGACCATTTCTGTTGTGATTCTAGAAGTTTATGACTGACCTATCCCCATTAACTTTAAGATAGTTTGACTTATTTCACTGCTTACGTTTAGAAGTTACAACAAATGTTTCAGTACAGCAATATTTGAAGTGGATATACATATGTGTGTGGATCGCATTTCAAATATTTATTTTAAGGACAGAATAATTCCGTAAAAGAATTTTCGGAATGTACGAAAGTACCCAACCTTCGTTCATTCAAGGACCAGCCTACGTCAAGATTAAAAAGATGAATAAGAGACTCGCGTACTCTCACAGCATTCTTGGTATTCGTATCAAACTCGTCTCATTGCTGTCCAGAAAAACTTAGATTAATTGACAACTCCTGGTAATGCTAAATGTCGGAAATAAATCTGAATAGATTTACTAGTTATATATAGAAATATAGATTATGGAGAAATTCCATCCTGTAAACCTTCTATCTATACATTGAAGGCTACCATCAAATGTCATTAGCTGCTAAACCGGTTTTCTTGCATACCGTTCGAAGCTACATAAAGCCTGGCTCTAATGAATGTATACACTTCTAGTTTAAAAGAATGTCGGATTTCCAACTATGGTATCGCAGGCGCGATGAAACAACAGATCACCTGCTTTGGTTAACCTTTCAACTGTCGGCGTTATCGTTACAGTCTAGACAGCCACAGACCTCAACCTATGAATCAGATCAGATTTAAACGAGTCATTTTTACGGAAACTATTTAAAAGTTCTTTTGATTTACTCTAAATTTTCGTTCGGAATTACATTCGTCGGAGAACTGTATTTAGATAATTCTGCAGTGTTGACATTTCTCGTGCAAATTATTAAACAACACTCTGGCTTCGAATCGAAATCGTTTGAATACGACGATAATACAAACGCGGTTACGTCACCTCCAGCGTATGTGAATAAAAAGAGAATCCGGCTTATGCGTCGCGATGACCACGTTATAATTTCATGATGAATTTGGATGAACGAAAAAGTGCTAGGAATACAATGTGTACAAATGTTATTCGCCTTGTTTGAACCGAACAATGACAAGTTCCCAGGTGTTGCGTTTGCACGTCGTTAGCCGCCAGTCATTTGTCGCGATATTTCATGTATGAACAAAAAACGCGCCACCTTGAGAATAATTAGTTCATTACAATCAGATAATAATGGTTGCCCGAATAATTGTTCAAAATTGCAAAATATCACTTTGAAAATATGCAGCTTTCCTCGCAACACGAGCGAAGGACTCGGGCGCAATCTAAGGGTACATAGGTTTACTGGACCGGTTCCAGTTTTATCTTAAAAAAGTATTAACTATTTTTTGCCTTTCAGTTCCTTGCTGTGTTTTGAAGGCGGTTTTCTTGTTAGTTAAAAATACTTTAGTTTTAAATTTTTAGTGGAAATTAGACATATATTGTGTGTATATGATATGGGTAGGCCAACTAAACGCATTGTTCGAATGACAGGTGAGGTTTCGTAATAAACGAAAACATCGTCAATGTATATACATTTATATAAATTTTTACTATTTTCTTGATTTTTCAGAAGTCGCTAGACCGATTTTAATAAAATTTTTGTGGAAATACCTCTGAAGTATGGTCTACCCAAATAAAAAGAATCGTAAAAATCGGTTCGTAAATGGCGGAGTAATTGCTTAACATATATATCAAAAAAAACCTACACTCGAATTGAGAACCTCCTCCTTTTTTGAAATCGGTTAAAAAAATAAAAAGCGTAAGATGAGACTCACTTTTTTTTCATTGTAGAATTTTTAGATTAGGCTTACGTATTTCAGATGAACTATGCCAAACATTTAAGGATTGCAAGCCCAAAATAGTTTTTTGTCAGAGTTCTAACGCTGAGGTTGTTCAAAAGGCGTTAGATTTAATGATGGCAGATGTCAAAGTTGTGGTATTCGATGAGAAACGCGGATGTTTGACCTTTTCGGAGTTACTGAAAAGATATGGTGGAGACGAGAGAGTAGAAAACTTCAAGTAAGTTAATGGCTCTCGTAGATAATTGTTGTGATCCTTTTTGTAATTGAGTATCGTATAATTGTTTCGTTGCTTCGGATATTATAACATTGTCACACTGCCTACTACTCCGTTTTCTTCTTTTTTCAATTTGCAAACCAGGTTGTCTGGTAGAGATCGCTAGTTAGCGATTTACGATTGTTTAACTCCTCCCCCTGTCCTTGTCACATTTTTAAAACCCCCTCTCTTTGTGTGACATCATGTAATCAAGGAAACACCAGTTGATTTTAATTATTTTATGTAGGAGTTTATGCTAGGAGTATAAAGAGACTACTTCTAGAGTGTGTTCAGTCCAAAAATGCACATTCCTCTGTATTCACTTCTACATGCAAAATAGTGTCTAGATGCAACACACAGCTTGTCAATATCATTGGCTTACAGAGCATGATTGAGTTTGATTGTAGAGTAAAAACCCGGCACACACAAGCAGGCATTACAAGTAGTTAGTGGATGGGAGTGTATTTGTTTAAATCCTTTATTTATTTATAATGTTACAGAACTATTGCAAACAAATGAAAATAGTGATCCCGCAAAAATAGTGACTGTAAAGCAGTGACCAACGGCTTCCGACATTTGTTACTGAAACATCTATACTTTTATGGCAGAAAAAGTATTTTCCTCTTTTTCCCATTTACCTCTCCCCTCCTCCCCAATAAAGCCTTAATACTTACTTCTTAGGTTCTCCTATGTCACCTTCCTCATCAGATATTTCAATAACTTCACATTTTATAACAATTTCTTCTACAGGTTGGGTCGGCATCTCTTCCATATCTATATTCCTGAATCATTAAATCAAAAGAATCTTTGTTAATTAAAGTGAAGTGAAGTCACAGGAAACAGGTAGATGAATAAATAAATGTTTCTGACATCCAAAAGTATATACATAACATTATACTTAATATTTAAAATCCTTAACAGAATAGTAAAATTTCTATAAATAATATCTTAATAAACTGCTTTTTCATATTTAAGACAAATTTCTTAGCATTCCACGGAGTCACCGTGCTGGTGCCAGGTCCAACATGTAAAAGAGGAAGGAACCATAGCAGTGCCTGGGACTTGTTACCTAGACCTTCAAGAAAAGAGCATACTCATTCCTCAAAGGCTGGCAATGCACCTGTGTGCCACCAGTGTATATAATAAAAGTTTAGATCAGATCAATTAATATTTTTATATTAATAGTAAATGTACTTTTAATACTATTTAAATAATTTATTGTGACTCTGGAAGATTACTTTATAAATTTAAAGTAATTTTATTTAAATTCAAAATTCGTACGACTAGTTTATGAATACTTTTGAAGTAAATAAATTAATTATTTATAAAATAGAAATCTTATAGAATTATAGTATGTTTACAAACATTTTTTTTTAATATAGTCAATAATATCAGATGACAAAAATACAAACATCAAGACTGCTAAAATTTATTTAAAAAAATTACCATAGAAACCAACCTCATTCTTGTTAGACAAGTAAAAAAAGCCAAGCTGACTTCGCATACTAACACGGACAGCGCGCATAAAAAAATGATTACCGAAATATAATTAACATCGACTCACCTAACGCGTTTGACCACTTTTAAACAAAGATCTGATTATAGAAAAAAGCATCACACACTAATAAATGTTACCGCCTAATGTAAAAGAATAATTGGTTAATTAACTTCATGGACGAGTAAATAATTAATCAATAAGTAGTATTTAAAATAGTTCCTAACTTGTAAACTATTGTTTACTTGCACAAGAAAAATTCGATTTTTAATCGACAAATGTCAAATTGACAGGACAGGGTGACATAGGAAAAATGCTGCTAGACTAAAACTAAAGTTTTATATAAATTTTCATTTTATTAATTTATATCAATATTATATAATATAATAAGTTAAAGATATAATATAATATTTTTTAAGTTAATAAAATCATTAATTATTATTAGCAAAGTTATTTTGTTTCCGTCCTTGGTACTTTTTTTTAAAATCTATTTTTTGTTTTTTTTCATCACAAGTATCGATGTTACCTTATGAATGGTGTAATTGCCTTTAATTAAAAATTATAATGTCTAATGTCACGAATTTCGTGTATGCAAAGCCGCACTAGTAGGATCATATCGGATTTGGCTAGACAGGGGAAAGAACATTGGCAGTGAAGGTGAGTATTAGTGAGCACTATAAAGAGCGCGCTCGTACACCTACACCTAGGTCATTTACTCCGGGTACTGCTATGGTTCCTTCCTCTGTAACGCGATGGATTCCATGGATGCTAATTCCATGGAACCCTAAGAAATTCGTCTCTGGTATGGGAATATTTGGTAAATTTGCTAAGGCATAGATTGGTGGGGAAGCTGTGATGCTAAATTTGTAGTTAATAATGCTTTATAGGCACCTATTGGATTACGTAAATTAGGTGCAAAAACTTGATTTGATATTTTAATCTGACGGTTTGGTAGTTGTAGATGTAACAATCTATAGAGGAAGAAAAAAAATTAAAGGGGCGCGTAAAACCCTGTCCACTCGGTAGACTTATATTTTACTCAATATTTTTTTTTCTTTTGCAGTTCTTTCTTTGTCTTTGCGTCTGCAGCTTTTTTGCATGTGAATAATATTTTTTACAATTTTCAACATTACTTTAAGCCATCTTACAAACTGAAATCAATATTAGCAGTTTTAAATCATAATTCTGACTCAGTATATATGAATATACGAAGAGTCTGTTATGGCAACACTGAATATATGTGATCAAGTTAAATGCAGAAAAGATAAATGATATAATGATAAGTTATCTTTGTATACTAAATCTTAGCATAGATCGAAACAAAAGATAAGATGAAAAAATCACAATTAAAAATGCACTTGATGGTGACAAAACTTAATTCAAAAATATTTAGTTTATTATACACTTATTATTTCTCCACTTTCAAACGTAACTTGGGTGTTATATAATTGTTATAATTTTATGACTCATCTTAACATTACCTGTTAAGAAATTAAGAATGCGTAATGTAGGTAAATCAATAAAAAAATACCTAAAGTGTACGAGCGTCGCGACTCGCGATCCACGACCTTACATTATAATTCGACCACATTAAAACTACTCCAGCAACCTGTTTTAGCATCGTGTGTTTATGTGTCCGCAACATAGCAGGGTTTTTGATAATCGGGTCGAGAATGATGTCATAGCAGCTTATTTTAAATGTGACGTATCTATTTCCACATTGGATTCCGCACGCGAATGTGCGCTTGGAAAAGATTTTAGTGTAATTGTAGTTTATTAGTGAATATAAAAGAAAAGTGTGTCAATATGGCTTATTCTGATTACAAAATAGCCGGTAAGTAAAGCAATAAAGACATCAATTTACGTAAAATTCAAATGATGGACGTTTAAAATTTCCTAAAAATTTAATTTAAAATCCGGTCAGTTAAACCATTTATTTAAAAAAAAAACATTTTTTTTTTCAAAAGTGTCAAATAACGAAATATTTTTTATATGAGAAAAAACAACAGGTATTGTAACTTCGATTTATTTAATTCTTTGGAACTTATTTATAAATGTGCATATTTTAAAATTATTTTGTGAATTATACTGCAAGTCAAATATAAATAAAAAACAGCTGTTTGAATGATGTCATCAATGCATGCGACGCGTTTCGTTTTCACATTGAATTTTTATTGTATGCAATTACTCAAACCATATTATATTATAATTATAAAAATAAGAAAATACCTTGATGGTTAACAATTTTTGTTGAACTAAAAATTCTGTTTATGTACATATAGAGGATTTTGAGCAATTAAGTCTAGAGATTTCATTCCACTAAGAGTTAATTTTATGTAGAATTTCTTTACCCTCTACGTAAAAGGAGCAAGGTGATGAAACAAATTTTCTTTTAAATTCTTTACACAACTTGAACTTTAAAAAATCGTTCGTTATAATTTGGTGACTTTATTTGCACAAAATTTTTTAGTGTTTTTCTTATTTAGTAGTAACTGTACACCTGTGTGTTATCGAAATTAAATAAAAAAAATCTCATGAACAGAGAAGGGATTTTTGCTATATTTTGTGAAAAAAGTAAAGAAATTTTTTTTTTGAAGAACAGAAAACGTTATTTAGTAGTTTGCGAAACAAAACGCCGCGTCGTGAGATTTTTATAGGAACAGTTAGAATAAATATTTATTTATCATGGGAAATATCTAGTTTCTTGGGAAATCGTTCTACTCTTTGGGCATGGTTAAAGCAATTTATTACATGCTTACCTTAAGCATTTTATCAGAATAAATAATTAATTCAAAGTCAAAGTCAAAAATGTTTTATTCAAACAGACTTTACAGTATTTATGAAAGTCATGTGTAATATTATTATTTTTTTTAATCACTATTATAACATTCGGTGATAAATTTTACATATTAAAAGCTAGGTTTACAAGGGTTCCGATGCGCCCTGCACCGAGAAGAGCCCGCAAGAAACTATCTCTGCTTGTCTTGTATTTCTGCATAGTTTGTCGTCGTCGTAATCGTAATCAGCGATCGGCATTTTAGTCGATCGCTAGGTTAAGCAGATCTTATCGTGGCCGGGCGATTGATGGGTGACGGACTCTCGTACTATATCGGGATAATGCTAGGAAGAAGAAGAAGAACGCCCGTGCATGTGAACTCTTGAGTATCGCGTCCCCTAATTTTATCGTATGTTGACCTCAACTCTTCGCGTTATCAAAGACAAAGGAACAGTACGTAGATAACACATAAAAAAATACAATCACGTATTAATTCCCTTGTACCTTTATGGTAAATAATTAGCTATTATTTTAAGGCTTTAGTATGATTAAAACTATGGCTACATACTTTGCTTCAGGTTTATACCTTGCGAGCAAATATCCTTGGAAATTGACCTTTGAGGTCAATTTCCAAGGCATTAATATCGTTGATCCATTTTGCATGTATCACCAATTTTTTACTTGTATAACTCGGGAGCCCGCATGCCATGGATATTTTGGCTCTATCGTAGTCTGAAATAAATATTATTTTGCCAAAAAAATCGTTTGGGGAGTACCATGTCTACCAAAAATATTGCAAGCTCATTTCATAGCCGCTACACACGTTTCGATGAATCCGATACGCGGTTTTAGTGCTTTGGTATACCTTGATAAATTATTTTTAAATACAAAGAAAATCGGTTTCAAAAACAAAAAGGTGAGGAACTAAAAAGTACATTCATACGATTTAGTAGACACTTACTGATGTGCTGAAGTCGGTACCAAGCCAAATAGGTTCTCCGCTAAATTGATGCAGATGGCACCGACTTCAGCACATCAGTAAGTATCTACTAAAACGTATGAAAGTACTATTTACTTTTTGCGTTTAAGTTCCTCGCCTTTTTGTTTTTAAAGGCGGTTTTCTTTTTATTTAAAAATAATTTATTAACAATATTTTTATTACTATTGACTACTTTTCCAATATCATTAATTGCAGAAACTTCTACAATATACTAATGTACTGCTATATAATTGGCGTACGTCTTTACGAGCTCTCACAACAATTGGAAAATATAAAATTAATTGTATAACAAACGCTTATACACAATGGGGCAATAAAACATTATTATAATAGTTGTTTTTATACGCAAACGTTGTAAAAACTAAGTTCTCACGTGCATATATTAAAATTAAGTATACTTGGATGTATTGTCATTTAAAATGTGTTTTGTTTTTGTTACAGGTCTGTTTCAAATATTAGTGTCCTGACAAATAATGGAGATTTGTGAGTAGCCGAGTATTAACCTTGAATTCGAACAAAACCAACATTAAAATTAAAATGATTATTATGTCATTTTCATAAACATTTATTATCAAAAGGCATATTTACAATTAAAATTTTCTTGAAGTGCAAGTCGATTTTTAAACACTTACTTACTGGAATAGCTCAGAAACCAAAAAAGAGTTTTGGCCTCCGCCAAGATTTTGCGCCACTTGTCACGGTCCTGCGTTGTCTCTTGCCAGTCGATTTTTAAATAATAAGATATTTATTATTCTCCTTCAAATTTTATCTGGTTCTACTCGTTTTGTCACGAAATTTCGTCATAAACGGGAAATGTTAGTAGGGTTCTAATCTGTTTGCGTAGTGTTTTCTTTGGATCAGAACTGCTTTTCCCTAAAATTCCTGACAACACATATTCAAAACAAAAAGTAAAATAAGTGTTTCTTCTGTGACATTCTAAACGCTGGTTTGACACTTTCTAAGACTGGTCTGACTCATCCTAACTCTAGTTAGAACAATTCTAACTAGTTTCCGTACAACAGAACTTCTCCGTATTTTACAAGGAAAGTAAAGTAGTGCGTTCCGACTAATGCCACTGAGATATTAGTCGCGAGATTGTTCCGGGGATTATGTCAAATGGCAGTCTTTCATCTTAACTCGCCCCACAAATCCTCTGCAATTTATGCGGACCCTGGTACTAGTCCGAGATAACGCTAGGTAGAAGAGTTTTTTCCTTGACACCTGATGCAAAACAAAAAATAATACACAAATTGTATAGAACAACCAATTAAAATGACCAGTAGTAGCAACCGGTTACTATGTCCGGTGGCAGTCGGACGATGTTATGTAGTGGTCTGTATTGGTGACAGGAAAACGAGGACTATGTCTGATTGACTACCGGATACAGCATTTACTGTTTCCTATGATGGTGTGCGATATAAAGAACAATAATTGTACATTTGCGCAGCTCTATAAAGATATGAAAGTTTACTAATATTAAACCAATAAAACGAAATTTTGCACCTTAGGTGAAATAACGAAAAAAGAGAATAGCTATTATAAACAACACGATATTAATTCTTATCCAATTAAAGAATCTAGATACCTTGTATCTTTTACGCAGATCAAAATTGCCCTTTACAGCAGTTTATTAAAATGAATATATGACAGATTTAAAATGTGGCGGCAGAACGGCCAGCAGTCGGTGGGGTAAGCGTCGGTTAGCTATGTTTTGGTATCCAATGATAAGAGTATGCCAACGTTAAGGACAGGGCAACGTCTACCAGGCTCGCTAGTTAGTAATACTTTGAAGCGTGCCTCATGCCTTACTCAACTTAACTGCCGATAAGCTTTGTTTTAAAGTTTGTGTACTAGGACTATTATCTCTTTGGAATCCCTATATGCCACTCGGACCTATGTTCCTATGGTAGACAGCTCAATGTCTGTGTAAAAGGTCACAGCCCCTATTATAAGCACAAATATTTTTTTTGGAAATATACAAATACATAGATATAGATAATACACCCAGACTTAAGGCGAGAATCAAAGCTACGACAGGCCAATTATATTTTTGTGTAAATATTGTAAATCTTTTGGTATTGGTGTGCGTGTAGTTTTATTTCAATAATTTAATATAACATATTTAAAAAAAGATTACCATTCGCACACCCTATATAAATTACAATTGTGCCAAATTCCGTATTCCCTCGTCCGCGCAATTTTCGTAAAATAGTACCAGAAGTTTTCGGTTCACGTATTAATATATAAATTAACACTTGTTTCGTTTCTTGAACGGTTTCCCCAAGTTCTATCGAAAGTGGCACAGGTATAGATATATTCAACGACCTAGATACATTACATTTTGATCTGTCTGCCATCCTGTTTGTCGTGGGTAATCATCGATGCCGATGCAAGGTGCAAATTATCAAAAATACTGGCAAAACTTCTAAGGTAACGTGACAAAAGATATCTTAATCAGATGTCCGACATAAACGCGTATGAATTAGGGGGATCAGCTAGTAATTAATAAAATAATTACTATTTTAATTTATTAGTTATCGATTGGAAGTTTATTGCGGATTGCGGTTTCGATCCCCATTGATATTGGCTTTGTTGCAGTTACTGTGGTGGTCGCAAAGTCAGAAATTGAATTTAATATGGTGCCTTTATTTCGAATAGTCATGTCGTGAATAATGGTTCTTATTTATTCCCATATTTTACTATAATCCGGGACCATTTTCTTTGTTTTAATTTTGTTTACAGAGAGGTTCATTCTTTATGTATACCTATATATAACACCCCCGTTTTTCGAGACTGTGTGATAGGTGACCTTTCGCTTTCAGAGTGACTGGTGGGACACTTATGATATGCATGAAAAACTAAACTACTTTGATTTAATCCACGAATGAAGTTCTCGCAGATTAAAGCAAAGTAGTTTAGTTTTTCAGGCATGTCATGGATTTCCGCAAAGTAACGCCTGATTCTATCAGACACTTACGATACTCGAGGACCTGATGTTTGATGATCAAATATGAGGAAAAAAATTAACATTAAATGTCAATTAACTACTACGTGAGATTAAGAGAAAGTGTTTTAATTATGTACGGAACGCATGGACATACTAGCGTGGACGCAACATGATGATCCATTTTCCCTTAATACTTTAGTTCTCGCCTATCTTAAACAGGCAAAAATACTAAGGCACCTATTTCACTCATTCTAATCACTCATTCGTTTAATAAGTATAGCCAAACATAGATCAAAATTAATGGAATTGTAATTCTAGTTCGTCTGATAGCCGTCATTGTGTCTTTTTTATAACTGACCAGTATTTTTACGCTACGAAATTTCTTTACGGACTAACTTTTTCGAAAAGCAAATTAACTACACAACGTAAGGCCACACATCGTCTAATTTTAAGGAAATTTGGTCAAAAATTAAGTATCTACTGTTATTGCATAATTAAAACGACTACTCTCCTTAAGTATTCTAAGTGTTTCACCAGTCACTCTTTATATAGATTAAAAACTATCTAAAATCACACTGCTAGATAAAACTTAGAATTTTAAATAGAAAATTTGTGCAATGCTTCCTACATTACAAAATCACGTACGTTTTGCTCCAGAACCAACTCTACACCGGATATTCCTAAAGTTTACTAATATTCGTTTTAGAGTTTCACCCCTGATGGTGCTCTGGAATTGGAGCAAAACGTAAGTTGAGTTTGTTACAGAAAGTACTGTGTTTTTGCGGTGTCAATGGCATTTTTTTCATAAACTTTTAGGTATATCTTATACATACAGTGTTGGAGATAAATATTACAAAAACGTGGTTGTGGTAAGAAGACTATTATTAATATTTTTTCAGTATGTAATTCAAATTTCCAAAGAACACGATTCTCTAAAAAAAATATCGAGCAAAACTCGACCATCCAGGTACTTAAATTTGGATGCATCACAGCGATTTGCGATGCATTGCTTTGTGTTCATTTGGGACATC